>OZ012738.1:421220252-421412266 GCA_963859935.3 Lathyrus sativus
CCATTTTTAGGTCATTTTTTACCAACTTTGGTCAATTCTTGCTACAAGCTTTTCCAAACTTCCATGACCTCTTTCCTAGACTCAAAATGCCATTTTGAGCAACTTTGATTTTGTGAAGTTTTTCATTTGAAGCTTCCTTGTATGAGTTTTGGGCATAGGCTTGAAATGACCTGTAATTCTCAAATGACCAAAATACCCTTTGCTTGCCAAGGACATAAGTAGAGTTCCACAAATCATATGAAGTCATACCATACCTTCCTAGAAAGCTAAGACAATGAGGAACAACTCTCATGTTGACCAGAAATCCATTTGAAATCTCCTTGAGGGGTAAAAGTTGCTTGGAAGATAGGCAACTTTCACAGACAAATTTCAATGTTCTCATATGACCTGTAACTTGCACGAGCTATAACTTGAGTTCTATAAATCACCTTGATGACTTCCACCACTCAAATTAAAGCCATGAAGATACTCTACAAGTTTCATATGGACCAGAAATTCATATGAAGCTTGCATTTTGAGTTACACTGCTTGGAAGTTTGACCTAAATCAGGGGATTTTACACAGAAACCCTAATTTGGTAACTCCTCTTCTCCTTGACTCCTGTTGATTTTTCTTTGGCACAACACCACATCCATATCCATGTAGCAAATAATGAATCCCACATTCTTCAAATGAGCCTTGATACCTTTCAAATCAAGCCTTTGACCTAGGATTGACCTAGATAAAACCCTAGTTGACTGACTTCAACTGAGGCTCTTGCAATCATTCCAATGACTTGGTTACTCCTCAAAAATGATCATCTAGGCTCTTCATAACATCCATACACACTCCATACTTTTGGCTCATAGCTCATATACCCTCTGATGATCCCCAAACAACCTCAAGTCAGGAGAGAACCCCATGATTGATCTGTCAACTCTTCAAGACTCAAATTCTTCCCTGATGACATGAATAGTCTTGAATATGAATGAAACCCTCTGAATATGCCTCTTGAGACAAGAATAGCACTTGATCCCCTGTTAAGATATCTTGCCTATGCTATGCAATGCAGATGAATGCACTATGTACATGATGACAATGCAAATGATTATGCAATTGAAACATAAACCTAGGTTAGAAAAAGGTTGGGCAAATTTTGGGATGCAACAGCTGCCCTTATTCAAGCGACTTGGACCCGACTGGATGAAGAGCGCGCAGCCTTCAGACATTCGAGGTACGAGACGGTTGAATACGAAAGAACCCGGAAATTTGCCAACCGCAAAATAAATTGCGTACGACCACTGCTTGGGAAGAGCCCCCAGGGAACTGGCTTCTGTTGCCATGGAAACAACTAACCATCCATCTGTCAATCTGTTTTTGTAAAATAATCTGATATTGTCCGCAGACCACTCTATTCCGAAGAAATGAGCACACACCACACAACGAGAAATTGTTGATCTCACTTATCAACCTCTGTTGATCTCACTTATCAACCAAGCACACGCTAACCAGCGGGAGAATATTGACTTCACTTGTTATGTTGACTTCACTGATCAACCTTTCGTATCCTGAAGAAACGAGCAAACGCTTAACCAAACGAGACAATGCTGATTTCACTTATCAACCTTTCGTTCGTACCTAAACGAGCATTCACTAAACAGCGAGAAACTGTTGATTTCACTTACCAACCTTCCGTTCGTACCTGAACGAGCATTCACTAAACAGCGAGAAAATGTTGATTTCACTTACCAACCTTCCGTTCGTATCTGAACGAGCATCCGCTAAACTGCGGGAAAATGTTGATTTCTCTTACCAACCTTCCATTCGTATCTGAACGAGCATCCGCTAAACTGCGGGAAAATGTTGATTTCAAATACCAACCTTTCATTCGTATCCGAACGAGCATCCACTAAACAGCGAGAAAATGTTGATTTCAATTACCAACCTTCCATTCGTATCCGAACGAGCATCCACTAAACTGCGGGAACATGTTGATTTCACTTACCAACCTTCCGTTCGTACCTGAACGAGCATTCACTAAACAGCGAGAAAATGTTGATTTCAATTACCAACCTTCCATTCGTATCCGAACGAGCATCCACTAAACAGTGAGAAAATGTTGATTTCAATTACCAACCTTCCATTCGTATCCGAACGAGCATCCACTAAACTGCGGGAACATGTTGATTTCACTTACCAACCTTCCGTTCGTACCTGAACGAGCATTCACTAAACAGCGAGAAAATGTTGATTTCAAATACCAACCTTCCATTCGTATCCGAACGAGCATCCACTAAACAGCGAGAAAATGTTGATTTCAATTACCAACCTTCCATTCGTATCCGAACGAGCATCCACTAAACTGCGGGAACATGTTGATTTCACTTACCAACCTTCCGTTCGTACCTGAACGAGCATTCACTAAACAGCGAGAAAATGTTGATTTCAATTACCAACCTTCCATTCGTATCTGAACGAGCATCCGCTAAACTGCGGGAAAATGTTGATTTCAAATACCAACCTTCCATTCGTATCCGAACGAGCATCCACTAAACAGCGAGAAAATGTTGATTTCAATTACCAACCTTCCATTCGTATCCGAACGAGCATCCACTAAACTGCGGGAACATGTTGATTTCACTTACCAACCTTCCGTTCGTACCTGAACGAGCATTCACTAAACAGCGAGAAAATGTTGATTTCAATTACCAACCTTCCATTCGTATTCGAACGAGCATCCACTAAACAGCGAGAAAATGTTGATTTCAAATACCAACCTTCCATTCGTATCCGAACGAGCATCCACTAAACAGCGAGAAAATGTTGATTTCAATTACCAACCTTCCATTCGTATCCGAACGAGCATCCACTAAACTGCGGGAACATGTTGATTTCACTTACCAACCTTCCGTTCGTACCTGAACGAGCATTCACTAAACAGCGAGAAAATGTTGATTTCAATTACCAACCTTCCATTCGTATCCGAACGAGCATCCACTAAACAGCGAGAAAATGTTGATTTCAATTACCAACCTTCCATTCGTATCCGAACGAGCATCCACTAAACTGCGGGAACATGTTGATTTCAATTACCAACCTTCCATTCGTATCCGAACGAGCATCCACTAAACAGCGAGAAAATGTTGATTTCAAATACCAACCTTCCATTGTATCCGAACGAGCATCCACTAAACATCTAGAAAATGTTGATTTCAATTACCAACCTTCCATTCGTATCCGAACGAGCATCCACTAAACTGCGGGAACATGTTGATTTCACTTACCAACCTTCCGTTCGTACCTGAACGAGCATTCACTAAACAGCGAGAAAATGTTGATTTCAATTACCAACCTTCCATTCGTATCCGAACGAGCATCCACTAAACAGCGAGAAAATGTTGATTTCTTACCAACCTTCCATTCGTATCCGAACGAGCATCCACTAAACTGCGGGAACATGTTGATTTCACTTACCAACCTTCCGTTCGTACCTGAACGAGCATTCACTAAACAGCGAGACAATGTTGATTTCAATTACCAACCTTCCATTCGTATCCGAACGGGCATCCACTAAACTGCGGAGGTACGAGAAACTTAACCAAGCAACTCTGAGGGGACAAGTCTGACGACGGCCGTCAAACACCTGCTGGGGAAATTGGGAACTTAACCAAGCACCCTGATGAGAATAACCTTGTTGAAAAATAAGAGGAATTTAACCAAACAACTCCGTGGAGAATACCCTGCTGGGGGCTATGAGGGACTTAACCAAGTAACTCATTAAAGTAACACCTTGCTGGAGAACATAATTCTGCTGGGGAAACTACGGGTGACCACCCAAAAATCTGCATTACCGTCTTCCAATGCTGACACCACAACATCCTGAGAAAGATTCAGTTGGGGGAAAAGTGCTTGACCAAGCAAACTCTGCTAGAGGAATGTGACATGACGAACACGATCACTGCGCGTCTCGGCGTTGCAAACAAAACATACACATCTCTGCAAACCACGATCCCACTTATCAACAGAGAAAATACCTGAGGCTGGACGGGTAACCAAACCTACTTACGTTTCCAGAATGCACATGTTTGATAATGCCGTGATGCTTCCATACTGCATGGAAATGCTACGTATTCGTGTGAAATGCAAGTGCTTATGATGCATGCTTATGCAAAGAGTTACTTCAGCAAAATAAATGCTGAAGACAAACTGGATCCGCTGGGGATGACCATCCTGCTGGGAAAGTAGCTCACAAACTCAAAACTTCAAACTCTGCTGAAAATGATCGTCCTGTCGAGGGAGGGTCAACCCGTTGGGGAAAGGAAAAAGCAATCCTGGAAACTGTTTTCAAAAAGGCATCAACACTCTAGTTACACCTTGTGGGGATACTTCATCCTGCTATCACTGAGCTGGGGATTGACCGGTGTGCTCTGATTCGCACTACACAAGAAACTCTTTTGGGGAAGTTAATCATATCCGTCTCGACCCTTGCTGGGGAGGACTCTGTTCTGCTTGATAAGCTAATTCTGAACTATTGAAGATACATTGATCTTTTCCTTTGATGCAATCTCCACTCTCCTGAGGAGACAACATTCAATTTTACCTGGGGCGACTTAACTGGAGAAAGACACAACATTCATCCTCTGGAGAGGGTACTAGCCTGCCATGGACTCTGGCGGGGAACTTTGCGAGCTTTTGAATACCTGCAAAAGGTAACAAGCAAACACAAGACAATCTATGCAAAAAGACACATCTTGGTAATCACTCCTGACAACCATTCAGGTAATTTCCAGTTTTAACAATCATCGTCCGAGGCCCGCCTGTTTACACGCATGTAAGTTTATCAAAAACATCGGCGTTTTTTACAAACAAAACTGTAAAAGTTAAAACCAAAGTCACACACTACACTGAATAACACACTTTATTGATAACGGCCTGAGAATATGCAAGATTTGTACATCAGATGCAACTCCTGAAAAGAGGTAGTTACGCATAAACAAAATGCAGAAGTATACAAATATATAGAATAAAATTTGTACACATGTCGGCAACGTGTTACAGACGAACACCATGAACCAATCCTCTTATGACTCGCCGGACTCTGACGCTTTCCTGATCTCTGTTTTAGGAAGAGATTGCTTTGGATAGTCAACCCCCTGATGCTCTCAAACCGCTAACAATCAAACTTGGACCGCAGTTATTTGCTTCTCAAATCCCTAACTTTTGCGTGAATCGCCCTTTGCGGGTTTTCGATTCACCGGGATACCCTTTTTTGCCGAAGCCGCCCAGTGTAGGTTTTCGACTTCGCGGGTGTACATTCTTTTCAATTATATCCCTAACTTTTGCCCGAACCTTTTTATTCTGTTTTTGGTTCGCCAGGATGCCCCATTTTTGCCTGGACTCTCTTTTTACTGTCCAGCGGGTCAATTTTTAAGCAAAGTATTTTTTAACTGCGTCCGAGTTCACAGGGGACGAAAAGTCCTCACCATCCATGGTGGATAACAATAAGGCTCCTCCGGAGAAGACCTTCCTCACGACGTATGGACCTTCATAATTGGGAGTCCATTTGCCCCTGTGATCCGATTGCGGTGGGAGAATCTTTTTCAGCACAAGATCACCCGTCTGAAAGCTCCGAGGTCGAATCTTCTTGTCGAACGCTTTCTTCATCCGGCTCTGATACAGCCTACCATGTGCAATTGATACCAATCTCTTCTCGTCTATCAAGCTCAGTTGATTCAATCTACTTCTCACCCATTCTGCCTCATCAAGCTGAACATCAAGCAAAACCCTCAAAGATGGTATTTCAACCTCCAACGGCAGGACTGCCTCCATGCCATACACTAATGAGAATGGTGTTGCCCCGGTTGATGTACGCACCGTCGTGCGATAACCGTGCAAAGCAAACGGCAACATCTCATGCCAATCTTTATACGTTACCACCATCTTCTGAACAATCTTCTTTATGTTCTTGTTGGCCGCTTCAACAGCGCCATTCATCTTGGGTCTGTACGGAGATGAATTATGATGCTCGATCTTAAACTCCCGACAAAGATCCCTCATCATCTTATTATTCAGATTCGAACCATTATCAGTAATGATCCGTTCAGGAATACCGTATCTGCAAATTATATCCTTCTTGATAAATCTGGCCACCACCTGCTTCGTCACATTGGCGTAAGATGCTGCTTCCACCCACTTGGTGAAGTAATCGATCGCGACCAGGATGAAGCGATGCCCATTAGAAGCAGTAGGCTCAATCTTGCCAATCATATCAATCCCCCACATGGAGAAAGGCCACGGAGAAGCCATAACATTCAGTGGACTGGGTGGCACATGGATCTTATCGGCATAGATCTGGCACTTGTGACACCGCTTGGCAAATTTGAAACAATCTGTCTCCATTGTTAACCAGTAATACCCTGCTCGCAACAATTTCCTGGTCATAGCATGTCCACCGGCATGCGTACCGAAAGTTCCTTCATGGACCTCTTCCATGAGCAAGTTAGCTTCCTTCTCATCTACACATTTGAGGAGTACCAAATCATGGTTCCTTCTATACAAAACGCCGTCGGAATTCAGATAAAAGTTGCCTGCTAATCTTCTTAGAGTCTTCTGATCACGACTGGATGCCCCAGCCGGATATTCCTTGTTCTTCAGGAAATTCTGTATGTCGAAATACCAAGGTTTACCGTCAGATGCTTCATCAATTGCAAACACAAAGGCCGGCCTATCAAGGCGATAAATGACAATCCTGGGAGCCTCATTCCAGTAATTAACCTTGTACATCGATGACAACGTTGCAAGAGCATCTGCCATTTGATTCTCCGCTCGAGGTACATGATGAAATTCCACCCTATCGAAGAAAGGTAACAACCTTCTCGCATAATTCATATACGGCACCAAATTAGGTTGGCGGGTATCCCATTCTCCTTTAATCTGGTTCACCACTATCGCTGAATCCCCATACACATCCATATTCTTGATCCTCAGATCAATCGCCTCTTCTAACCCCATAATGCAAGCTTCGTACTCTGCTTCGTTATTTGTCACTGGAAAAGTCAATCTGGCTGTGAACGGAATGTGCGACCCGTGGGGAGTTGTAATGATTGCCCCAATCCCACTACCGTACGAATTGACAGCCCCATCAAAAATCAATTGCCACTGGGAACTCCGCTCAGGACCTTCACCAGGCAACGACTCATCCCAATCTTTAGCTTTCAAGTACATTATGTCCTCATCAGGAAACTCGAACTTCATAGGCTGATAATCCTCAATTGGCTGCTCGGCCAGATATTCGGACAGAATACTTCCCTTAATGGCCTTCTGGGAGACATACTGGATATCGTATTCTGTCAATACCATCTGCCATCTAGCAATCCTTCCAGAGAGCGCTTTCTTTTCAAACACATATTTGATCGGATCCATCTTCGATATCAGCATGGTTGTATGATTCAGCATATATTGTCTTAGACGTTTGGCAGCCCACGCCAATGCACAACACGTCTTCTCGAGCATAGAGTATCGAGATTCACAATCCGTGAACTTTTTACTCAAGTAGTAAATTGCATGCTCTTTCCTTCCTGTCTCGTCATGTTGACCGAGAACATAACCCATACTGTTCTCAAGAACCGTCAGATACATAATCAGTGGTCGTCCCGCTACTGGGGGTATCAACACTGGAGGTTCCTGCAAGTATTCTTTTATCTTTTCAAATGCCCTTTGGCAATTGTTGTTCCAGACCACCGCTTGATCTTTCTTTAACAGTTTGAATAATGGTTCACACGTGGTCGTTAGGTGAGAGATAAACCTAGCAATGTAGTTCAACCTCCCTAAGAATCCACGGACTTCTTTTTCTGTTCTCGGTGCTGGCATCTCTTGTATTGCTTTTGTTTTTGCAGGATCGACCTCGATCCCTTTCTTGCTCACAATGAACCCCAGTAGCTTCCCTGATCTCACTCCGAAGGTACATTTATTAGGATTCAGCCTCAGCCTGAACTTCCTCAGCCTCTTGAATAACTTCAGTAGATTAATCAGATGTTCTTCCTCTGTTTGAGACTTGGCAATCATGTCATCAACATACACCTCAATCTCTTTGTGCATCATGTCGTGAAAAAGCGTTGTCATAGCCCGCTGGTACGTTGCCCCAGCATTTTTCAAACCAAAGGGCATCACCTTATAACAGAAGGTTCCCCACGGGGTGATAAAGGTCGTTTTTTCCATATCCTCCGGAGCCATTTTGATCTGGTTGTACCCCGAAAATCCATCCATGAATGAGAATACCGAAAACTGAGTCGTATTGTCAACTAACACATCAATATGCGGCAGCGGGAAATCATCTTTCGGGCTCGCTTTGTTTAGATCCCTATAATCAACACACATTCGAACCTTGCCATCTTTCTTTGGCACAGGCACGATATTAGCGACCCAAGTGGGATAAGTGGTAACAGCCAGGAACCCAGCATCCCATTGCTTCTGCACTTCTTCCTTTATCTTTACAGCCATGTCAGGACGAGTCCTTCGGAGTTTCTACTTCACGGGTGGGCAATCTTCCCTCAACGGCAGACGATGAACAACCATATCAGTATTCAAACTCGGCATGTCCTCGTAAGACCAAGCAAATATATCACTGTATTCACGCAGCATCTTGTTGCACCCCAAAATTTGCCCAACCTTTTCTAACCTAGGTTTATGTTTCAATTGCATAATCATTTGCATTGTCATCATGTACATAGTGTATTCATCTGCATTGCATAGCATAGGCAAGCTATCTTAATCAGGGGATCAAAGTGCTATTATCATCTCCAAAGGTATATTCAAGGGTTTCACTCATATTCAAGACTACTCAGGTCATCAGGGAAGAATTTGAGCTTTGAGGAGTTAACAGGTTGATCAGTGAGTTCTCTCCTATCTTGAGGTTGTGTGGGGATCATCAGAGGGTGTATGAGCTATAAGCCAAGAGCATAAAGTATGTATGGATGTTATGAAGAGCCTAGATGATCATTTTTGAGGAGAACCAAGTCATTGGAATGATTGCAAGAGTTTCAGTTGAAGTCAGTCAACTAGGGTTTGTCTGGGTCAACACTAGGTCAATCCTAGGTCAAAGACTTGTTTTGAAGGGCATCAAGGATCATTTGAAGAATGTGGGGTTCATCATTTGACATGAAGAATAAGGATATGGTGATATGTCAATAAGAAATCAATAGGAGTCAAGGAGAAGAGGAGTTACCAAATTAGGGTTTCAGTGTAAAATCCCCTGATTTAGGTCAAACTTCAAAGCAGTGTAACTCAAGATGCAAGCTTCATATGAATTCTTGGTCCACATTAAACTTGTAGAGCATCTTCATAGCTTTAATTTTAGTGGTGGAAGTCATCAAGATGATTTATGGAACTCAAGTTATGGCTCTTGCAAGTTACAGGTCATCTGAGGGCACTGAAATTTGTCTGTGAAAGTTGTCTGTCTTCCAAGCAACTTTTGACCTTCAAGGAGATTTCAAATGGATTTCTGAACAACATGCGAGTTGTTCCTCGTTGTCTTAGATTTCTAGAAAGGTATGGTATGCCTTCATATGATTTGTGTAACTCTACTTATGGTCTTGGCAAGCGAAGGGTATTTTGGTCATCTGAGAATTACAGGTCATTCTTAGCCTATGCCTAAAACTCATACAAGGAAGCTTCAAATGAAAAACTTCACAACATCAAAGTTGCTCAAAATGTCATTTTAAGTCTAGAAAAGAGGTCATGGAAGTTTGGAAATGCATAGAACAAGACTTGATCAAAGTTGGTGAAAAATGACCTAAAAAAGGCATATAACTTGAAAAAGTTCAAGTTGGAAAATGGTTTGAGAGATCTACAAATCCAAAATGGGTCATCCAATATACCAAATTGAATCCAAACATCATTTTAAAGACATTGGTTCAGCCACTTTTTTGAGTTAGGGTTTCAATTTTGGACTTGCTTTGTATTTTTGTTACTTGCATAATAAGGCAAGCATGGAAAAACTTGGCATAAGGTAATTTTCAAGGAAAGGAGCTTGCATATCATTCCAATTTGGCATGTAAGGAGATTTTGAAGGGGTATAAGTGCATTGTAAGGAGATACCATGAGATATCAATATGTCATCACATGAGAATTTCCATGAATTTCCACCACATTCTAGAATCATCCTAGAGGCATCCAGAAACTTCTAGATCTGTCCATCATCATCTGTATAATGAGTGTGGATCATTGGTGCAAGGGTTTGGTGAAAAGAGAGAGAGAAGAGAGAGAATTCCATAGTTGCCTCCATTGTAAGAAAGAGTGAAAATCTGCAATCTACACCAATTCTGTTCATTCTTTTTCTTCATCCACAATATACTGAATCTCTTGAGTGGATACAAGCAAGCTCAGAGGCACATCCATGGAAGATTGAAGCCCTAGGGTTTGAAATTGCAATAGGCATATCAGATTCGAATCTCTTCATCCAAGCATTCTTCTTCCAACTTTTTGCAAACAGAAGCCATAGCATCATCTAAGGACCATTGGTGAGGGATTGCAAGTGCTGATTCAAGCTATTTCCCATCTGTTCCAACAAGAATTGCAGGTTGGTGATTTCTCTTATATCTCCCTAATTAGGTGTTATTAGATTAGATTGTTAGTGTAAGAATGTTAGGTTAGGTTAGATGACTATTTTCAGAAAGATTGAGAAGGTTCTATGAGGTTTAATGGCAGGATGTTGAAACTTTGATGATCAAGAAATCTTAGTTTAGGGGATGTTAATCATAGTGTATTAGTTTAGAATAATCAGTGCAATATGGAGAGCACATTAGTACAAGAATTTGCAAGGTTTATGAATGTCCATCACTGAGTGCAGTTGGTATGCCATGAGCTTGCACCTATCGGGTTTCATTCTAGGGTTAGTTTCAATCCAAACTAAGGGCACCATCGTGTTCCTGGGAAAGAATAGATCAATTTTGGTTTTGGAATTTTATGATTTCATGGAGAATCAAGAGAGCACGATGGACTTGAAAGTGCTTGCATGAAGCTGAGGAAACCTGCAAACCCTAGGTTTTGTGAGGCAGACGACGCAATGGTCGTTGGATTGTTTCCTATTTTTGACCTTTTCATCTCATTGTGCGGTCTAGATTTGAAGCTGAGAAACGGAGGGAAATCCCAAAGTGAAACGATGCGTTTCACTTAAACGCAACCATGGGCCTGGATTCAGAACGCTATCCCCACCCCCTTTTGAAAAGCCCAATCAAAATGCACTTAATTTCGTTGCTAAATACACCGCCTGCGTATCTTTTTTTCTTTTATTTTTCAATTGATTTTCTGAAACCAACTGGGCCTAGCGCTATTGATATTCGCGCCCCCCATCTTCTGGCCCATCAGCTATAATGAACTGAGTGCATTACTTTTGACACCCCCTCCCCATTTAATTCATTTTTTTGATTTTTATTTTCTTTTATATTTTCTTTGATCTTAGAAAAGCCATATAAAATTGAAAATAACTTGTTTTTAAGTGGTTCTTTTTGTGGTAGATTTATAATTTTGTTAAGAAAAATAATAGATAATAAAAATGGCATTTTATTTTGTTTTAATATTTTTTGTGCATTTTCCTTTTAAATAGCTTTTTAATGGATTTAGTTTGGTACATAAATTTGTTGATTTTAGTTCTAATAGTTCCCTTTAGATTTAGGACTCATTCTTTTTAGGGTGATTAGCTTAGGACTTCAACTTGTATATAGGATTTAATTCATAATTTTAGGATCAATTTTTATGTAGTTTGATTAGTTGAGATTAGAGTGGTTTAAATTAGGGTTTTAAGTGAGCATAGGTGAGATAGATCATTTCTTTTAGGAATTTTGATTTGATTTTTGGGGTATGGGACTATAGGGGTTATGGGTAGATATTAGATCCCCTAGAGAATATTAGGACTCCCCTACTGCTATCAATATACTGCTTATATTTGCTTGATTGTGTGGTGTGCCCTCTTTAGGGTTACTTTTTGTCTGTGAGGGGTATTGGGTTTGTTTGGGACTTGAGGTTTGAGCTGAAGACTGTGATGATGAAGTCCATTTGAAGATCAGAGAATGAAGACCAACTTCCAGAGTTGATGAGGAGTATCTCTTGCTGGCAGCTGTTGAGGAGTATAGGGTTTAGGAGCTAGGCAGAGCTCTAGAGTAGTAAGCTTGATTCTCAAACATGGAAGGTCTTGATTGCCTCCATCCTTCTCTGTGATGCAGAGTCTCTCTAAGACACTCACCCCTTTCCTTTGGAAGGCTTGGTGCTAATGTCTAAGGGATAGAACTCTTGAGAGAAATATTCTTTGTGTTGATAGCAGTATGTTTGCCACCTTTGGTGGTCAACTAATTGCTTAACACCCAGTTCATTCTTGTGATTGATTCCTCAGCTTGGAGGATTGAGACTTGAAGAAAAGCCATTGGGAGACTGAAGATAAAGACTGATGTCTGCTTGAAGCTTGAAGATGGTTGCAGATGCTGATGAAGACTGCTTTGCTGTTTAGCTCTTGCTGTTTTAATTCTTGATGTATTGATTGAATTTTCCTGATTGTATTGTTTGCTGTTTACCTTGCTGGGTTGAAAGTGAATTCTGTTCACTTTTGCCTATTGTTTTCTAGGTTCGAGGTTGAGTGGGACTCCCTTGCCTCGCTTGTATTGTTGCATCCATGCATTTTACTGCTTTATCTGCTGTTTCTGTTTCCGTCTATTCCCTTAGGATCTCTGTTTCTCTCTGCGCAAGAGAGGAGCATGATAGACATTAGGTCTTAACCCATGCATGATAACATTAGGGTAGATTTTATTCCCCTTTTTTTCAACCCCTAGGATTTGTAGAGTGTCATCTCTTCTTTCTTCAAAACAACAGAAAAACATTAATAAAGGTTATAACAAAGTGAATTCATTTCTTCCGTCAAAAGATTTGAACAAACATCAACCTTTTTTGCAATAAGAAAACCCTTGTTTAAGGTGAGATTTTTCATAAAAGACACTTGAACAGCTTGTGTCGTGCGTAGCCCGAACTACGTTTGCTCTGATCTTCCATGCAGTGTGGAAGTACGTAGGCATAGGATGCGATATCCTAGCGAGCAACCTTCACCCATCTTCCCCCGTAGTTAGGCGAACTACGTTGACTCTGATTTCTCGTTCCATACGGGAATACGTAGGCATAAAGTGTGATGCTTTACCGATTCATGTTTTCTTTTCTTTTCAGACCTCATCCTTTAGTTTAGATAGAAGTGTAATCCGTACAAACCAAGCAAGCGTGGATCCCATCGAGTACGATGGACGTGAGGGGTGCTAATACCTTCCCCTTGCGTAACCGACTCCCGAATCCAGGTTTTGGTTGCGATGACCATACCTTTTCCCGTCTTTGCGTTAGGTTTACTTCGAGCGTTTCCTTTCCCTCCTTTGGGATAAATAACGCACGGTGGCGACTCTTCTGTCAGTCGGCGCCGATTTTCGCAGTAGCGACACATCTCAATAAGCCCTTGCTTGATGTCAACCCGCAACGCGGCCCCTATACGGATATTCCTGACGCATTCTTCAGACCCCAAGTTGACAATATCAATCTCTTCCTGGTGAGGCAGAATGACTCTCTCCTCTTGCTTCAACAACTGACTCAGCTCTTCTGGTAAGTCACTATCCTCAACAATCTCCTCCTCAGCTTGGAAGATCGGGTGCTCGAAGTTTAAACGAGTCATAGGAAGTTTTTGGTCGATGTCATCTGAAAATTCATGAATCCTGCGAGGGAAACAGTTAAGTGCTTCAAAATGATATACAAGCAAAATGCATAACCACGCTTCCATTTTATTGAAAAATAAAAACAGAAAGAAAAGGATCGCAATATTTGAATGTAAAAAACGCCGTCATTTATTGATCATGCAAACATACAGGTAAACAGTTAGGCCCTAAGACAAGATCAACGATGCCCCGGGCAAGGCATGTGATCATATAATGATTGAAAAAACAACGCATTACTGTTTGGTGACTTGGATGACGTCCTGGATGGACCAGTTGCATAGGCTTTGCCCCGGCGTGCTGGGTCGAATCCATGCGTCCATGTCGCAGTCGCTATCCACTTCCTCCGTATCAGACACGGCATTAATCCTTTCGAAGCTAACTCCTCCGGGCGTGAACACAACAGGTCCCTTGTACTTAGGCGCACTCTGCAAGGGAGATGGGCGGTACCCCAACCCATACCTATCTTGCTTCATTGGGATGTCCAGAACCTGCCCCCACTTCTGAGTCTCTCCTGCTTGTACCAACGCCTTGGCTTCTTTATATGAGGAGACGACCACCTCTTGCCCTTCACTCTTTAACAGAGCCTCTTCTTTAACCTTCACCCCTTCGAACGCTTGACACAGTGTTTCATGAATCTCTCCATCTACCTCCACGTACTTGAAGGAAGACAAATGACTGACTAAGATGTCCTCTTCGCCACACACCGTCATAATACTCCCCTCAACCATATATTTCAGCTTCTGATGGAGTGTAGAAGTAACTGCCCCAGCGGCATGAATCCAAGGTCTCCCGATCAAACAGCTATATGCAGGCTGGATGTCCATGATGTAAAACACTGTATCAAACACCTCCGGACCTACCTGGATGGGTAACGTTACTGACCCGAATACCGACCTCCTTGTTCCGTCAAAGGCCCTCACCACCAAATCACTAGGGGTGCACAACAACCCACGAGTATCCAATTTCAACAAGGCTTTCTTTGGTAATACATTCAACGAGGACCCAGTGTCTACCAGCACATGGGATAAAATAGTGCCCCGGCATTCGATAGAGATGTGCAAGGCATTATTATGATCACGCCCTCTAGGCGTTAGGTCAAAATCCGTGAATCCCAGACCATGCCCAGCGTTAACATGTTCCATAACTCCCTCCAGCTGATTAACTGAAATCTCTTGCGGCACGAAGGATGTCTCAAGTACCTTCAACAGGGCATTTCTATGCGCCTCAGAACACAACAGCAGCGGTAATATGGAGATCTTTGACGGGGTCTGCTGCAGGTGCTCTACAATCTTGTAATCACTTTTGCGGATCAACCTCATGAATTCTTCCACATCTTTGGTTATCGGTTCTTTCTCCTTACTCCCCGAAGATTCTCCCTCAACAACTTTGTTCTTGCCCCTGGCGAGCCTCTCTGCCTCGACCTCAGGTGAAGTGAAAATTCTCCCGCTCCGGGTTATACCACCCGCTCCCACTATGTTGTCTACGGACCCCGCTGGCGGATCATTCAAGTCAATCTTTTCCCCATTGCAATACACTTCAGCACCATAGCTCCACGGGACTGCTTTTGTGCTTTCATAAGGGACTGGCTTAGCCTTGGTAATAGTAATGGTCGGCCTTTTCGATGATGCCGAAATTGTCACTGATTTGAACAGAATGGTGATCGTAGCAACCTCACTGTGCTCTTTTCCAGATTCTGTCTCAACAGACTTCTCTCGCCCCACAGACCTATCAAACTGCAGGATTCCTTCATCAATCAAACCTTGAACTCCCCTTTTCAACTTCTCACAGCCCCCAGGTTGAACCAAACAGTCAGCACACTCTTCACTGCAACCGGGATAGACACCTCCTTTCAGTAAACGCTGCTTTACGTAACTCAAAGGGGTTTTCAGCTCGCTCACCTCCGACACTAAGTTCAACTCATCGTCTGCCAGGATTGCGTTGGCCCCAGCCCCACCATGCTTGGGCATTGGCTGTTGCGTGATATTGGGACCGTCCTTCCCGAAGTTAATAGCCGTACTATCAAGCAAATCATGTACTTTATGCTTGAAAGCTAGGCAATTTTCAATATTGTGCCCTGGTGCACCTGAATGGAAGTCACAATGCTCATTAACATCATACCCGACCGGTGGCTGGCCGGTTGGTGGTGCTAAGGTCTTCCTCTCGACTAGCTGCAATTTCAACAAAGTTTGAAGGAGTTCTGCATATGATACCGGCGGCACCTCGAATACTCTCCTCGGTCGTGGGTTCTGAAGTCTGCGCTGATTATTATTAGGCTGCTGCTGAGCCTGCTGCTGTGGTTGTTGCCTCTGCTGCTGAGACGGCCCTGGAATGGTTACGCTTGCAACTTGCGACTGCTGATGCCAGTTCTGACTTCTATTTCTCCGTCGAGCATTGTATACAGCATTGGTATCACCCTGCCTTTTACCACCAAACGTCTTCTTATTACTTCCTGCGGAACTGGACTCACCCGCTTGAATTTTACCAATCTTTACCCCGTTTTCAATGCGCTCTCCCATCAAGATCAAATCAGAGAAAGTACTCATCAAAAAATTGAGCAACCGGTCATAGTACATTCCAGAGAAAGTTCCTATGAACATATCCATCATTTCGCGCTCCACCATCGGAGGGTGTACTCTAGCAGCCAGATCTCGCCATCTCTGGGCGTATTCCTTAAAGCTCTCGCTAGACTTTTGAGACATGCTCTGCAACTGGACTCGGTTAGGGGCGAGATCACTATTATATTGATAATGTCGAACAAAAGCCTCTGCCAGCTCTTTCCAACTCCTGATCTGAGTAGGCTCCAAGCTCATGTACCACTCCAGTGATGGCCCTGACAGGCTATCCTGGAAGAAGTGCATTAGCATCTTTTCATCCTCAGAATACGCAGACATACGCCTGTAAAACGCGCGCACATGCACCCTAGGGCATGTATCCCCTTTGTACTTATCAAATGACGGCGCTTTGAATTTCAGCGGGACCCTCAACCCTGGGACCAGCCCCATATTTGACATATCCAGCCCAAGAGCATTCTGGCTGGCTAATCCGTTCACTTTCTCTTCTAGCAATCTCATCCGATGGTTGTCATCCCTAGCTCTTTCATAACCCTCGTTCTGACCAGAGAACACATCCTCCTGACGATCCTCCCAGCGAGGTACTGCATCGTATCCAACATAATCTGCATCACGGCCCGGACCTGTTTGGAAGTACCTGGGGTCATACCTCAGATTGCCTATCTCTTGAGCGTTGTATGCACTAGTTCCATATCCACGATTACCATAACCATAGTCACCAAACCCAGCCTTGGTGCCAACAATGTTGCCATACCCCATGTTCACACCATTGAAGCCCTGGTTACCATTAATACCATTCATTCCGACATTCTCAACGCCCCCATTGAAACCCTGGTTGACATTACCCACAAATACCCCAGCAGTATCTGCATTGGCATTCCTATTACCTGTGTTCCCACCTCCACCTACAGGACTAGTTTCTCCAGCATTCAAACCGGTTACGGGAATAGCATCAGCACTTTGACGATTCTCAATTCGGGGAGAAGCAGCAATATTTTCACCATGCGGTGTCCCGTTGTTTTCAGCCCGTGCGACTATCGGTTGAACCAGATTCTGCAGCTGCTCTTGTCCTTTGGCGATGGTCTTCATGGTTTGCATGAGCAGGGCCATCCTGTCACGCATCTCTTGCATTTCACTCTGCACGTTGTCCATGATCTTCTTGTGATTAGTTCTGGTAGAGTAACGGTGGATTCGTTGATCTGCAATCCTGAAAGTACCTGAAATTGATGCAGGAGATAAGATACACGGATCACAAACCTGTAATGCAAATATGAGTATGTATGCAAAATGCAATATGTGCCTGTGCATTGGGGAATATTACTCCCCCATTCTAGTGCTAATACATTTGATACAGGGTAGCGTCGTGACAGTGCGGTGACAAAAGTTGCAAGAAGTTGAAATTCAATCACAAAAGAGAAAACAACTCATATATTGAACAGGCCTTCAAAGGCAACAGTATAACACCAATGTATCACAAGACGAACAAAAGCATGACCTCAACCCACAAGCCGGGTGATGGTCAGCATACAATAGAGCATGAACAAATCAGGTATGCCCATAATCCCTATACTCCCCTAACAGCTTCTTTGTCTTGGGATGATCAGGCTGAACAAGCAATCCCTCTATGAGTAGACTCCTCTGCTTAAGAACTCGCCGCAAGTCGTCGATGGACTCTTCCCATGTGCCTTCACCAAAGCACTCATTTAGCTTCCTCTTCTGGGATCGAGCTTCCTTTCTGCGGGCATCGACTTGCTTCAGTGCATCTTGAAGAGCGTATCTAGTCATGACTTCTTCTTCATGCTGCCTCCTGGTGGCCTTCAATTGGTCCTGAAGATCGGAGATCTGTTGCTTCAACTTATCCTCCCGTTCCTTGTTGTTAGTAAGAGTGGCATTCCACGTCTTATTGAATGAAGCGATCTCTCGGTGAGCGATGTCCAACGACTTCTTCTTAGCTTCCATCATGTCATGAGAGCTCTTAAAGTCTTGTCCCAGGCGTTCCCGCTTCTGCTTTTCTTTAACCAACTTAGTCTTCAACAAGGTTACCATCTCAGTTTGTTATTGAAGGGAGTACACAGCTTCGTTCTTCTCACTTCGAATCTGGGCCAATTCCCTTTCTAGATCTTCATTAACCACCAACAAAGCTTCCTTTTCCTTCACCACTTGCTCATAAACCTCAATGGGAACAGTCGTGGGTTCCTCTACCGGAGTAGGAACAGGAGATGACACAAAAGGATAGGGCATCTGAATCTGCTTGACCCTTTCTCGCATCCAAGCTTTGTACGGAGGATAAGCCTGACAGTCGTTCTTTCCCAACAATGGTTTTCTCCTTCTAGAGATGCGATTCCAAGCGTACTGCAGCTTGGCCAATAAGTCTCCACTCAGGTCACCTGTGAAGTACAGAGATTTCTGTACCTCTTCTGCCTTCGGCGGGCTCTTCAATGCATATCCAAACTGACGAACAAGCAAAGAAGGATTCTAATTGATACATCCTTTCCTCCCAATTAAGGGCACGTTTGGATATCCTGCACAGCTAAAAATAATCTCAGAACCCAGCAATTCCTATCAAACCAAACCATCTCCTCAGAAGTCAATCTCATAAGGCGCTCGGACCAATCAGACTCATTTGCAAGCTCTACGAAAGGACCCTTCTTCGGTAAGTGTTTATCAAACCACATCTTCAGTAAAGGCACGCAACAATGAACACTCTTCCCTCGCCGGTTCTCATTCTTGTAATGGAGAGAATGGTAGAAATCCCCAATCAATGTAGGTACTGGATTACCGGCAGCAAACAGATGAAGTGCGTCAAAGTCAACAAAGTCTGGAAGGTTTGGGAATAACACTATCCCATATATACACAAAGCCAACAAAGCGTTGAATACCACCCAGCAGCCACTCTTGGCATACTCTCGCGCCTTGCTAACCAGAAAATTAAGAGCGAATCCAGGAATCCTGTACCAAGAAGTCACTAACAGCTCAGAAGCATCCATATGCAAAGACACCGCTAAATCCTCCAACTTAGGTTTAGCGTCAAAATGGATGAACGAGACCTTGTTCTGTACTGGCAAACTAAGGAATTTTGCATATTCCTCCATAGTATGACCCATAAGGAAATCTGTAAACGTGAAGCATCTCAAAGCAGGATCGTAAAACTGCAGCAATGTATACAATCCATTCAAATCATGTGCACTGGGTCTACAAACCAAGCTCAAAAGCCTCCCATAACTCTTCTTGAAGCTAGCCCTAACCTCATCATCCGCAAGGGCAATCAAACTCAAAATAGAATTCACATCCGGAGTGGGCAGCTTATACGCAACTGTCTTCCGCACACTACCCATATCAATAATCAGAAGTCTGGAGCACTAGAACAGGGAAGTATGTAATGCACCTGCAGCACAGACACACGTTAATGAAATGCAATGATAAATGGGTATGCAAACAATGCAATGCAAACAGCTGCAACAGGGGATCAAGTGCCCTGAATAAGAAGCCCAAGTCACACCAAGAACAGGTCTCAGACAGACCCTCCAATACTCATCAAACCCTGGTCTCAGACAGACCTCACAAAGAATTCCAGCCTGGTCTCGGATAGACCTAATAACATAACCCACACCTGGTCTCTGACAGACCTAGTAAAAGTCCATAAAATATCCACAATCCTGTATCTCATGAGAAATAAACCGGTAGTCTGAAGGTCAAGTTACCTGCATTCCCCAAGTCCCTCTCACAGGTAGATGTCCCTATAACTGACACAAGGTACGACATCCTATGCGGTCGTTGGCGTCACAGACTTTCAGGGTTGATGATACGATTCCCAGAAGGAGTGGCATCATCAAATCCTGAAGAGGCCTCACTTAGCCGACTTCCAAATGATCGGTCCCCGGAGTCGACAATCCAACTAACCAACAGCCCACTGCATCCAAAGGGTGAAACAGGAAGTCAACCAGAAGGACCTCGTCCGAGCGTAGATTTCGCGGGAAGCTAGTACATGCAAAGCATGCACACCCCCACTAATCTCTACTCTAATTCTAGGTGCACTCAAGCTCAGGTCCGGCTTATCTCTCAATTATAGAACCCCCATCAAACCCACAATACAACAATAATAATGATAATAAAATGCTGAAATGTAAATACAGAAATGTAAATCCATACAAAGCCCACGACGGGAAAACAAGCGCTAGGATTGACTCGCGTAGGGAACCGTTGGAGTCCCCAGCAGAGTCGCCAGCTGTCGCTACTGTGAAAATCGGCGCCGGCAATACAGAAGAGTCTCCACCGTGCGTTATTTATCCCAAAGGAGGGAAAGGAAATGCTCGAAGTAAACCTAACGCAAAGACGGGAAAAGGTATGGTCATCGCAACCAAAACCTGGATTCGGGAGTCGGTTACGCAAGGGGAAGGTATTAGCACCCCTCACGTCCATCGTACTTGATGGGATCCACGCTTGCTTGTTTGTACGGATTACACTTCTATCTAAACTAAAGGATGAGGTCTGAAAAGAAAAGAAAACATGACTCGGCAAAGCATCGCACTTTATGCCTATGTATTCCCGTCTGGAACGAGAAATCAGAGTCAACGTAGTTCGCCTAACTACGGGTGAAGGTGGGGAAGGTTGCTCGCTAGGATATCGCATCCTATGCCTACGTACTTCCATACAGCATGGAAGATCAGAGCAAATGTAGTTCGGGCTACACACGCCACAAGCTGTTCAAGTATCTTTTATGAAAAATATCACCTTAAACAAGGGTTTTCTTATTGCAAAAAGGTTTGTGTTTGTTCAAATCTTTTGACGGAAGAAATGAATTGATCTCTGTTATAACCTTTATTAATGTTTTTCTGTTGTTTGAAGAAAGAAGAGATGACACTCTAAAATCCTAGGGTTAAAAAGGGAATAAAATCTACCCTAATGTTATCATACATGGGTTAACTCCTAATGTCTGTCATGTTACTCTCTTGCACGGAGAGAAACAGAGCTCCTAAGGGAATAAACGGAAAGCAAAAACAGATACAGTAAACAGTAAAATAATGAATACAGCAAACAAACTAGGCAAGGGAGCCAAACTCTACCCCGACCTGAAAACAATAGGTAAAAGTGAAGCACATTTCACTTTAAACCTAGGGGAATTAATACACACAATACAGAAAAGCCCCAAACTCTGACAGCTAACTCCAAAGTTGATGCACAGCACATCCTCTAAATGAACCTCCAAGCTCTTTCTTCATTAGACCCCCAAGCTCTAGCTAGCTTCTTGCTTTGACAATCTTCATCTTCAATGATCTCCATCTTCAAGGGCAAGCACTCCAGAATAACAGAAAAGAATCAAGAGATCTAGTTTGGCATGCTAAGCAGCTCATGAACAACCAAAGGAAGCTCACAAGAGATTAGCATAGTGGGACAGGTTCTCTCAAAGTTCTACCTCTAAGACCAATCACTTATCCCTCCAAAGGAGGGAGGTGAGTTCTTAGAGGGACTTTTAGTCACTGGGAAAGAATGGAAGCACAGGAAGCATTCCATGTTTCATGAATCAAATCTCTAATCTAGAGCCCTACCTAGCTCCTAAACCCTAAAGCCTTCAACAGCTGAACTCATCAACCTCTGGGTCTTGATCTCCAATCTTCTCCTCATCATGCTCCTTGAACAAGGTCTTCAAGCAAAACAAGCCCCCCCAACAAAATCCCAGAATGAAAGCCCAAAGACAGACAATCAACACAACAAGCATACAATTCACTCAATCACATTCAGAAAATCCTCTAAAAATATAAAGACAAGGGAGAAAACTCTAACACTTATTCACAAGGGTCTATTATACTTACCCATAATATCCCTATAGTCCCATACCCAAAAAAATCAAATTAAAACTCCTAAAAGAAAATGATCACCACACCTAAGTCACCTAAAAAACCTAATTTTGATATACTAATGCTAGCCTAATCAAACCAACCAAATTTTATCCTAAAATTCTTAGTATAAAAACCAGAGGGAGTTAAGATCAATACCTAATCATACTAAAAAGAATGGATCAAAAAGATTGAGGGAAAGTCCTAAAATAAATTCTACAAAATGAAGTACTAGCTTAATCTCATTAAAAAACTATTTAAAAGAAAGATATGCAAAAAATATTAAACGAAAAATAAAATGCCATTTTTATTTTTATTAATTTTCTAGACATGATTATTGACCTATAGAAAAAACAAGAAGTGAAAAATATCAATTTTCTGATTTTATATGAATTATCCAAGATGCTAAAAATGATAAAGAAAATAAAATCAAAGAAAATGAATTAAATGGGGAGGGGGGTGTCAAAATTAACTGCACCTAGTTGTATTTCTAGATGGGCCAGAAAGGGGGTGGTGCGTATAGAAAATGCGCCTAGGCCCATCTGATCAGAAAAATTAAATTGAAAATTAAAAGAAAAATAGAAAACACGTGGTGTAGGTAGCAAGGGTTTCTAGCGTAATTTTTAGTGGGCTTTGGTTAGGGTGTGCGAATAGCAAGTTATGTTAGGCCCATGGACGAATTTTTTAGTGAAACACTGCGTTTCAGGTAGTATCATTTCCCTCCGTTTTTGTTTTGAACCTGGGCCGTGAGATTGAGCTTCAGAGTCAACATCTTGGACTCAATCCAACGATCAAGAGATCGTCTTCCCCAAATGCAGCTAGGGTTTCAGGTTTATGAACATCCATGCATGAATCTTGTTCCCTCTCGTTCTCTCTCAATTGGCCATGAAATTCAATGATATAAAAAGCAAAATCACTCTCCTCTCTCCCCTGAACACAGCCATGCCTTTAGTTTTAATTGAAACCTCCCCTAATGTGAAACCCGATAGCTAGAACTCCATGATCCACCAACTGTACTCATGATGGAACCTTCTCAATTCTTGCAAATCTTGGCACTAAACTACTCATCACCTCTCCCTGATTATTTTAAGCTAATATACTAAGATTAAAACTAACCATACACCAAGTTCTTGATCACTAAAGTTTCACTGCCCTAGGATCAAACTTCATCAATGGAGCCTTAACTTTCTGGAGATCATCTTCTACCTATCCCTAACAACTCTAACCTAACAAACTCAACTACCAGGGCATAATTAATGGTGTAGAGAGCAATATGCATACCTGCAATTTTTGTTGAAACAGATGAGAATTGGCTTGATTCAGTGCTTGCAATCCTTCACAAATGCTCCTCAGATGGTGATCTTGTTTCTGTTTGCAACAAACTAGATGTAGGATGCTTGTAGGGAGGGATTCGAATCTGGTATGGATTCTTGCAACTTGAATCTTAGATCTTCAATCCTCCATGGATGAGCCTCTGAATCAACTTGTATGCAACCAATAATATCAATGGAGTATCAATGAATGGGAAGAATGAATTGAATTGATGCTGAATATGGAGTTTCACTCTTTCTTGCAATTGAAGCAATAATGGAATCCTCTCTCTCCTCTCTCTCTTCTCACCAACCCTTTCTCTTAATGATCTCAATCCAATATATAGGAGAGCATGGAAAGATCTAGAGTATTCTAGATCAATCTAGGATGCTTCTAGAAACTTCAAGAATTTCTCATGATATGGTATTTTGATGTCTCATGATATCTCACTTCAATCCACTAACAGCCCCTTAACCACCTTTTAAAATCTCTTTTCATGACAAATTGGAGTGATATGAGTGAAAAACAAGGAATTCCTTTGCCTTATGTTGAGTTTCTCACATGTACCTTATTATGCAAGCAATAGAATTACAAAGCAAGTCCATTTTTAAAGCCTCAACTCAAAATTGTGGCTGAACCAAAGTATTTAGAATATTTTTTAGACTCAATTTGATATATTACATGACCCATTTTGGATTTATAGATTGCCCAAACCAATTTTCAATTTGAACTTTTTCAACTTATATGCCATTTTTAGGTCATTTTTTACCAACTTTGGTCAATTCTTGCTACAAGCTTTTCAAAACTTCCATGACCTCTTTCCTAGACTAAAAATGCCATTTTTAGAAACTTTGATGTTGTGAAGTTTTTCATTTGAAGCTTCCTTGTATGAGTTTTGGGCATAGGCTTGAAATGACATGTAATTCTCAAATGACCAAAATACCCTTTGCTTTCCAAGGACATAAGTAGAGTTCCACAAATCATATGAAGGCATACCATACCTTCCTATAAATCTAAGACAATGAGGAACAACTCTCATGTTGACCAGAAATCCATTTGAAATCTCCTTGAGGGGTAAAAGTTGCTTGGAAGACAGGCAACTTTCACAGACAAATTTCAGTGTTCTCAGATGACCTGTAACTTGCACGAGCTATAACTTGAGTTCTATAAATCACCTTGATGACTTCCACCACTCAAATTAAAGCCATGAAGATACTCTACAAGTTTCATGTGGACCAGAAATTCATATGTGTCGCTACTGCGAAAATCGGCGCCGGCTGAACAGAAGAGTCGCCACCGTGCGTTATTTATCCCACGGGAGGGAAAGGAAACGCTCAGAGTAAACCTCGCACAACAGGGGAAAGGTATGGTCGTCGCAACCAAAACCTGGATTCGGGAGTCGGTTACGCAAGGGGAAGGTATTAGCACCCCTCACGTCCGTCGTACTCGACGGGATCCACGCTTGTTTTCGGGTATGGATTGTTATTCTATCTACGCTAAAGGTCAGGGGTTAAAAAGAAAAGAAAATGAGAATAAGATGACTCGGCAAAGTGTCGCACTTTATGCCTACGTATTCCCGCCTGGAACGAGAAATCAGAGTCAACGTAGTTCGCCTACCTACGGGAAAGGAGGGGAAGGTTGCTCGCTAGGATATCGCATCCTATGCCTACGTACTTCCACACAGCATGGAAGATCAGAGCAAACGTAGTTCGGGCCACGTACGACACAAGCTTGTCTTGGTTGATTTTATTCCTTCTGAAAAAGGTTTTCTTGATTAACAGTCCCGGCGGACAAAAATGACGCTTTGATGAGTTCACATTCTTTTACGGAAGAAGTGTCTTTTATTGTGTTTGAAATCTTTATGTGTTTTTCTGTTTGTTTTGAGAAAGAAAGAGACAGAACTCTAACCTACGGTTGCGAAGGGAATCAAACTATCCTAGTGTTATCATGCATGGGTCAAGACCTAGTGTCTATCATGCTCCTCTCTTGCACAGAGAGAAACAGAGATCCTACGGGATAGGCAGAAACAGAAACAATAACAGATATATACAGTAAAACAGTAAAATGCATGGATGCAACAGTACAAGCGAGGCAAGGGAGTCCCACTCAACCTCGAACCTAGAAAACAATAGGCAAAAGTGAACAGGCTTCACTTTCAACCCAGCAGGGTAAACAGCAAACAATACAGTCCAGAAAACCAATCAATACATCAGCAATAAAATACAACAGCAAAAGAAACAGCATCAGCAGCTCTGAATCAACATCTGGCTTCAAGTAATCTCCCATCAGCTACAGGCTTCAATAAGCATCAATCTCCACCTTCATGGCCTTCAGGAAAGGGCTTTGATCATCATTCTTCCATCTGCAATGGCTTTTCTTCATGCTCAAACCTCCAGGATGAGGAATTAGTCACAAGAGTGAATTGGGTGTTAAGCAATCAGTTGACTACCAAGGGTGGTGAACAGACTGCTTCTAACACAAGAGACATTTTCTCTCAAGAGTTCTATCTCATAGACACCATCACCAAGCCTTCCAAAGGAAGGGGGTGAGTGTCTTAGAGAGACTCTGCATCACAGAGAAGAATGGATGCAGACAAGGCAATCCATGTTTGAGAAACAAGCTTTCTAACCTAGAGCTCTGCCTAGCTCCTAAACCCTAATCTCCTCAGCAGCTACTAGCAAGAACCTCCTCTTCAACTCTGGCAGTTGATCTTCAATCTCTGGATCTCCAATGACTTTCCTCTCCTCAAGTCTTCAGCTCTCCCAAGTCCCCAGACAATCCCAATACCCAAACAAACAAGCAATAATCCCCAGAGGGCACACCACACCAGTCAATCAGATATACAGACAGTATTAATAGCAGTAGGGGAATCCTGACTTTTTCTAAGGGATCTAATAACTACCCATAGCCCCTATAGTCCCATAACTAAACTAGTCAAACCCTAAGTCCTAAGGGAAAGAATCAAACTTCCTAAGTCATTACTTAAAAAAAAAAACCCTAATTTGTTCATGTTGTTCAAGCCTACATTAATCACCTAAAATTAACTCCTAAAAATGGGAACTAAATGGAATCTACAAGCTCAATATCTAATCTAAACACCCTAAAAAGAATGAACTAAAAATATGAAAGCATGTAATAGAACAAAAATTGCTAAAATCATGCATGAAATGAAGTTATTTAAAATGACATTTATTTAGAAAATATGGAAAAAATATCAAATCAAAATGAAAATGAAATTTTATTTTTCTATAATTTTCTAGACATCCTAAAGAAAATAGTGTAAAAAGAATGAATTGAAAATGATTTTCTATGAATTTATTATGAATTTTTTAAAGTTGGTAAAATTAAAGTGAATTAAAAAAAAAGAATTGAATTAAAATGAGGGAGGGGGTATGAATAGTAGGCGCGCGCAGTTAATAATTGGATGGGCCAGGCAGACAGGGGGTGCGCATAGCATATTGCACTAGGCCCAGAACAACTTCAGAAATAATGAAAATGAAGAAACACGCAGGGGGGTGAGAAAAGAAACAGAATCACGTTCAAACGAAGTTGGGCTCATGCACTGGGGGTGGAAATAGCATATCAATCTCAGGCCCGCCCGTTTCAATTAATGAAACGGTGCGTTTGGCACCCAGTCAATTCCCTCCAAATCAGAATCAAATCTCAGCCCTAGGATTACTCTCCAAGTCAAGGGTCCAACATGAAATGAACGCTCCAGATTGCGTCTTCCTCATCAGTTCAAATGAATTAGGGTTTCCTCTCCCATGGCAACCATGCACGAGCAAAATTCAAGCTCTCAGTTCTCCCTCTCCAGGCCATGAAATGCCACGATATAAACACGAAACTCACTCTAAATTCTTCCCTCTATACGCCTATGGTCTTAATTCAGTCTGAAATTCAATAGATCACTCAACCCGATAGCAACAAGTCCTGGTTACCATGAACATACTCTGCAACTCATCAGCACAATTCTCCATCAAACTTGCACTAATCTAAACTATAACTAATGGTGATTATCCTGCACTAACAACCTAAGATTCTAATGCACTAATCCATGAGTTCTAGGTCCTAACAGATTTTACAACCTGCTAATCATCATCACCAAACCACTCCAAATTCATCCTAATTGCTCTACTAACCACCTAGATCATATCTAAACTAACAAATCTATGCTCAACTAACTGAATCAAGCAATTTGAATGAAAACGCACCTGGTGTGAAATCTTGAAAACAGCTATGGAGACTCGTGGATCTGAGGCTTCTAGGGCTTGGATCTTGATCAATTCTTGATGTACTTGATTCTGTTTGCAATATTTGGATGAGACTTGGCTTGAATTATGCTGTCCAATGGAAATTGTAATTTTGATGTTGATGATGGAAGTGCTCGAAAATGGATGAATCACACCTTGTTCTTGGTTGAATTCTGATCTATGATGATGGATCAGTATGATGAAGATGATTTTGATGGTGATTGGTGAAGAATTTGAGGAATTGAAGTGAAAATTCAATGAAAAAGAATGAGAGAATTTGGGAGATTCTTGGTGAAAAATGAAGCCAACCCTTGATCAATCTTCATTTCATGAATATATAGACCCCAATGGTAACTTCTAGATCCATCTTGCACATTCCCTTGCCTTCCAACTTTGATCCATTTTTGAAGTGTTTCTTAAAATGCAAGTAACCAAGGATAACTTTGAAATCTTCCACTAAACTCAAAAAAGTGTTTGAACCATTGTCTTTAGAATGTCTTTTCCATTCAAAATCATATATTGGAAGTCTCCATTTGGACTCATAAATCTCCCAAACCATTTTTCTTTTTGACCTTATTCAAATTATAAGCCATTTTAGTTCAACTTTGGACCAATCATGCAACTTCATGCTATGAGCTTTTCCAACAATTTGTGACCTTCTTTCTAGACTTAAAATCCCATTTGGAGCAAGTTTGATGTTGTAAGTTTTTCCATTTGAGGCCTCCTTGTATGAGTTTTGGACATAGGTTAAAATGACCTGTAATTCACAAATACCCAAAATACCCTTTGCTTTCCAAGGCCATAAGTTGAGTTCCACACATCATATGAAGGCATGCCATACCATTCTAGAGAGCTAAGACAATGAGGAACAATTCTTATGTTGACCAAGAATTCATTTGAAATCTCCTTGAGGGGTAAAAATTGCTTGGAAGTCAAGTCACTTTCACAGACAAAATTTCAGATACCTCAGATGACCTGTAACTTGCAAGGACCATAACTTGAGTTCTATAAATCTCCTTGATGTCTTCCACCACTCAAATTAAAGGTCTTTAGATCCTCTACAAGTTTCATGTTGGCCAAGAAGCCATTTGAAGCTAGCATTTTGACTTATTTTGCTTGGAAATTTGACCTAAACTAGGGGATTTTACACAGAAACCCTAATTTAGAAACTCCTCTTCTCCTTGATTTCTCTTGAATTCTCCTTGGCATATCTCCATATCCTTATTCTCCATGTCAAATTATGAACTCCACATCTCTCCAATAGACTTGAATGCCCCTTAAATCAGTCAATTGACCTAGGGTTGACCTAGGGTTGACCCAGATGAAACCCTAGTTGACTGCCTTCAGCTATAGCTCTTGTGCTCTCATCAATGACTTGTCTCCTTCTCCAAATGACTTTCTAAGTCTCTCATAATGTCTAGATGCTCTCCATGCCTTCAACTCACAGCTCACAACCCTCTTGTTGATCCTCAGATACCCTCAGCTAGGAGATGGACTCAAGGCTTGATCTGCTGAACTCTTTGCTTTCAAATTCTTTCCTGATGACTTGAATGAGATTGAATTGGGATAATAACCTCTTGATAGGCCTCTAGAGATGAGAATAATGATTGGTCCCCTGTTGTATGACTTGCTATGCTTATGCTATGCAGATGGTTAGTCTATGTACATGACTCTATATGCAAATGCTAATGATAATGAAACCTAAACCAAGTGAATAAGGTTGGGCAAATTTTAGGGTGCAACAGCTGCCCCTATTCAAGCGACTTGGACCCGATTGGGTGAAGAGCCCGGAGCCTTCAGACATTCGCGGTACGAGACGGTTGAATACTAGGAAACCAGAAATTTGCCAACCGCAAAACTAAATTGCGCTCCTGCTTGGGGAACAACATTCATCAGCTGAATCTGACTGTTACAGTAACCCACTAATCTCGTGTGAGCGTGCTGTGGATTGTCTTCATCGTTCTGAGGAGGATTCTGTCATAACAGACTGTTTGCTTGTCCACGTTAGGACTCCGCCTGTCATCAATACGAAGAACTCTCAACTAGAACCTGTCCACGTTAGGACTCCACTTGCTGTTAACCCAGAAGAATCTCGGCCACTCCGCTGGGAATAATTCGTCTGCATTTCCATAAACTGAATCGTCCACGTTAGGAATAAAACTCTTCCACGTTAGGAGTAACACCTGTCCACGTTAGGAATAACATCGTCCACGTTAGGAATCATCTCTTCTGTATCTGTCCATGTCGGGACTAACCTTTCATCTTTCCATGTCAGGAAGCAATCTTCTTTCCACATAAGGAGAACTATATCAATCTGTCCACGTAAGGACTCCAATACCACTTGACACGTCCGCGTCAGGACTCCAATCTTTCCACGTAAGGAATTCAACTTTGGTTCTGAACCTGTCCACGTCAGGACTCACCTTTCCACGTAAGGAGTACATCATTCTTCCACATCAGGAATCCACTTTTCTTGAATCTGTCCACGTAAGGAACCCAATTTTTCCACGTAAGGAGTAAATCTTCTTCTTCCATGTTAGGAATAACTTCTTTGATCTGTCCGCGTCAGGATTAAACTCTTCTACGTCAGGAATAATCCATTTCTTTCCACGTCAGGAATCAATCTTGATACGTCCGCATGAGGGCTCTGATCTTTCCACGTAAGGAATAAACTCGTCTTTCCACGTAAGGAAACCATTCTTCTTCCACGTAAGGGAGGCTCTTGACATGTCCACGTAAGGACTCTGATCTTTTCCACGTTAGGAATCAAACCCTTTCTTGATATGTCCGCGTAAGGACTAAACTTTTCCACGCAAGGAAACACCTTCTCTTTCCACGTCAGGAATCAACATTTTTCCACGTGAGGAATCACCATTTGATATGCCCGCGTAAGGACTACATCGTCCACGTTAGGACCCCCTTCTCCACGTTAGGAATAATAATTTCTTTGATTTGTCCACGTCAGGACACTGATCTCGTCTTGATTTGTCCACGTTAGGACTAACACACCTCACCAATCCAGGGAAATAAACCTGTCCACGTTAGGACGCCCACTTCTGAAGAAATTCCGTCAATATAGGAATAAATTGTCCGCGTCAGGACTTAGTTCTCCAATGATCCTCACCCACAAACTTCTTAGCACTGACGTGACAGCGACTTTGAGGCGGACTCTGCTGAGGATGTCTGGAAACCAAACTATCGGACGCCTGTTCTGATAACCGGCGGTAGCCTCTAAAATTCTGGTTCATGAAACCTTTTAATGTTGACGTAACAACAACTTTGAAGGAAACAATCCGCTGATCGGACTAGAGAAACTTCAACAAAAACTCTGGCGGGGACATAAGTAACTCTGCTTGGGGACAAAGAGAAACTTATCCTGCAGACTTTGGCGGGGAAAATAAGAGACATTTGCATAAATGACTCTGTTAGAGACAAAGAGAATCTCATCATGCTAACTCTGTGGGGGAATACTGCCGAAACTGACATTATCATTGGATGTCTCATGCCGAAATCTTGAATGTTTGGTAATTCATTTGAGCAAGAGTTCTCTCCACCTGAACTGCTAAAGTACAGAAACTGCTTCAGCAAAATAAATGCTGGAGATAATGCCGACTCCGCCGGGGATAGCCAGATGCTACAGAATTATTCCAGCAAAATAAATGCTGGAAGGGTGAAGTCGACCCTGCTGGGAAATTGGGAAATCAAGCCGAGCAATTTGTTGAGGTAACCCCCTGCTGGGGAATATAACTTTGCTGGGGAATAGCAGATGCGCATAGTACGATCGGACTTTCTGCTGGAACGTGAACTGATATCACACAGTATCCCTGACGAAACAAATGACAGGACCCACCATCGACTCTGCTTGGGAGAGTCATAATCTTCGAATTCCACTAGAAGGAATGAAAACACTCGCAAAGAGAATTCCGCTGGGGATGGGATGATTCTCTTGGGGAAAATTAACTGACTCCACTGGGGGAGAGTGCATGACCCTGCGGGGAAAGATGAACTTGTCTGAATACAGCCTTACGATCTTAGAATCGCCAAACTCTGCTGAGGACGAATAACTTTTCTGCTCTCTTTGGGTAAGCTACGGCTAGCTGGGAAATTCTATCCTTCTTCAGGAAGAACATGCGTGACCTGCGCGGGGACTGAGTCTTTCGTTATTGCAATCTTTTGATCACCTTCTTCGTATGGTTATGAAACCTGCAACAGCACAAACAAGACACGACAAGCCTATGTAATCAAATCAATTCAGGTTAGTGACGTTACACTCAGTTAATTCAAAGCTTTAACAATCGTTGGCAAGGGCCAGTGATGTTATACTCATGCTAGCTTCAATAAACTTAGGCGTTTTATCATGCACAAAACAGTAAAGAACAGGCATCAAGTACTGAATAACATATTTTCATTGATCGGGCCCCTGAATAGGCGGAGTTTTTTGTACACGGGATGTAACTCCTGAAAAGAGGAAGCTACGCAAAGCAAATACATAAGTATGCACAAGAAGCATGAATATTTTGACAAATTAAGTTTTGTACACATGTCGGCAACGGGATGCAGATGAACACCACGAACTGATCCTCCCATGACTCATCCGACTCTAATGCTTTTCCCAGTATCCCCACTTCTGAAGAGATTGTATCCGATAACTGGCTCCTCAAATATATTCTCCCGCATTGATGCTCATTGCAATTAGGACCGCAGTCATTTGCTTTTCAAATCCCTAACTTTTGCGTGAACCGCCCTTTACGGGTTTTCAGTTCACCGGGATACCCTTTTTTGCCGAAGCCGCCCAGTGTAGGTTTTCAACTTCGCGGGTATACATTTTTCAATTTTATCCCTAACTTTTGCCCGAACCTTTCATTCTGTTTTTGGTTCGCCAGGATGCCCCATTTTTGCCTGGACTCTCTTTTTTCTGTCCAGCGGGTCTATTTTAAGCAAAGTATTTTTTAACTGCGTCCGAATTCACAGGTGACGCAAAGTCTTCTCCGTCCATGGTGGACAACAACAACGCTCCTCCTGAAAAAACCTTACTGACAACGTATGGCCCTTCGTAGTTGGGGGTCCACTTGCCCCTGTGATCAGCTTGCGGCGGGAGAATCCTTTTCAGCACAAGGTCGCCCGTCTGAAAGCTTCGCGGAAGTATCTTCTTGTCGTACGCTTTCTTCATTCGTCTTTGGTACAAACGACCGTATGCCAGAGAAGCTAGCCTCTTCTCATCCATCAAACTCAGTTGGTTCAATCTATTCGTTACCCATTATGCCTCGTCCAGCTGAACGTCTCGCAATACCCTCAGAGAAGGGATCTCGACCTCTAATGGTAATACCGCTTCCATTCCGTATACCAACGAGAACGGAGTTGCCCCGGTTGATGTGCGTACCGTCGTACGATAACCGTGCAAAGCAAAAGGTAGCATTTCATGCCAATCTTTATAGGTCACCACCATTTTCTGAACGATTTTCTTGATATTCTTATTGGCCGCTTCGACAGCGCCATTCATCTTGGGTCGGTAAGGGGAGGAGTTGTGATGTTCGATCTTGAAATTCTGACAGAGCTCCTTCATCATTTTGTTGTTCAGATTAGAACCATTATCCGTGATTATCCGCTCGGGAATCCCATATCGGCAAATGATATCTCTCTTGATGAATCTGGCCACCACTTGCTTCGTTACATTCGCGTAAGACGCCGCTTCCACCCACTTGGTGAAATAATCGATTGCTACTAGGATGAACCGATGCCCGTTAGAAGCCGTCGGCTCGATCTTTCCAATCATATCGATTCCCCACATCGAGAATGGCCATGGAGATGACATCACATTTAGAGGACTCGGAGGCACATGGATCTTATCAGCATAGATTTGGCACTTGTGGCACTTCCTCGCGAACTTGAAACAATCAGTTTCCATCGTCAACCAAAAATAACCTGCCCGCAGCAGTTTTCTCGTCATAGCATGTCCACCAGCATGCGTACCAAAGGTACCTTCGTGAATTTCCTCCATGAGAAGCTTTGCCTCTTTCTCGTCTACGCAACGCAATAACACCAAATCGTGGTTTCTTCTGTATAAGACGCCATCCGGATTCAAGTAGAAATTACCCGCTAATCTCCTGAGAGTCTTCTGATCCTGACTGGATGCCCCAGCCGGATACTCCTTATTCTTCAGGAAATTAAGGATATCGAAATACCACGGTTTATCGTCGGATGCTTCATCGATAGCAAATACATAAGTTGGCCTGTCCAACCGAGAGATAGTGATTTGGGGAGCTTCGTTCCAGAAGTTGACCTTGTACATGGAAGACAAAGTGGCAAGGGCGTCAGCCATTTGATTTTCTGCCCGCGGTACGTGATGCAATTCAACCTTGTCGAAGAAAGGCAATAATCTCCTTGCATAATTCATGTAATGTATCAAATTGGGCTGACGTGTCTCCCATTCCCCTTTGATCTGATTCACCACCAGAGCTGAGTCTCCGTATACGTCTAGATGTTTGATTCGCAAATCAATGGCTTCTTCAAGCCCCATTATACAAGCTTCGTATTCGGCCTCATTGTTGGTAACGGCAAAGGTCAATCGGGCAGTAAACGGGATGTGCGACCCGTGTGGCGTCGTAATAATTGCCCCTATCCCGCTACCGTAAGCATTCACAGCTCCGTCAAATATCATCTTCCATTGGGACCCCAACTCTGGTCCTTCGTCTGGTAACGGCTCTTCGCAATCTTTCATCTTTAGGTACATGATATCCTCGTCAGGAAAATCAAACCTCATCGATTGGTACTCTTCAATAGGCTGCTCCGCCAGATACTCAGACAGCACACTCCCCTTTATAGCCTTTTGCGAGACGTATTGAATATCATATTCAGTCAAGACCATCTGCCAACGGGCAATTCTACCTGACAACGCCTGCTTTTCGAATACATATTTGATAGGATCCATCTTCGAGATGAGCATGGTTGTATGATTCAGCATGTACTGCCTCAAACGCTTGGCGGCCCAGGCTAGCGCGCAACAAGTTTTCTCCAGCATTGAGTATCGAGATTCACAATCTGTAAATTTCTTACTCAGGTAATAGATCGCATGCTCTTTTCTCCCCGTCTCGTCGTGTTGACCGAGAACGCAACCCATGCTTCCCTCAAGAACCGTCAAATACATTATCAAGGGTCTCCCTGCCACTGGGGGTATCAAAATAGGAGGCTCCTGCAGATACTTCTTTATTTTATCGAACGCCTTTTGACAATTTTCGTTCCACGTTACAGCTTGATCTTTCTTTAACAGCTTGAATAATGGTTCACACGTGGCCGTTAGGTGAGATATGAACCGGGCGATGTAGTTCAACCTCCCTAAAAACCCGCGCACCTCTTTCTCTGTTTTAGGCGTCGGCATTTCTTGAATCGCTTTTATTTTAGCAGGATCGACCTCTATTCCTCTTTCGCTTACGATAAACCCCAGCAGTTTACCCGATCTCACCCCGAAGGTGCATTTGTTAGGGTTCAGCCTCAGCCTGAACTTCCTAAGCCTTTTAAACAACTTCAACAGATTCACCAGATGCTCTTCCTCCGTCTGGGATTTGGCAATCATATCGTCAACATAAACTTCGATCTCTTTATGCATCATGTCATGAAAAAGAGTCGTCATCGCACGCTGATATGTTGCCCCAGCATTTTTCAAACCAAAGGGCATCACTTTGTAGCAAAATGTTCCCCATGGCGTTATGAAAGTAGTCTTCTCCATATCCTCTGGCGCCATTTTAATTTGATTATAGCCTGAAAAGCCATCCATGAAGGAGAATACGGAGTACTGAGCGGTATTATCAACTAACACGTCAATGTGAGGAAGTGGAAAATCGTCTTTTGGGCTTGCTTTATTCAAATCCCTATAATCCACGCACATTCGAACCTTGCCATCTTTCTTTGGCACTGGTACGATGTTGGCAACCCATGAAGGATACTTCGTCACAGCCAGGAAACCAGCGTCCCATTGTTTCTGCACCTCCTCTTTGATCTTCATTGCCATATCTGGTCGCGTTCTGCGAAGCTTTTGTTTGACCGGCGGGCAATCTTCTTTCAGTGGCAGGCGATGCACAACCATATCTGTATCGAGCCCCGGCATATCTTGATATGACCAAGCGAATACATCATTATACTCTCGGAGCATTTCAACCAGTCTTCGCTTGATATCACTCTGCAGTGCGGCTCCGATACGAATATTCTTCTCAACCCCTTCCGACCCCAAGTTGATAATTTCGATGACCTCGTCGTGAGGCAGAATGGCTCTTTCCTCTTGCTTCACTAACCAAGACAGTTCTTCAGGAACGTCGCTATCTTCGACAACCTCTTCTTCGGCCTGGAATACCGGGTGCTCGAAGTCGGGACGAGTCATAGATGGTTCAAGGATGTCATCTGAAAATGTTATCCTGCAAAAGGAATGGTTAAGTGCTTCAAAATGCGTATAAAGCGAATAACCACGTTGCCATTTTATTGAAAAATACAAAATGAGAAAGACAGAGATTACAGTATTTGCACATGAAAAACGCCATTTATTTAATGATTAACACGCAATGTTTATAACAACACAGCCCTAAGCAAATCCTGATGCCCCGGGCCAGACATCAGATTATTCAACAATTAATAAAGCAAAGCATTACTGTTTAAAAGTCACAGGAACAAGCTCCTGAATAGACCAGTTGCACAGTCCTTGTCCTGGCGTGCTTGGCTGAATCCAGGCATCCATATCACAGTCACTGTCTCCTTCATCAGACTCTGAAGCAGCATTGACAGTTTCATGACATACTCCACTGGCAGAGATGGTGATTGACTTTCTGAAATGGGGGGCCCCCACGGAAGGAGTTGATGACGACGGTCGGTACCCCAGCCCGAACCGATCCATTTTCACAGGAATGTCCAGCACCTTGCCCCAGCCCTTGGCTTCTCCTGCTTCCACTAGAGCTTGAGCTTCTTTATACGATGAGACCGCTATCTCTGGCACTTTGCTCGGCCCGGGACCCTTGTCCTTGATGCGCAAACCTTCGAATGCCTGGCATGGTGTCTCGTGGATCTCCCCGTCGACTTCCACATATTTGAACGAAGATAGATGGCTGACCAGGATGTCTTCTTCTCCGCACACGGTGACTACGCTGTCTCCGACCATGTACTTTAACTTCTGATGCAGGGTAGACGTGACTGCCCCTGCCCCATGAATCCAGGGTCTTCCAAGCAAGCAGCTATACGCAGGCTGTATATCCATGATATAAAACTCAGTTGCAAACACTTCCGGCCCCACTTGCAGAGGCAAAGTAATCGACCCGAAGACTGTTCTTCGCGTGCCGTCAAACGCTCTGACTACCAAATCGCTGGGTGTACACAAAATCCCTCGAACATCCAGCTTCATCATCGCCTTCTTAGGCAGCACATTCAAAGATGATCCGGTGTCAACCAATACGTGCGACATTACTGATCCCCTACACTCCACCGATACGTGTAATGCCATATTATGATCCCTCCCTTTCGGAGTCAAGTCAAAATCGGTGAAACCCAGACTGTGGCCCGCATTCACATGTGCCAATACTCCTTCTAACTGATTCACGGAGACATCCTGGGGTACAAAAGAAGTGTCCAGGACTTTCAGCAAAGCGTTTCTGTGAGCTTCCGAACATAAGAGCAATGACAAGATAGATATTTTGGACGGTGTCTGCTGCAGATGCTCCACAATCTTATAATCACTTTTCCGAATCAAGCGCATGAATTCTTCCACATCCTTCGATGCTGCTTCTTTTTCACTTGCTTGTACCGGAACATTTTCAACCGCTTTCCCTTTTCCTTTCGCTAGTCTTTCGGCCTCCACTTCAGGAGATATAAAGATCCTGCCGCTCCTCGTCATGCCTCCTGAACCAACAACATTATCCACAATCTCCACTGGCTGCTTGTTAACGTCAATCTTTATCCCATCACAATACACCTCTAGCCCATATGACCATGGGACTGCTTTCGTGTTCTCATACGGGATCGGCCCGGCTTTAGTTATGGTGATCGGTGGACGCTGAGCTGGTGCTGCAATAGTGATCGTCTTCCGAGGAATTGTTACCGTGGCCACATCACTCCGATTATCCACTACTGCCCCTGCAGGCTCATCAGTTGCCGCTCGATCAAACTGCAATATACCTTCATCAATTAAAGCCTGAATGCCTTTCTTCAAATCCTCACACCCCCCAGCTAGGGTCCAACAATCTAAGCAGTACTCGTTACATCCTGGGTAAACACCTCCTTGTAACAGTCGGCTCTTTATCTCGCTCAGCGGCGTCTTTAAATCTTCAACATTCATAATCAGATTCAGACCTTCCTCAGTCAGAACGGCGTTCGCCCCATGATTAGGCATGGGTTTCTGGACTATATTCGGACCTGCCGTTCCAAAATTGATAGTCTTGTTGTCTAGGAGATCTTGCACAACGTGCTTAAAAGCATGACAACCTTCTATATCGTGGCCCGGGGCCCCAGAATGAAACTCACAGTGCCTGTTTGCATCGTAGCCGAACGGGGGAGCTCCCGTTATCGGTGCCAGGGTTCTTTTCTCTACCAGATTCAATCCCAACAATATCTGCAATAAATCGGCATAGGTAGAGGGAGGTTTCTCAAATACTCTTCTCGGCTTACTACCCTGGAATCTTCGCTGAGCTTGCTGTGCCCCCTGCTGAGGCTGCTGCTGCTGTGGCATTGGTTGTTGCTGAACCGGTTGTTGTTGCTGGAGTGGTTGTTGTTGATATGGGATAGTAACACTCGACACCTGCTGCGACTGACGATATTGACCTCTTCCCCTGCCTCAGCCTCGGCCTCGGCCTCCAAATACCGCGCTTGCCTCGCCCTGACGGCGCCCACCATAAGCTTTCCTATTACTGCCAGATGCAGTTGATTCCTCGACTTGGAACTTTCCTTGCTTAATATTACGCTCAATCTTTTCCCCCATCAGAATCAGGTCTGAAAAACTGGCCAGAGACGTATGAAACAGCATATCATGAAACAGCCCGGTGAATGTGCCGACAAACATATCATTCATTTCCTTATCGTCTACAGGAGGACGGACCCTGGCAGCCATATCGCGCCACCTTTGCGCGTACTCTTTAAAACTCTCCCCCTTCTTCTGCGAAAGCCCGGCCAACTGGACCCGATTGGGCGCCAGGTCGCTGTTATATTTGTAATGGGCTACAAACGCCTCCGCCAATTGCTTCCAAGTCTTGATATCAGTTGGCTCCAACCCCATGTACCACTCTAGGGAAGGACCCGATAAACTATCCTGAAAGAAATGCATTAGCATTCTTTCATCAGTGGAGTATGCAGACATCTTTCTGTAATAAGCTCGTACATGCACTTTCGGACATGTGTCTCCTTTGTACTTATCGAACGCAGGAGCTTTGAATTTAATTGGCACCCTCAAGCCAGGTACCAAGCCCATTGTTGCCATGTCCAATCCCACAGCACTTTGATTTAAGACTCCCTTCATTTGCTCTTCCAGCATTCTAATCTTTTGGGAATCATCCATCGGTCCTTCAAAACCTCCTCCGGAGAAGGCGTCCTCCTGCTGATCCTCTTGCCACATACCATTTCCAGCCCCGTACCCATCGTACGCATTATTACGTCCAGCTCTGATCTGATTTATCCCCGGACCTCGGCCTCTGTTGCCATACCCTTGAACACCTCCAGCGGGACCAAAAGCCATAAATCCAGTACCATTTCCGTTTCCAAAGCCTCCGTAACCCTGATTGACCATACCATAACCATCTTGCCCAAATCCTTGAGCATTAAAGCCATACTTCCCAGTGGTGTCGAATCCCTGATCGTTGAATCCGAACCCAGTATTGAAAAAGCCATTGCCTCCTAGATTATCTCCCAAATTGACATCACCCAGCCCAACATTATGGACAGCAGTCTCATTCCCCACTCCGACGTTACCATTCACAGCAGCGGTAGCGTTGTTGACGTTAGCAGCAGTCATATTGATTACGGGCGGAGCCACTGGCGTGGGAGTGCCGTCTCCATGAGCAGTATCAACCCGGACAGACTGATGATCTTCATTACCATGACCAGCGTTGCGAGCCAACAGAGGCTGGACCATGGCCTGCAAGTTCTCCTGCCCTTTTGCTATAGCTTCCATGGTCTGCATGAAGAGGGCGAGTTTCTCGCGCACATCTTGCATCTCGTTCTGCATCTGGTCCATGATTTTCCGACAATTGGAGCGTGTAGAATAGCGGTGCGGATGTTGATCTGGAATCCTGTTAAGTACCTGGTACAGAGCAGGAGATAAGACACCATTCAAAGATTACCTGTAATGCAATATGAATATGAATGCAATGCAATGTGTCTGTGCATTAGGGAAATTCATTCCCCCAGTTCTAGTGCGAAGGTGCCGGTGCAGTGACAGTGCTGAATATCGGAGTTGAATCATAGAAAGCCTCATATATTGCAGAGAAAATCAATAAGCCCAGAGTACAATATCACTGAGAGTACAAAGAAGGCATGACCTCAACCAACAATCCTGGTGATGGTCAGCACTATGCAAATAAAGCATACAAGTTACTACATGAAATGCTCAAATCCTCCCAAAAGTCTGGTACTCCTCTATCAACTTCTTGGTCTCCGGATGGCTTGGTCGATCACGCAGCCCTTCAACAAGCTGGTTTCTCCTCTTAAGGACACGGCGTACGTCTTCAGCAGTTTCTTCCCATGTTGCTTCTCCGAAGCAATCTTCTAACTTTCGCTTTTGAGACACTGCTTCATCTCTGGATTTGATTGCCTTGTTCAGTGCATGCTGGACACTATACCGGGTCATCACTTCTTCCTCACACTTCTTGACGCTAGACTTCAACTTCTCTTCGAGGTCGGAAATTTGCTGCTTTAGCTTATCTTCCCTTTTCTTATTGTTGGTGAGTGTAGCATTCCAAGTCTTATTGCAAGAGGAGATTTCTCGGTGTGCTGCGTCGAGCGCCTTCTTTTTGGCTTCCAGCATGTCATGGGAGCTTCTGAACTCTTGCCCCAGACGTTCGCGCTTCTTCTTCTCCTCAGTCAACTCGGCCCCTAGTCTGTTTACTAGCTCGATCTGTTGTTGGAAAGCATATACGGCCTTGTTCTTCTCGCTGCGTACTTGAGCTAGCTCTTGCTCTAACCCTTCGTTGATCTTCATCAAGGCTTCTTTCTCCTTCACAACCTGCTCGTAGGCTTCCCGAGAAACAGTAGTTGGCTCTTCTGCCGGAATAAGAGCGAGGATTGGGGCGTCTGGAAATGGCATCTTCAACTGACTTGCTCTTTCCTGGATCCAAACCCTATAAGGTGCATAGGCCTGACAGTCATTCTTTCCTAACAAAGGCTTCCCTCTTCGGTTAATACGCGTCCAGGCATGTTGCAACTTGGCTAATAATTCCCCCTTCACGTCACCGGTGAAGTACAGAGATTCCTGTACTTCTTCCTCCTGAGGTGGATTCTTCAGTGCATATCCGAACTGACGGATGAATAGAGAAGGGTTGTAATTGATACACCCTTTTCTTCCTATCAGCGGCACATTAGGGTACCCAGAACAACTGAAGATGAGCTCGGATCCCAACAAATCTCGATCAAACCATTCCATATCTTCCGACGATAGCCTCATCAGGCGCTCCGGCCAACCAACTGGGACTGTAGTCTCTGCAACAGATCCTCTCTTAGGAAGGTGACTCTCAAACCACATACTCAACAAGGGTACACACAGATGAACATTCTTCCCCCTTCCCTTCTCATTCTTGTAATGCAGTGAGTGTTAGAGATCTCCGAGTAAGGTAGGTACAGGATTACCAGCGGCGAACAAGTAGAAAGCATCAAAGTCCACAAAATCCGGTATATTGGGGAACAATACTATGCCATAAATGCACAAGGCCAACACAGCATTGAAAGCAACCCAGCACCCGCTCTTGGCATACTCTTGGGCTTTACCAACTAAGAACTGAAGTGAGAAGCCTGGAACTCCACGGGAAACAGTAGTCACAAGTTCAGAAGCATCAACATGCAAGGCTTTCGCCAACTCCTCCGGCTTGGGCTTGGCGTCATAATGAATGAATGGAACCTGGTTCTGCACGGGCAGCTCAACATACTCAGCGTATTCCTCCAGGGTTGGTCCCATAATAAAGTTAGAGAACGTAAAGCACCTCAAAGCAGGGTCGTAGAATTGCATCAAAGCATACAGCCCATCTAACTCTACCTCTGTAGGTTTGCACACCAATCTCAGTAGTCTACCATAGCTCATCCGGAAATTCCTACGAACACCCTCATCAGCAAGAGAGATCAACCCAAGTAGAGGAACAATATCAGGCGTAGGCAATTTGTAAGCAACCGTTCTCCTTAAGCTAGTCATGATCAAACACTCAGAAGTCTGGGCACTAGAACTAGGGAAATGCAAATGCACCTGCAGCACAGACACACGTTAGTGAAATGCAAATGGTAATGGATATGCAGGCAATGCAATGCAAGTATCATGCAACAGGGACCAAAGTTGTGGCTGAATAGCCTGAACCCAATCAAGAAAGGTCTCAGATAGACCATCCAGAAGTCATCAAACCCTGGTCTCAGATAGACCTAACACAAAGCTCCAATACTGGTCTCTGACAGACCTCAAACCATAACTCCAACTGGTCTCTGGTAGACCTCAAATCATATCTCCAATTGGTCCCTGACAGACCTCATAACACATCTCCAAATGGTCTCTGACAGACCTCAGAACACATCTCCAAATGGTCTCTGACAGACCTCATAACTCTCCATAAATAACCAGGATCTCTGATCAAGAAATAACCGGTATCTGAAGGTCTAGTTACCTGCATAACCCCAAATCCCCTCACAGGTGGGTGGCCCTATAACTGGCACAAGGTACGGCATCCTATGCGGTCGTCGGCGTCACAGACTTTCAAGGTTGATGGTACGATTCCCAGAAGGAGTGGCATCATCAATCCCTGAAGAGGCCTCACTTAGCCAACTTCCAAATGATCGGTCCCCAGAGTCGACAATCCAACTAACCAGCAACCCACGCCAACCAAAGGAAGGGGCAGGAGGCCAACCAGAGGAACCTCGTCTGAGTGTAGATTTCATGGGACACCAAAGCAAGCAAAGCAAGCGGGCACCCACTAATTTCTACTCTAAATCTAGGTGCACTCAAGCCCAGGTCCGGCTTATCTCTCAATATCAGAACACCCGTCACACCCCAGATACAGCAATAATAATCAATATATAAAGCTGAAAATACAAGGTTAGAAATATAAAATAACTCCATACAAAATCCTCGACGGGAAAACAAGCGCTAGGATTGACTCTCTCAAGGGACGTTGGATCCCAAATGCATAAGAACCATCGCAGTCCTTAGCAGCCAGGGGACGTTGGATCCCCAGCAGAGTCGCCAGCTGTCGCTACTGCGAAAATCGGCGCCGGCTGAACAGAAGAGTCGCCACCGTGCGTTATTTATCCCACGGGAGGGAAAGGAAACGCTCAGAGTAAACCTCGCACAACAGGGGAAAGGTATGGTCGTCGCAACCAAAACCTGGATTCGGGAGTCGGTTACGCAAGGGGAAGGTATTAGCACCCCTCACGTCCGTCGTACTCGACGGGATCCACGCTTGTTTTCGGGTATGGATTGTTATTCTATCTACGCTAAAGGTCAGGGGTTAAAAAGAAAAGAAAATGAGAATAAGATGACTCGGCAAAGTGTCGCACTTTATGCCTACGTATTCCCGCCTGGAACGAGAAATCAGAGTCAACGTAGTTCGCCTACCTACGGGAAAGGAGGGGAAGGTTGCTCGCTAGGATATCGCATCCTATGCCTACGTACTTCCACACAGCATGGAAGATCAGAGCAAACGTAGTTCAGGCCACGTACGACACAAGCTTGTCTTGGTTGATTTTATTCCTTCTGAAAAAGGTTTTCTTGATTAACAGTCCCGGCGGACAAAAATGACGCTTTGATGAGTTTACATTCTTTTACGGAAGAAGTGTCTTTTATTGTGTTTGAAATCTTTATGTGTTTTTCTGTTTGTTTTGAGAAAGAAAGAGACAGAACTCTAACCTACGGTTGCGAAGGGAATCAAACTATCCTAGTGTTATCATGCATGGGTCAAGACCTAGTGTCTATCATGCTCCTCTCTTGCACAGAGAGAAACAGAGATCCTACGGGATAGGCAGAAACAGAAACAATAACAGATATATACAGTAAAACAGTAAAATGCATGGATGCAACAGTACAAGCGAGGCAAGGGAGTCCCACTCAACCTCGAACCTAGAAAACAATAGGCAAAAGTGAACAGGCTTCACTTTCAACCCAGCAGGGTAAACAGCAAACAATACAGTCCAGAAAACCAATCAATACATCAGCAATAAAATACAACAGCAAAAGAAACAGCATCAGCAGCTCTGAATCAACATCTGGCTTCAAGTAATCTCCCATCAGCTACAGGCTTCAATAAGCATCAATCTCCACCTTCATGGCCTTCAGGAAAGGGCTTTGATCATCATTCTTCCATCTGCAATGGCTTTTCTTCATGCTCAAACCTCCAGGATGAGGAATTAGTCACAAGAGTGAATTGGGTGTTAAGCAATCAGTTGACTACCAAGGGTGGTGAACAGACTGCTTCTAACACAAGAGACATTTTCTCTCAAGAGTTCTATCTCATAGACACCATCACCAAGCCTTCCAAAGGAAGGGGGTGAGTGTCTTAGAGAGACTCTGCATCACAGAGAAGAATGGATGCAGACAAGGCAATCCATGTTTGAGAAACAAGCTTTCTAACCTAGAGCTCTGCCTAGCTCCTAAACCCTAATCTCCTCAGCAGCTACTAGCAAGAACCTCCTCTTCAACTCTGGCAGTTGATCTTCAATCTCTGGATCTCCAATGACTTTCCTCTCCTCAAGTCTTCAGCTCTCCCAAGTCCCCAGACAATCCCAATACCCAAACAAACAAGCAATAATCCCCAGAGGGCACACCACACCAGTCAATCAGATATACAGACAGTATTAATAGCAGTAGGGGAATCCTGACTTTTTCTAAGGGATCTAATAACTACCCATAGCCCCTATAGTCCCATAACTAAACTAGTCAAACCCTAAGTCCTAAGGGAAAGAATCAAACTTCCTAAGTCATTACTTAAAAAAAAAACCCTAATTTGTTCATGTTGTTCAAGCCTACATTAATCACCTAAAATTAACTCCTAAAAATGGGAACTAAATGGAATCTACAAGCTCAATATCTAATCTAAACACCCTAAAAAGAATGAACTAAAAATATGAAAGCATGTAATAGAACAAAAATTGCTAAAATCATGCATGAAATGAAGTTATTTAAAATGACATTTATTTAGAAAATATGGAAAAAATATCAAATCAAAATGAAAATGAAATTTTATTTTTCTATAATTTTCTAGACATCCTAAAGAAAATAGTGTAAAAAGAATGAATTGAAAATGATTTTCTATGAATTTATTATGAATTTTTTAAAGTTGGTAAAATTAAAGTGAATTAAAAAAAAAGAATTGAATTAAAATGAGGGAGGGGGTATGAATAGTAGGCGCGCGCAGTTAATAATTGGATGGGCCAGGCAGACAGGGGGTGCGCATAGCATATTGCACTAGGCCCAGAACAACTTCAGAAATAATGAAAATGAAGAAACACGCAGGGGGGTGAGAAAAGAAACAGAATCACGTTCAAACGAAGTTGGGCTCATGCACTGGGGGTGGAAATAGCATATCAATCTCAGGCCCGCCCGTTTCAATTAATGAAACGGTGCGTTTGGCACCCAGTCAATTCCCTCCAAATCAGAATCAAATCTCAGCCCTAGGATTACTCTCCAAGTCAAGGGTCCAACATGAAATGAACGCTCCAGATTGCGTCTTCCTCATCAGTTCAAATGAATTAGGGTTTCCTCTCCCATGGCAACCATGCACGAGCAAAATTCAAGCTCTCAGTTCTCCCTCTCCAGGCCATGAAATGCCACGATATAAACACGAAACTCACTCTAAATTCTTCCCTCTATACGCCTATGGTCTTAATTCAGTCTGAAATTCAATAGATCACTCAACCCGATAGCAACAAGTCCTGGTTACCATGAACATACTCTGCAACTCATCAGCACAATTCTCCATCAAACTTGCACTAATCTAAACTATAACTAATGGTGATTATCCTGCACTAACAACCTAAGATTCTAATGCACTAATCCATGAGTTCTAGGTCCTAACAGATTTTACAACCTGCTAATCATCATCACCAAACCACTCCAAATTCATCCTAATTGCTCTACTAACCACCTAGATCATATCTAAACTAACAAATCTATGCTCAACTAACTGAATCAAGCAATTTGAATGAAAACGCACCTGGTGTGAAATCTTGAAAACAGATATGGAGACTCGTGGATCTGAGGCTTCTAGGGCTTGGATCTTGATCAATTCTTGATGTACTTGATTCTGTTTGCAATATTTGGATGAGACTTGGCTTGAATTATGCTGTCCAATGGAAATTGTAATTTTGATGTTGATGATGGAAGTGCTCGAAAATGGATGAATCACACCTTGTTCTTGGTTGAATTCTGATCTATGATGATGGATCAGTATGATGAAGATGATTTTGATGGTGATTGGTGAAGAATTTGAGGAATTGAAGTGAAAATTCAATGAAAAAGAATGAGAGAATTTGGGAGATTCTTGGTGAAAAATGAAGCCAACCCTTGATCAATCTTCATTTCATGAATATATAGACCCCAATGGTAACTTCTAGATCCATCTTGCACATTCCCTTGCCTTCCAACTTTGATCCATTTTTGAAGTGTTTCTTAAAATGCAAGTAACCAAGGATAACTTTGAAATCTTCCACTAAACTCAAAAAAGTGTTTGAACCATTGTCTTTAGAATGTCTTTTCCATTCAAAATCATATATTGGAAGTCTCCATTTGGACTCATAAATCTCCCAAACCATTTTTCTTTTTGACCTTATTCAAATTATAAGCCATTTTAGTTCAACTTTGGACCAATCATGCAACTTCATGCTATGAGCTTTTCCAACAATTTGTGACCTTCTTTCTAGACTTAAAATCCCATTTGGAGCAAGTTTGATGTTGTAAGTTTTTCCATTTGAGGCCTCCTTGTATGAGTTTTGGACATAGGTTAAAATGACCTGTAATTCACAAATACCCAAAATACCCTTTGCTTGCCAAGGCCATAAGTTGAGTTCCACACATCATATGAAGGCATGCCATACCATTATAGAGAGCTAAGACAATGAGGAACAATTCTTATGTTGACCAAGAATTCATTTGAAATCTCCTTGAGGGGTAAAAATTGCTTGGAAGTCAAGTCACTTTCACAGACAAAATTTCAGATACCTCAGATGACCTGTAACTTGCAAGGACCATAACTTGAGTTCTATAAATCTCCTTGATGTCTTCCACCACTCAAATTAAAGGTCTTGAGATCCTCTACAAGTTTCATGTTGGCCAAGAAGCCATTTGAAGCTAGAATTTTGACTTATTTTGCTTGGAAATTTGACCTAAACTAGGGGATTTTACACAGAAACCCTAATTTAGAAACTCCTCTTCTCCTTGATTTCTCTTGAATTCTCCTTGGCATATCTCCATATCCTTATTCTCCATGTCAAATTATGAACTCCACATCTCTCCAATAGACTTGAATGCCCCTTAAATCAGTCAATTGACCTAGGGTTGACCTAGGGTTGACCCAGATGAAACCCTAGTTGACTGCCTTCAGCTATAGCTCTTGTGCTCTCATCAATGACTTGTCTCCTTCTCCAAATGACTTTCTAAGTCTCTCATAATGTCTAGATGCTCTCCATGCCTTCAACTCACAGCTCACAACCCTCTTGTTGATCCTCAAATACCCTCAGCTAGGAGATGGACTCAAGGCTTGATCTGCTGAACTCTTTGCTTTCAAATTCTTTCCTGATGACTTGAATGAGATTGAATTGGGATAATAACCTCTTGATAGGCCTCTAGAGATGAGAATAATGATTGGTCCCCTGTTGTATGACTTGCTATGCTTATGCTATGCAGATGGTTAGTCTATGTACATGACTCTATATGCAAATGCTAATGATAATGAAACCTAAACCAAGTGAATAAGGTTGGGCAAATTTTAGGGTGCAACAATATGAAGCTTGCATTTTGAGTTACACTGCTTGGAAGTTTGACCTAAATCAGGGGATTTTACACTGAAACCCTAATTTGGTAACTCCTCTTCTCCTTGACTCCTGTTGGTTTTTCTTTGGCACAACACCACATCCATATCCATGTAGCAAATAATGAATCCCACATTCTTCAAATGAGCCTTGATACCTTTCAAATCAAGCCTTTGACCTAGGATTGACCTAGATAAAACCCTAGTTGACTGACTTCAACTGAGGCTCTTGCAATCATTCCAATGACTTGGTTACTCCTCAAAAATGATCATCTAGGCTCTTCATAACATCCATACACACTCCATACTTTTGGCTCATAGCTCATATACCCTCTGATGATCCCCAAACAACCTCAAGACAGGAGAGAACCCCATGATTGATCTGTCAACTCTTCAAGACTCAAATTCTTCCCTGATGACATGAATAGTCTTGAATATGAATGAAACCCTCTGAATATGCCTCTTGAGACAAGAATAGCACTTGATCCCCTGTTAAGATATCTTGCCTATGCTATGCAATGCAGATGAATGCACTATGTACATGATGACAATGCAAATGATTATGCAATTGAAACATAAACCTAGGTTAGAAAAAGGTTGGGCAAATTTTGGGGTGCAACACGCAGGTATGGTGATACTTGAAACCTGCTGCTACTCACGATATTGCTGACGTTGATTCCTATTTCTACCCCTGGAACTGGACACTGCGTTAGTTTTTCCTTCTCGCTTCTTATTTCCAAAAACCTTTCTATTTCCTCCTCCTGCTGAGGACCCTTCGCCAGCTTGAATCTTTCCTAGCTTAATGTCATTTTCAACCCTCTCCCCGGTAATGATTAGGTCAGAAAAAATTCCAGACATGTTACCGATCAGCTTCTCATAGTATACACCTGGTAGCGTGGCAATAAACATATCAATTAGCTCCTTCTCTACCATGGGAGGCTGCACCCTAGCTGCCAGTTCACGCCACCTCTGGGCGTACTCCTTGAAGCATTCACCATTCTTCTGAGACAAATTCTGCAATTGGACCCTGTTAGGCGCAAGATCGCTATTATACTGATAGTGCTTAACGAAGGCCTCGGTCAAATCCCTCCAGCATCGAATATTGACTAGTTCTAAGCTCATGTACCACTCAAGGAAAGGACCCGTGAGGCTGTCCTGGAAGAAGTGCATCAGCAACTTTTCATCATCTGAGTAAGCAGACATCTTGCGATAGTACGAGCGTAGATGAACCCTAGGATAAGTAGTGCCTTTATATTTGTCGAAATCAGGGACTTTGAATTTCAAAGGTACTTTCAAATCTGGGATCAGCCCAAGATTAGCCATGTCCAATCCCATGGAGTTCTGATTCTTAAAGCTCCACATCTTCTCTTCAATCAGCTTAAACCTCTTATCAGCCTCAGACGGCAATCCTGCACCAATATCTCGTATAGAGAAAGCATCTTCCTGCTGATCTTCATCCCACTGAGGAATATTGTTTCCATGCGCAACATATGTCATTTCAGGCATAGGGATTCCACCTACATTACCTCCGCCTGGAGGAATCACAACTGGAGGAATAACATTAGCATGTGGCGTTCCACCATTATTACGAGGAGGGTTAGTGGCAGCTCCCCCGTGAAGTACACCATTACCATCAACTCTTGCAATTAGTGGATGCACCAGAGTCCTCAGTTGCTCTTGACCGTTTGCCACACCCTGCATCAAATCCATAAATTGGGCCATCCTGTCCCGAAGTTCCTACATCTGCTCCATGACCTTGCGTTGATTCCCTCTAGTGGCATACTGGTGAGTAGTCTGGTGTTCAATCCTGAAACAAACTAACAAACCACGGAAATAAGGTTAACGGTCCCGGTGCACATACGATGCAAAAATGCAGAATGATGCAGTATGCAGACATGTATATATGCATTAGGGATATTTACCACTCGATTCCAGTTACACGAGGACAACACGACAATAGAGAGCTAACAGAATAGCAATAAGAAAACTCCTCATAAATAAAATGAGAGCCAAGAGTCAGATACAGAGCACAACGCTACCTCAATACAATGGAATCAGAATGACCTCAGCCAACAGGTCTGGTAATGGTCAATACATACATCATAACAACAGACTGAAAAGAAAATACAATCAAGTGCGACAACTAGACTGAAAATCCTCTAACAGCTCCTTCGTCTCTGGATGGTCTGGCCTAATAAGCAACCCCCGGATAAGAAGCTCTCTCCGGCTAATAGTAGTCTGCAAGTCCTGAGCATAGTCCTCCCAGGCGCCCTCACCAAAAACCTCCTCCAGTTTACACCTCTTCGTATCAGCTCTAGACTTGTAATCATCCAACGTTGCAAGCGCTTCGTTCAGTCTACAATCACGGTCACGTCGGAGTGAGGCTTCAGCTGCAATCTTCTCATCATTTACCTGGAGTTGAGCCTTCAGCTTGGCAATCTGTTGTTTGAGTACATCTTCCCGCTCTTTATTATTAGTGAGGGTAGCATTCCACTGATTATTGAACCTGGAGATCTCTAGGTAAGCTCTATCCAACTCCTTCTTCTTAGAAGTAAGGACATCATTGATAACCTTCAAGTCTAAACCCAGACGCTCACGAGCGCGAATCTCTTTGGTAAGATCTGTACCTAGCTTGTTTACCAGCTCAGTTTGCCGCTTGCAGGAATGAGTAGCTTCAATCTTTTCACTTCGAAGCTGAATAATCTCTTTCTCCAACTCTTTATTTGCCTTGCGCAACTCTTCTTTCTCGGACCACAACTGATTATACCTCTGAATATCAACAATAATAGGCTCCCCAATCATCAGAGGATACAAAGGCTCACGAGGTGGAAAAGGCATCAACACTCTCTTCGCTCTCTCCTGAATCCAAGTCACATAAGGGTCGTAAGCTCGACTATTACTTTTCCCCAAAGAAGCTTTCCCTTTGCAATGAATTTTGTTCCAGGCTTTCTCAACTCTAGTCAAGGTCTCATTCTCCAGCAAGCCTGTGAAATACAGAGATTCCAGTATTTCCTCTTCCCTCAGAGGCTCTCTCAAAGCATACTCAAACTGTCTTCCTGCAAGGGATGGGTTATAGTTAATGCATCATTTCCTTCCGACCAACGGGACGTTAGGAAAACCACCACAACTGTAGATAATCTTCGTACCTAGCTGATCCCTATCAAACCAAATGATATTCTCATACGTCAATCCCATCAATCTCTTTGACCACTCTAGGGTACCTGCAGTATCAATGGAAGGACCGGTCTTGGGAAGGTGACTCACAAACCACTTGTACAACAAAGGCACGCAACAAGATACGTTCTTCCCTCTCTGATTCTCATTCTTGTAGTGCACATAATGATAGACGTCGCCTAGAAGCATAGGTACATGATTCCCTGAAGCAAAAATGTGAAAGGCATCCACATCCACCAAATCTGGAATATTAGGAAACAACATGATACCATAAATGCACAGTGCCAGGATGGCATTAAACACAACCCAACACCCCTCCTTCGCAAAGTGTCGAGCCCTAACAACCAAAAAAGATAGTCGAAAACCAAACATTCCATTTCTCTTAACCAACTTGCCTTGTAGCTTAGAAGCATCTAAATGAAGAGAACCAGCAAGTTTAACCATATCAGGCTCAACATCAGTATGATAGAATGGCATCTGGTCCAAGATAGGCACTCCAAGTAACATAGAGAACTCCTCTAGAGTAGGCAGCAACACATAACCTGGAAAAATAAAACACCATAACTGGGAATCATAGAACTGCAGCAGAGTATCAAGACCACCCAACTCATAAACTGAGAGCTTGCAGACATAAGTCAAAAGCTTCCCATATGATTGCTTGAAATCTTCCATCACCTTCCTGTCAGCCACAGAGATTAAACTCAGCAGAGATCTAATGTCTGGAGTAGGGAACTTATATACCACTGTCTTCTTCAAGATATGCTCCATGTCAGCAGAGAAATAACATCACTAGAATCGAAGGGAAAATATGCACCTGCAACATACATACATGTCAATGTTAATATGAAGATGAAAAATACAAATGCAAATGCAACAGGGGATCAAGGCTGTTGTGCTGTTGATTGAGAAGAACCAGCCCTCCACTTTGGCGAGAATATAGCACCATCATAAGGATCCTCTGTATTAAAGTCACAAGTTCACACTGACAAGAACCGGGTAGGTTGGAGGTCAAAGTTTCTTTCATAACCCACCCACTCACAGGTATGGACCTTTCTCTGATAAAGGTTTGGCATCTTATGCGGTCATTAGCGTCACAGACTTTCGAGAGACGATGATACGTTCACCGTTTCCGATTTGGCATCATAGTCTAACGAAGCAGCCTCACTTAGCTGACTCCCAAATGATCGATCCTCAGAGTCGACAATCCTCAGATCCAGCAACCTCTCAACTGTCCGAAACAGACTGGAAAGGTAATCATCAAAGAGAATCTCGTCTGAGCGCAGATTTCGTGGGAACTAGTGTATGCCAAACATAGAGGTTCACCACTACTTTCCGCTTCTAATGCTATGGTTGTACTCAAGCCTGGGTTTTGGCTTATCTCACAGTGGAACATTCCCACCCAACAGCATAACACAATGATATATACAATGCGGGAAAGTAAAAATGAAAATGCAGATAAAGTACAACACATATATACACACCCAAAAATAAACACACAAGCGCTAGGATTGACTCGCATAGGGGATGGGAAAAGTTCCCCAGTAGAGTCGTCAGCTGTCACATCGCTGCGAAAGAGGGCCGGTAAGGACAGAAGAGTTGCCATCGTTCGTTATTTATCCCAAAAGATGGAAAGGAAACGATCAGAGAAAACCTACGAAAACGGGAGAAGACAGGTCATCGCAACCAAATCTTGGGTTCGGGAGTCGGTTACGCAAGGGGAAGGTATTAACACCCCTCACGTCCGTCGTACTCGACGAGATCCATACTTGTTGTCTATCTAAAGGGTGTTGAACTATCTAAACTATAGTCCACAGGGACAAAAAGAAAAGAAAAGAGACTCGATAGAGCATCACCGCTCTATGCCTACGTACTCCCTTGTGCAATAGGAAAGTCAGAGTCAACGTAGTTCGGAAAACTACGGGTTAAGGTGGGGGAAGGTTGCTCGCCAAGACATCGTTGTCTTGTGCCTACGTATCCTCGTCTGGTACGAGAAATCAGAGAAAACATAGTTTGGGCTAACAAGACCACAGGTTGGTTCAAGTGTTTTACCCGAGTAGGGTTAAAACTTAGTTCTAGCAGTTAGGTGTATGCAGCTCGACCACTGGAGACTTAGGCGTTACCTGTTTGCGGTAGAACCAAGAGTTAACAAAATTCTCCTTATGAAAATGGTTTCCAAATTAATCCCGAAGGATAAAAAGATTTGATGTTTGTTTTTTAAGTCTTTTAAGAAAGAAGTGAATTGAATTTGATTTTTAATTCATGTTGCACTAAGGACTATGACTTAGGAGCGAATGCGTCGCATATCGTTCAAAGGACATACACTAAACAGTTTAGACAATTGAGAGGAGGCCCCTCAATCATCATTTCCCAAATGCTTAAGGCTCGTAGCGTACAATATTCATTGTCCATTATTAAATGTTTTGAAGAAGTTTGAAGATGAGAAGAGAGACACAACTCTAAAGGGAGACTAAACTCAACCTAATGTTATCATGCAAAGTACACCTATGATTGGGATGAGAAGGGAATGCTACCTAATGTTATCATACATGGGTTCAAGCCTAAGGTCTATCATAACCTCTCTTGAACAAGAGAGATTAGAGGTCCTAAGGGAACATGGCAATGAAAAAAGAAGAAGGAAGCATAAGATGAAAGAAAGAAATAAGATGCAAACATGTAATGCACAACAAAGATGAAGAAAGGAGGGAGGAACAAAGTGTGGGGAAGTAGCCTCCACAAGCACATCTCAACCTCAAGCATGCAAATGAGAGATGCAATACCAAAGAATGAAAGCACACAAAAGAGCATAAGCAAGCCCACACAAAAGAAAGTTCTCAAAATGGCCTCTCATCCAAGTCAAACTCAAAGTGCAACCAAGAGGCACCAAATCAACTTGGATGAGTCCCCAAAGTCCTAAAAAAGAAGTGAGAACAAGATAAGAGGATAGGAAAATGCAAGAAAGAAATAAGACAAGAAAAGTTGCAATAAAAGGCATGGTAAAGAACCTAAGTTCTAAACACTCTCAACATTTGAAACCAAATGGAAAGCCTAAAAAGAATGCAATTTAGCACAAGAACCAAACAAATTTATGACCTATAAATTGGTAACCAGCAAGCTCAACATGTTAATAATGTGAATCAAGATGAGTTGGAAGCTTAAGGGATCCACAAAAGTCATTTCCCATCAAAACTAGGTCAAGTGTATGTGTGAACCACCCTTAGATGTATCTTGACTTGCAAGTTACCTCAAAAATAGGAAAATGGTTCAAATAAATCCATATAAAATCTCAAAATCACATATGAAAGTTGGCAACCAGAGGCCAAAAGCACACAATCAATATCCTATCAAAGCATCACCATAGAAATTGATTCACTTGGGTGCTACACTTTGAAGGAGAGTTGTCGAGGGTCAAATAAATGATCATAAAAGTCAACCAAAAATAAATCAAACCAGGGTCAAAACTATCCTCTAAGACCTCTCAACTCATCATTCAAATTAGGAAATAGTCTCAATCATTGGAGGTAAAAATTGGCCAAGAATCAAGCATGAAGCACAACGGAACAAGTGAAAAATCATTTAAAAACACCTCCAATCATTAATTCCAATTTTAATTGAAAAATAAAAGAAAAATGAAAATAAAAAATATCAAAAATTAGTTAACACATTAAAGTGTCCTAAAATTTATTTTATGGAATTTTATCACATTTGGAGATATTTTTAATTGATTAAAATGAAAACAGAAAACAATTAAAATAAAAATAAAATAATAAACTCAACGTGGTGCAAATAGCAACCAAAACAGTGTAAAACATTGGGATCCATTAGAGGTGGGGTGCAGATAGCATCCAAGGCCCATTACACAAGCAACTCAGTTCAAACCAAAACGCGCCGTTTAACTAAATGAGGTGGCATTCAACTCAGCCACGCACACAGGTCAAACAGATCTCAACCGTTCATCCATGCTGGTCAATGAGTCAAACAAGTCCACCTCAGATCGCCTGAAAACGAACCAGATGACGGAGCCCTAGCTCCGGTCATCTTCTTCGCCGAGGTGGTCGGAGTTCAGGGTTCCAAACCTCACCAAAACCTATGAAAATTTATACCAAATTGAACGCCAAGTCACGTAGGTTCCAAATCCAACCTCCATTTTCATTTATCATGCTTGTACAGACAGAATCGAACGAAAGAAAATTCACATGCTCAACTGGAAAACTCCTCAAACACAACAATTAACCATGCAAACATTGCCTACAAGGTGTAGGGCTTCAGATGCACCAATAATGACCTAAGTTTGAGCTCTAACATGAGAGATATTTGGAATTGAAGATTACCTAACGAATTCTCTCAGTTGGAGCTTCAAATGATGCAAAGTTTGATCCAAAACATGCAGATCCATTCTATAAAGCTCAAGGAAGAAGATGCTTGCTCCGATTTGCTTTGAAATGATCTAGATCTGAGTTTCCAATTTTGAAATTTTCTCTCACTTTCCAAGTTTGAATTCAGAGCTCCCCCCACGAAAATCAACTTCTAAGCTCTCAAACTTGATTTGGAGCTTTTATATTATGGATATGGATTGAAATGGAGGCCCAATGAGGCTCTAATTTGCTGAATTATGGAAATACCCAATTTGGAAAGTGAACTCATACACACGTGATTATGGAATGCTACACTCCTGAATTTCATTTGAATCTTCAGCTGAGGACTTGAATTGAACATATGGATTGATTTTGGGCCTTGAATTGATCCATTCAGCAAGCTTGGAGTTGAAACTTCCTTGTGAAGCAAGTGTTAATTCCACGTGTTTTTGCTACTCATGACCAAAGGAAATTCGTGCATTTCACTCATGAGCACAAAGTGAACAAGATTAGATTGAAAAATGGTATGAAAAAGTCCTCTAACTTGATCAATTGAATTCACCTTAAAAAGTCCATTTTCCTTTGAAATTTTCTTCACCAATATCCTTATCCATGCAAAATTCATGCAAACCTTGAGTTCCACGATGGAATTGAAGCCATTTGGGACAACTTTCATGTTGGTGAAAGTTCCATTTGAAGTGCACAAGTGTATGTAAATGACCCATAACCAAAATGACCTATAATTAAAGTTTCCCAAAATACCTCTGCCTTGCAAGCTTCACAACTTGAGTTCTATAAATGATATGAAGGACTTCTAGTACTTTTTGGGAATCTAAGATCATATAGAACAACTTTCATATTCATCAAAAGTTGAGGAGAAACATGATTCTAGGTCAAAAGTGCCTTGGAAGTGAGTTGACTTTTGTTGACTGAAAAGTATGTTCATCTGAGACCTATAACTTGATGGCATCATAACTTGAGTTCCACAAACCCAATGGATGAGTTCTAGTACTCAAAAGAAAGCTAAGAACATGTCCTACAAGTCTCATGTTTATAAGAAAATGAGATTCAACTTGTATCTTGAGATATGTGGTCTTGAAGTTAGGCACTAAATAGGGGATTTTACACTGACAACCCACTGAAACCCTAATTTAGTAACTTCTCACACTCTTGATTATTCTTGCTTTGAACTTGAAATAATATTCTAGATGTCTCAAAACAACCTCCCATGACTCCAATAACTTAAAACCAAGTCTCAATCTCCTTCAAATCCACAATTGACTTTGCACTAAGCAGATGAAACCCTAGGTGTACAATCCTTAACTGCAACCTCTTGCACATGACATGATAACCTAGATGAGCTCCACAATGACTTCAAAAGCATTCAATGAGATTTTAAAATATATTTTATCCATATCTATGAGCTTGTGATCCTCTGATGATCCTCAGTTGACCTCCAAGATAAGAGATAAACCACACTTGTCAATCTTCTCCCTCAGAGAACTTTGACCACTTCCTGGTGAGTATAAGCACTGGGTGACTTGAGTAAACACTCTTGCTTGAGGTTGGAACCCTTGATAACCTTCTCTTGGATGGCAAACCTCTCTTGATCCCTTGAAAAGTACAATGCCATGCAGATGCAAATGCTAAAGAATGAAATGAAACACAAGCCAAGTAAAGAAAAAGGTTGAGCAAATTTTGGGGTACAACAATTACGTCGAAATGAAATTGGGCTGGAAAAGAGGGGGCGTGCATATCATCTAAAGCCCAATCGATCGAGGTTGAACTCCACACATGAAACGCTTCATTTCATTAAAGTACGTGGAGTCAAACAAGCCAAGTGGGTCTGGTCAAGAGAATCACAACACACCACGCACGCTGGTCAACATTTCAACGCACAGCCACATCAGACTGGCCTGAAACATAACCAGACGTAGGAGCTAGGACTCCGGTCATCTTCTCCGGTGAGCCCATCGGAGCTCAGGTGGGAAAACCACCACCAACAACCACAAAATTGGTACCATTCAAAAGCTGAGCTTACAAAGGTTCCAAATCCAAGATCCAATCACTGAAAACACTCATGGATTGAGAGAATCGAAGATTGAAGTTTGATGCACACATGCTGAAATTCAACCAAACATGAACAACAAGTATGCAAACATGGCCTACTCAACATAGGGCTTCAGATGCAACCAAAATGAACCTAAATCATGGCCTAGAATGAGAGATATGAGAGATGGAAACTTAGTGAACAGAGTAGCTCCGTTGGCTCTTCTCAGGCGTGCAAGCTTGCTTTTCTTGCTCCAGATCTACTCTAAATGCTTCAAGGAAGATGAATTGAGCCTTAATTGAACTTGATTTGCAGAGAAAGAGTGAATTTGATTTTGAAAATTTCTTGAGAAATTCAAATCTGCAACTGCTCTCTCTAACTCCAAATGCGTGCTCTCAGCTTCTAGGGCAAGTTTTTAGTTTATATATGATGGACTTGAAATGGTTTGGAAGGCCCATGAAGCCTCAATTTGATTATTTGAAAAAATGCCCAAAAAAAGCCAGTTACTCATGCACACGTGAAAATGCCTTGCTTCACTCATGGAAATCACTCTAATCTGCAGCATGTGAGTTCAATTTTGCAATGGAATTGGTTTGGGCCTTAAATTGGATCCAAATTGCAAGATTTGAATGAAAAATTATTTGGGAAGAAACTTGAAATTGAACGTGTTTGTGCTCATTTGTACCAAACCAATTTGTGCAAACCTCTTATGATTGTATTATGAAGTGAATTGAATCAAAATGAGGTATAACCATGACCTATAATGAATCAAATTTAAATCATACTTGAAAGTCCATAATTCACTTGAAAACTTCACCACATGTCCATATAATTTCATGATTCACATGATCTTTGAGCTCTATGATGTAAATGAAATCTCTAGGAGCAAATTCCATGTTGGTTGGAAGTTCATTTGAGGTACACAAGTGCATGAAAATGACCTATGTAACAAATGACCTATAATCAAATTTTCCCAAAATACTCTTGCCTTGTAAGGTCCATAACTTGAGTTCTACACATGATATCAAGGACTTCTAGGACTTTTTGGAAAGCTAAGACCATAAGGAACAACTTTCATGTTCACTTGAGGTTGAGGAGAAACTTGGTTCTAGGTCAAAAGTTCCTTGGAAGTGAGTTGACTTTTAGTTGACCAAAAATAAGTTCATCTGAGACCTCTAACTTGTTGACATCATAACTTGAGTTCCACAAACCCAATGCATGAGTTCTAGTACTCAAAAGAAAGCTTGAAACATGTTATACAAGTTTCATGTTTGCATAAGAGTGATATTGAACTTGTATCATGAGGTAACCTGTCCTTGAAGTTAGGCACTAAAGAAGGGGATTTTACACTGAGATCCTCTGAAACCCTAATTTAGTAACTCCTTGAACTCTTGATTCTTCTTAAATTGAACTTGACATGACATCCTAAATGTCTCAAGATAACTTCCCATAGCCTCAATGACTTAGAACTAAGTCTCAAACTCTCTCAAGTCCACACTTGACCTTGAGTTGACCAGATGAAACCCTAGATTCACATCTTCTGACTATGACCTCTTGCAGATGAAATGAAAGCCTAGACAAGCTCCACAATGACTTCTAAAGCACACAATGAGCTTCTCAATCACATCTTATCCACAACCATGATCTCATGAACCTCTGATGATCCTCTGTTGACCCCCAAGATAGGAGACAAACAACACACATCCATCCTTCCTTTCAAGGAGCTTTGACAACTTCATGATGATGGTAAACACTCTTGCTTAAGCTTGGAACCCCTGAGACTCTTCTTTTGAATGGCACAACTCTCTTGATCCCCTGTAAAGGACAATGCTATGCAAATGCACATATTAAAATGAAATGAAACACAAGCCAAGTGAGGAAAAAGGGTTGGTCATATTTTGGGGTACAACACTAAAAAAATACTACAGTTAAACACTGCCTGCGAGAACCTTCCTCGCGACCACGGGATCACGATGTGGTACGACCGCGTCTCCCCGAGATCAACTAAATAGAAAGCACCTACCGAGAATCGACGGCGACCACTCGACCGAGAATTGTCGCCGCAGTCCAAGTCCGACAAAACACCCAGCTCGCGATGGGACGTTCACGCCGCGGGGGCTGGTCCACGATCGTGGCCCACCCCCGTAACTGACCAGGTAACCACCTCGGTCAACCGGCCAGTTCCCTACACTCCCAGGCACAACGAATGTCGAGCTATGACTCCCAACTTAGCAAAAACATACATTAAGCATAAACAAATGTACGAGCAAGCATGACAATGCAAACAATAATATAAACCATGCAAATATAGTCAAGCACACACACATACTTAGAAAATAAAACAAGAAATTACATAAACGGGCACTAACCCAGAAGTCAAATCGTTACAGTATACAGACACAAGCCCCGAATCAAATAAAACATGGCGCACAGGTTAAAAACTACCGGGCACGCAGGCCGAATGAAAAATAAAGGGGCACACAGGCCACCATCACTACTCTACAGGTTCCTCCTCCTCACGGACAACCTGGTTGTCTTCCTCGTCATCCGAGCCCTCGAGCACAACTATTCCACCGTCTTGGATCCGATGAAAGGGACCAATCTCATCGGTCACTAGGTCAGGATTGACGAGCTTGAGTTGGTCGACAACATGCTTAAATCCCACTTCGACGGCCCCCAAGCAGTCCTCCTCGAGATGAAGAACCTTGGCCACGAACCCTTTCCTAGACGAAACCAACCGCTCCTCTTCGGTTTCATCCTCGGCAGGGGTGACCAGATCCTCGAGCTCAGCGATACGACCGTTGGCCCCCTTCATCTCTTCATCCCTTTCCTTCAGGGCCTTCTCCAGCTCCTCAATGCGTCCCCAGTGGAGCATGTCCTACCTCTGATACTCCTTCTGGTCGGCCACCAGCTTGGCCCTAACCTCATCGGACACCGCGAGGTCGCTCTTGACAGCAGCTAGGTCCTCCGATGAGCACCCCGCCTCATTCAGCACATGGGTCATCTTGAAGACCCTCACCATCGCCGCCAGATCTGTGGACATCATCTTCCTCCGAGCCTCCTTGCCCGCAGACAGTACGCTCCTGGCTTCCTCGGGCGCCACCGCAGGATCGTTCCGCCCTGAAAAGAAATTTGGTCGGAGACAGCAAGGAGGCATGACGAACCCGCTCTCCGGGGACCCATCCGTTAGATCAATCCGAGGCACCTCGTCCTCCCGTCGCCGTTTGTGAACCAGGGGCTGCGCTGGGGACCCACTTCCCCGCGGAGATGAGGTCGTTCCCGAAGATCCGTCGGCCAACTCCCTTCGCGCAGCAGGGTGCCGATCTTGAGCACGACGGTTTCCCCTGTTCATCAGCTTCGTCGCCATTTCCTCCACGGAACCCATTGAGCCTGCAAAACAAACACAAGAGAAACGGTTAGAAGCAAAATCTAGACAAGTATCAAAAGCAGCCCGGAGGCACTCAAACTACCTAGGAACCGATGAGCCTCAGCTTCCGTCTTGCATTCGAGCAGAGCCTTTACATTAATATACTGGGCCTTCGTCAGTATTTGCCCATCTTCGCCGCGGATATACTCCCCGTCGGGGGACACACACTTCCGAGGAGGAAGGCGACCGACGAAGTCCACCAACCTCCGGAAGGTCAGGCTCTCCTCCTCGCCTAGCCGACCAGGCCTGAAGATGAAGCTGTCAATGGCCGAACAGAAATGCTTATCCCCCCATTCCAAGGGGAAATAGGACTCATAGTTGTCCTCGAAACGCCCCTCCACGACTACCACTTCCTTTTGAAAAATAGTCTTGTACGCGTTGTCCATGGCCGGCATGACCACAAACCAACGATCTTTAAAGCCTCGAACAGAGTCAGTATACGGGAGGAAGAGCATGGTCGCCTGCTTCAGTAAAACCCAGCTATGCCGACCAGCCGTCGTCAGACGTTGCAAATGGAAAACGCAGAAGAATAGGGGAATAATGGCTCTGAGCTCCAAATAGTTACACATGATCTCGAACGCTCGGAGGAAAGCTAGCGAGTTCGGGTGAAGTTGGGAAGGCGCCAGCATTAGGTGGTCGAAAACGCCTTACAGAAAGCCGGTAAAGGGCAGTTGCATGCCCACCTCTTTGAAGGCGAACTCATACATGGGGAACTGACCACCCTCATAACGCGAGCAGATACGATCGACCTCCCGAGGCCGGCAAGCGCGGAATTGACGGGGGCTCCCGGCCACCCTATCCTCTATCACAGCAAACGCGTCTGAATCGTCGAGGATGAACCTCGACATATAATATAGGGGTTCCTCCCCGACCCATTCTTCCAAAGGCCTCTCCAGAGGATCCAGGTCTACCTCCTCCTCGCGACCTTCCTCGTTCGCCAACAAGTACCATTCCACGTCTTCCTTATCGCGACCAGTCATTTATACCTGAAAAGCAGAGGAACTCGGTGAATTCGACAGCCAAATCAAATTCACCCTTCCACCGCAGTTCAAGTGAAAGGGTGTTGTCGCCTAACCGCCTGTGTGACGAGCGGGGGGGGGGGGGGGGGGTGCGACTTTATCCCCCGAGGAGGGACATTGAGTACACCCTTTGTCCTCGGCGCACACATCCACTTGCGCACGGGACATTCATCCTATTTTCCTCGGGACATTCGAAGTTCTTTCATTCCTCCCCGGGACGCTCATCGCAAGAGCCGGGGACAGTCGTTTTCTACCCTAATTTTGAAGGATCCTCTGGCGTATTCGCCAGAAAAACCCACGGCATTCCCAGCGGAGCCGCCGGGAACACTGCCACAAATAGAAAAAAACGCCAAGAAAGGTGCGGAAACTTACGTGATATGAATGCAGAAAAGTTGCTGCCGGGCAGAAAAATCCCAGAAGTCGAGCAGAAGCGATCGAAGATGTCGGGCAGAAAATTTCGGGTGTTGAGCAGCTGCAAAAAGCGAATGAGCGAAAAGACGAGCCAGATCTACGCATATATACCCCTAGCACGGGAAACGAAGCGTCGCTATGCATTCAAGTGCATAGGCCGTAGCCGTCACAAGGAGACACGTGGTGACCCTCCATCTTCCCTGCGTCTCTTTAACTTCTCCCCTTGACTGCGGGCACCTCCTCGACGTAAGCTCACCTGGCTGCCACGATCACAATCTGCCCGACGGATACCTGTCCGACTGATCACGCGTCCGACATCATTTCCTGCTCAAGTCATAGCTCGCACGACCGCGAACAACGACTTAGGGGCTACTGTTCTGGATTGGGCCGACGCTTAGCCCACAACAAACAGGCCCAAGCCCCAATGAGGATTGGCCCCCTGAATACCACGCTAACGGGAGGTTGCCCGCCGAGCACAACATCTCCCCGTCGGGGACAGACCAACATCTGTCGAACAGGACCATCGCTTCCGACCAGCTAGCCTCCCTCTTCCCCATCGTCGGGCAGGTCCCTAGCATCCGACCAGCCGCCTCTGTCTGCCCGGGGGACTCCTCGGGCCTTTCCCCACGTTCTCCACGTGTTCCTCGCGCAGAGACACGTCATAACGCAACTACCCACTTCCTAGAGATTCGGTCTTCCTCCTCCCGGATAGTGCGGAACAGTTACCCTATGGCGAAGACCACATCCTGATCTTCACGACGCCACGTCAGCCCTAGCAGTTACTAACATTGGGCCTGGCAGCCCAACCCAGTGTTAGGTAACCGTTGGCCCTGCACTAGGGGCTCACTATAAATACCCTCTTCACTAGAGGGTCAGGTAACTTAACTTCTTACTCTCTCTTTGTGCCTGCTTCCACTCTGCCCGTCAGTTACTTTGGCATCGGAGTGTGTTTCAGGTTCACCCCCCTCCTCTTCAATACTTTCGATGAGCCGCTAGCAGATCAACAGCGTGTGGCAGTTTATAGCTCCCCTTCTGGTCAGATACGATCAAATACATTAGAGAATTCATCATGTAAGAAATTGACTATCAAAGTAGGATCAGACAAGCTAAAAATAAAGTTCACCAAGAGATCTATAAAAATGCCCCCACAACCACTAGCTTGAGAGTCCATCGCACCATCACAACTATAATTTAACCAAGATCTATTAGAAGGTTGTCATATATCTTCCTTCACCACTAGAGCTTTAGGAAGATGAAGATTTACATTGAATGATTTGAGAAGATCGAAATTCATCCATGTGAAGGAAGAAAGAAGAAGAGTATTGTTACCTATCAACATGATTTGAGCTTTAATGTTGGATATATTGATACGAATAGGGTGATTTTGTTGAGGTATCTAGCTGAATTTCTAGTATGCCAAATAGCCGAAATAATGTAAACCATTGTAGCTTTGATGATTAGGGATCCCTAAGGAGAATTGCTTTTGTTACATAGAGACCAAGTCCTCTGTAGAAGTAATGTTAATTGTTAGAAGTAATGTTAATTGTTAAAGAGTCCCACTTGCAAATGCTCAGGCTTGATACCGTACCAAAGAGTTGGAAAAATATTCCAGGCCATTGACATTACCTCCTCCTAAAGTACTCCTATATTGATTACACGCTAAAACTAAAAAATTATATTTTATTTATAATATTTATATTTATAATATTAATATATTAAATAAATAAATAAATAGAGTAAATTCATTTATCATCACCAAAGTAACAACTTTGAATTTGAATTCACTCTATCTAAGCCAACAGGATGGTCCCATCCCATGTCTTTGTGCAGCCTATGTTTTACTAGCCTGCTGCTCCACCCTTCTGAAACTGCCTTTACAACTTACGTGTCATTCAATATTTGGAAACACCGGCGGTGCTAGCAACACCACCGCCGCATGCTCACCGTTTGTCACAAAATCACTGACATAAAGTTTTCACTTTTACAACCATCTTTATATTTACAAAACTACCCTTCAATATAGTAACACTGTTCCATTTATCATATGAAAACAAAACAAATGTTAAGTTGTCTTTGTTTTTGTGACGGAATTTAAGAGGTTGTCTTTGGCAATACATGTGTTAATGTTTGACATGGTAATGTAACAGTTGTCACACAATACTAGTTTCTTCAACTTTGAACAACCGCATGATTCTTTTTCACAACATGCATGTTCTTTTTCACTATGGATTCTAATAGATTTTCATTCTCAGAACCATTTCTATCACACAGAAGAAAGCTTTTTTCTGAGTTTAGTTTATGTGTTGGAGCTTCTTTGCTTTTGTGTTCTCTTTTCTTTTTTAGTAACTCACTCAAAGTTCCTAAAAATTCTGTCTTTCTTTCTGTTTTCAATACTTCTAACATAAACTCTTCATTTGTTTCACACCCTTTTTCTTTAGATAGTACTAATCACTCTTGTTTATCTCAGAATAATGTTTCTGAGAACCCTCTTAAGAGAGTTGAAGAAGGTAGTGTTGTTTTTGGTGGAACACTTGGTGACATGATGCAGAACTCTACTTTTATGAGTTCTAATGTGACCCGTAATGATGATTTATACAATGGAAATACTAGTGTTGTTGAGGTAAGGAATGAAGGGGATTTTGTTAGGGATAAGAATGTGAGTTTGATCACTCATAGTGATGATGATGAACAAATGGAGAATATGGAGGTTGGTTTTTTAGATGAAAAGTGTGATATCTTTGATGGAAAATGGATAAGAGATTATTCAAAACCATATTATCCTTTAGGTTCTTGTCCCTTCATTGATAGAGATTTTAACTGCCACCTTAATGGGAGGATTGATCTTGAATATGTTAAATGGAAGTGGAAGCCAAATAAATGTCACATTCCAAGGTATTATTTTGATTAATGTTACTCATTAGCAAGTTGAAAGTGTTGTTAATTTTTAGTTATTTTGGTTTGAAGATGATTATTGATGTTATATGATATCTATCAGTTTGAATGCAACTGATTTTCTGGAGAGGTTACGCGGTCGGAGACTTGTTTTTGTTGGAGATTCGTTGAACAGGAATATGTGGGAGTCTCTTGTTTGTATACTTCGACAAAGCGTCCGGAACAAGAAACGTGTTTTTGAAATTTCGGGGAAAAGAGAATTTAAGAAGAAAGGTGTCTATGCTTTTAGATTTGAGGCAAGTTTCTTGTTTACGGATAATCTTTTGTCAACTGAGAATCTTGGAATGGTATATGGTAATAGAATTTATCTGGTTTGTTTTTTCAGGATTACAATTGTTCGGTTGATTTTGTTGCTTCACCGTTTCTTGTTCGAGAATCGAGTTTCAAAGGCAAAAATGGCTCATTTGAGACATTGAGATTGGATTTGATGGATCACACAACTACAAGGTATCAGGATGCTAATATTTTAGTCTTCAATACAGGCCATTGGTGGACACATGATAAAACATCGAAAGGGTAAGTTCATTTTCAGTCCGTAACTTCTCAACGATTGATCGAAAAATTTGGCTGATTGTGTCTACGTCTCTGACAACATAGCGGTTTTCGGGCTTTTCTTTAATGCAATGAATTTGTGTTACATAGGACTTAGCTTTGTTTTTGTACTAAGATGTCTGGTTTTGCTGTCATTTGATATTTGTTGCAGAGAAGATTATTATCAAGAAGGAAATCATGTACATCCAAGACTCAAGGCTTTGGACGCTTATACTCGGGCTTTAACCACTTGGGCTAAGTGGGTGGACCGAAAAATTAACGCGAACGAAACGCAGGTTTTCTTTAGAGGATACTCATTTACTCATTTCTGGTAATGTTATCTCTTGCGCAGCTTCCACATTACAATTACCTGTTGATTTGATATTGTTTCTCCGCTAAAATTAGTTGAAGTGTCTCCTAATTGAAAACTTATGTATGAATTCTAATTCCTTCCAGGGGTGGACAATGGAACTCAGGAGGACAATGCCACAAAGAAACGGAACCGATATATAACAAAACTTATTTACAAAAGTATCCTTCAAAAATGCGCGCGGCAGAGCATGTCATTGAGAATATGAAAACCGAAGTGGTGTATATGAACATAAGTAGACTTACAGATTACAGAAAAGACGGACATCCTTCAGTATACCGGAAAGATTATAAGACAACGATGATGAAGAACTCTTCTTCGCTATACGAAGATTGCAGCCATTGGTGCTTGCCTGGCGTACCAGATACTTGGAATGAATTGTTATATGTCTCTCTCTTAAAATATGGAAAGGGAACTTGGAAAGTATGAGACTAGTTCCTTATAATCATTCTACATCCAGTTTGTATCTATAGTTTGATTAGAGTATGACATTTTTCCCCAATGATCCATGGGATTGTAAATGTGTACATGTGTGGTGTGAGAGTTTAAAACCAATGCCTAAGCTTAAGCAAATTGTTCTGCATATATCTTTTAAGAGCCATGAATCGATATTTGCCAACAAAGATCCTTCCTTATATTTTTGTATGATTTGCCAAATGGAAAAAGCTAGTTGAGAAGTTAGTGATTGAGAAGTGGTATCACCTATTCATTATCCAAATACATTATTCTTTTCTTTCTAAACTATTGAAAGTTGTAAAGTAATGAAAGATGACATTATTGTAAAGTTTGTCAAAATAAATAAATAAAGTTGTATAGTGTCTTTTAAAATAAATTAATACTTTATGAGAGGTTGGATCGAACTTTAGTATGGTTGTATGGTAGCTTCTGGTTCGACAGGTATTAAGCATGAGGTACAGTCTGTTCGTATGCTGTTGTCGGAGTAATGCATGTTGTAGTCGAAGTTTGTTCTAACATGCATTAGTCAATATTGCTAGGGTTGTTAGCATGTTGAATTGGGTCTTACTTGTAAGCTCAATTGTTTAAGTTACCTTGTAATGAGTAATTGTTAAAAAGCCCATTAGGTCAGTGTGCTATTTTTCTTATAAATAGGATGCTAGTTTCTCAATCTTGGCATAAGAAAAAATAGGAAGATAAAATCCTAATTTCAAGAGAGAGAGAGGTTATTTGGTTATTCTTGTATACTTGTAATCTTGTTCTAAGAGAAAGGAAAGAATAACTGTTTATAACCAATCCTTGTTGTTCCTTGTTGTTTTACGTTGTTTTCTTTGTTTACCCTAACCTTTGTGTGTTTCTTGATCATTAAGAAACCGTTTATACTTTGTTTAAAGGCATCTGATTCGCAACAAATTGGTGCGGTGAGCGTGGAGAAGATGCCTTCAAAAAAGTATGAGATCGAAAAGTTCACTGGAGTGAACGACTTCGGTCTGTGGCGCTTGAAGATGAAAGCCCTACTGGTTCAGCAGGGTTGTTTGGAAGCGTTGAAGGGAGAGATATCCATGGACGCTGCATTAACGACAAAAGAAAAGACAAGCATGATTGAGAAAGCCCGCAACGCAATATTGTTGAGCCTTTGTGATAAGGTTCTTTGACAGGTATGAAAGGAGACTACAACATCGGGATTATGGGTGAAACTTGAGAGTTTGTACATGACTAAATCTATAGTGAATTGACTCTACCTGGAGCAAGCTTTGTATTCATTCAAGATGAGTGAAGACAAAGTGTTGGCTGGGCAGTTGGATATGTTCAACAAGCAGAGTCTTGATCTTGAAAATATTGATGTGAAGATCGATAATGAAGATCAAGCACTGTTGCTGTTGTGTGCTTTGCCCAGAACACATGCTCACTTCAAAAAAATTCTCTTGTATGGAAGGGAGTCCCTAATCTTTGAAAAAGTTCAATTAGCCTTGTATTCTAAGAACTTGAACGAACGAAAGGAGCATAAACCTACGACGGCGGGCGAATGTTTGACCGTTAAGGGAAAATTCTTGCGAAAGGATGGTAAGTTCGACAAGAAGAAAGGTAAAAGTCAACAGAAATCTTACAGTGGAGAAACATCTGGTATTCGATGTTATCAGCAAGAAAGAGGGTCACACAAGAAAGGTGTGCCCTGAACGCCTGAAAGATCATGGAGGTAATGGCAACACAACCATTGTTCAAGATGACTTCGAATCATCTGACGTTCTTGTGGTTTCAAGTGGCGACTTGAGAAAATAGTGGATTATAGATTCAGGTTTCACTTGGCACATGACTCCAAACAGAGAATTGTTCGAGGAGCTATGTGATCAAGATGGTGGATCTATGCTGCTGGGAAACAACAAATCTTGCAAAATTACAGGTATTGGATATGTGAGATTCAAACTCCATGATGAGTCAATAAGATTATTGACTGAAATCAGGTATGTACCTGACTTGAAGAGAAATTTGATTTCTCTTGGTGAATTCGACAGAAAGGGATATATTTTTCAAGGATAGAAAAGTATCCTAAGAGTCATGAAGGGGTCGAAGGAAGTCTTGAGAGGCGTGAAGAAACAAGGCTTGTATACCCTTGAGGCTGAGGTTGTAAGTGGTTCGACAAATGTTGCATCCACAAAACCTGTGTCGAAGACAGAATTATGGCACATGAGATTGGGCCATGTCAGCGAAAGAGGTCTGGTCGAATTGGGGAAGCAGGACCTACTAGGGGGTGACAAAGTCGAAAAGTTAGAGTTTTGTGAATCTTATGTATTTGGTAAATCTTGTAAGGCGAAGTTTAATAAAGTCAAGCAAAGAAGAGATGGATCCCTGGATTACATTCATGCTGATCTTTGGGGGCCTGCAAGGAATCCTTCACACTCAGGTGCAAGGTATTTTCTATCCATCGTTGATGACTATTCCAAAAAGCTATGGGTATTCATTCAGAAGACGAAGGATGAAACTTTTGAGAATCTCAAAAGTTGGAAGATTCTGGTCGAAACTCAAACTGGCAGAAAGGTCAAGAGGTTGAGAACCGACAATGGCCTTGAATTCTGCAACGAAGCGTTTGACAGTTATTGTGTTGAGTCTGAGATTGCAAGGCATAAGACTGTAGCAGGTACTTCTCAATAAAATGGCTTAGCTGAGAGATTCAATCGAACAATCCTTGAAAATGTTAGATGCATGTTGGTTAGTGCTGGATTGAAGAACGTGTTTTAGGCGGAAGCTGTTTCGACAATAGCTTACCTGATAAATAGATGTCCCTCGACTTCCTTGGGAACAAAGACAACTGAAGAAGTTTGGCCGGGACAGCCACCTAGTCTCGACAGACTGAGAGTATTTGGCTGTATGGCCTATGCTCATATTAGGCCAGATAAATTCGAACCTAGAGCTCTGAAATGCATGTTCATGGGATACCTTGAAGGAGTCAAAGCTTATAGGCTATGGTGCCTAGAGCCAGGTCACAGGAGGTGTGTCACCAGTCGAGATGTAGTTTTCAATGAAGCAGAGATGACTTTCAAGAAAACTGATGATGCAGACGAAGAGCTGGAACAGGGAGAGATTCCTGTTGAGGTGGAACATGTTGACGCTGAATTGCGTACCCCAGATAAAGTCGAAGAAAACGCAGAAGATGTTGTCCAAGATGAGGAGACTGATAATGACTACCTGCTAACAAGAGACAAGTCAAGGAGAGTCATCAAGCCACCTCAGAGACTTGAGTATGTAGATCTTATAGCTTATGCCTTAATATCTGCAAGTGAGGTTCTATACGAAGAACCTAGAGACTATAAGGAAGTTATGAGGAGTCGAAAGAAGACTAAATTGCTGAAGGTCATGGATGATGAGATGAAATATTTTCATGATAACAATACTTGGAAACTGATCAAGAAACCTGCTGGAGCCAGGTTAGTTAGCTGTCAATGGATTTTCAAAGTTAAGGAAGGAATCGAATGAGTGGCGTCGAAGAGATACAAGGCAAGATTGGTTGCTAGGGATTCACTCAAAAAGAAGGTATCGACTTCAATAATGTGTTCTCTCCTGTTGTGAAGCACAGATCCATTCAAATGTTGCTTGCCACAGTGGTATAGTTCGATCTTAAACTGTAACAGATGGATGTGAAGACTGCGTTCTTGTATGGTGACTTAGATGAAACAATCCCGATGAGGCAATCTGAAGGGTATGTCGAAAAAGGGAAGAAATATTATGTGTGCAAGTTGAATAGATCCTTATATGGACTGAAAAAAATCTCCTCGACAGTGGAATAGGAGATTCGATAAGTTCATGGCACGCATAAGTTTCATCAAAAGTCAGTTCGACCACTGTGTTTACTTCAGATTTTGATCGGGTAATTCATTTGTTATTTTGTTGCTCTATGTGGATGATATTCTAATAGCAAGCAACAATCTCGAAGAGTTAATGTGGGTGAAGGCAGAACTCAATAAGGAGTTCAACATGAAGGATCTGGGAGCTCCGTCCAAGATTCTTGGGATTGACATCCGTAGAGATAGAAAGCAGTCGAGATTATGCTTATCTCAATATGCATACCTACAGAAGATTCTCGAAAAGTATGGTATGTCGAATTCAAAGCCTGTTGTGACTCCGACAAACCCTCAATTCAAGCTGAGTATAGATCAGTGTCCCAGCACTGATGTTGAAAGAACTTATATGAATAGCATTCCATATGCTAACATAGTAGGTCCTTTGATGTATGCTATGGTCTGTACTAGACCCAACATAGCATATGCAGTAAGTCTTGTAAGTAGGTACATGGAAAATACTGAAAAGGCTCACTGGCAAGCATTGAAGTGGATTCTAAGGTACATAAATGGGTCTCTGAATAAAGTCTTAATTTATGGTGGAGCCTTGGGTGAAGATAGTAAAGCAGCAATCGAAGGATATGCCGACTTTGATTATGCAGGTTGTATCGATTCCAGAAAATCTATTTCTGGATATGTGTTCACTATATTTGGGACAACAATCAGTTGGAAAGAAATACTTCAGAAGGTCGCTGCCTTATCAACCACTGAAGCGGAGTATATTTCCCTAACTGAAGCTGTGAAGGAAGCATTGTGGCTTGAAAGTTTTGCAAAGAAGTTGAAACTTCAAGGTAGAGTTATCACTGTTAAATGTGATAGTCAAAGTGCAATACACCTGTCGAAGAATTCAGCCTATCATGAGCGAACCAAGCACATTGATGTGAGCCTGCATTTCATCAGAGGGGTAATCGAGCGTGAAGAAGTCCAAGTGTCGAAGGTTTTGACAGATCATAATGTTGCTGATATGATCACCAAGACGTTGCCCAGTTGCAAGTTTTTCCACTGTATGCAGTTGTTAAAGTTGCATGAAGAAAGCTAGTTTCTTGATGTTATAGAGTTAGATCCAAGGTGGATCTTTGTGAGATGTTGGATTAAATTCTAGTATGGTCGAAGGGTAACTTCTGGTTCGACAGGAATTAAGCATGAGATCAAAGTCTGTTCACATGCTGTTGTCAGAGTAATGCGTGTTGTAGTCGAAGTTTATTCTAACATGCATTAGTCAATATTGCTAGGGTTGTTAGCATGTTGAATTGGGCCTTGCTTGTAAGCTCAATTGTTTAAGTTAGCTTGTAATGGGTAATTTTTAAAAAGCCCATTAGGTTAGTATGCCCATTAGCTTGGCATAAGGAAAAATAGGAAGAAAAAATCCTAATTTCAAGAGAGAGAGAGAGAGAGAGAGAGAGAGAGAGAGGTTATTTGGTTATTCTTGTATACTTGTAATCTTATTCTAAGAGAAAGGAAAGAATAATTGTTTATAACCAATCCTTGTTGTTTCTTTTTGTTTTACCTTATTTTCTTTGTTAACCCTAACCCTTGTGTGTTTCTTGATCATAAAGAAATTGTTTATACTTTGTTTAAAGACATCTGATTCACAACATACTTAAATTAAGAATTTGTATTTTCAAAATAATCATATTTTCTAACAAAATTACTCGAATGTCCAAGTTTCCACACTATTTTCTAAAATATCAATGTTTCAAAAAAAAAAAATTGTAATCTATAGTACACTTGGACAAATTAGTTTCTGTTTTGCAATTTCTCAAGAGAATACATAAGTTTTTATTTTACAATTTCTTAAGAAGACTGCTAGAAGCGTTGAGTTGTTGTGTATGTGTCGAAAGGGGGTGTTGTGTATGTGTTGAAAAGGGGTAAATGGTATCTGATTTAGGAATTCATACAGTTGATTTAAAGATTATGAAAGCATCTATAAATTAATCGAGAAGTTACTTTTAATTTGTATAAGGTTTTTAAATTTAAAATTTATACTATGAAAGGCAATATTTTGCGGGTTTAAAGTCTAGTAACGAGTCGAAAAAAGTGGGTGTTAGGTGCCACTAATTTACTATTATTTACAGAAAATATAATTCTTGTTATGATTAGGTGTTGTAGTTCGTATGAGCAAAGTTGGTAGATAGGAATCATTGTTTCGATCTCTTATCTTAATATTGAAATAAATTTGCTATTTTCCATTTTTAGCACAAAAAGTTAGTTTTCGTGTAGCCTTAGATACACATAGAAGCAATATATAACAATACTTGTTATTTAGTCTTTGTAGATATGATAACTCTTTATACTACTCGATATAGCTATATACTTACGGTCTATCAAATTTTTGACGTCGTTGTCGAGGACCAAAATTTTCAATATCATAGTTCCATTGTTTCGCTATTTAGACTAAGGAAGTTTTTTCTATTATTATTATTTTTTTTGCTTTCGATTGTACGCGAAGAACCCGAAGCTCAGGGAATCTCGTCCAACTAGTTGATGAAATCGAGCGTTACCATTCGAGTAAGACGCCGATTACATCAAATTCAAAAAGAGATAGTAGAGAATAATCAATGTTCCCTTAAGAGTTTTTCTATGACCTCAGAGGTGAAGCCTCATTCGAGCATTGTTCACCCTGTCATAGCAGCAAATAGTTTTGAGTTAAAACCCTCTCTATTGCAGATAGTGCAACAGAACCTGTTCTCTAGAAACTCAATGGAGGACCCGAACTTGCACCTTTCTATCTTTGAGTAATTTGTCGATACCCTGAAGTGCAATGGCTTCAATCCGGAAGCCATTCGACTTTGCTTATTCACATTCTCCCTCATGGATAGAGGCGGAGCATGGCTACAGTTCCTCCTGTCCAATTCTTACGACATGGAATGAGCTTAAGTAAGCATTCCTAGCTAGATATTTCACGCAGAGTAAGTCGGCACAACTTAAGAACTAGGTTACCTACTTTAGGAAGGAAAAGTGGGAATCGCTCTTCGAAGCATGGGAGCGATTTAAGGAGCTAATGAGAACATTCTCACATCACGGATTATAAAAGTATCTCATAGCTCACACCTTCAACAATGGTCTTCTCTGCAACACGATAATGGACTTAGATGTCACTGCATGAGGGGGCTCTCATGAACAAGTCATTCAATAAGGCCTACACGTTTATAGAAGACATGAGTCAAAATAATGACCAATGGGGGAGCAAATGTGCTCCCGTTGAGAAGAAAAACCAGAAGGGTGGAATGTACAAAGTTAGTAACTTTGACCCCATGAACGTGAAAGTGGATGCATTGTACCAAAATTTAGACAACCAAAGCATCACCCCTGCTGCTACTGCAGCCAATGTAACCCCTAATTGCAAAATATGTGGAGTGTCTGGAAACATTAGTGTTGAATGCCAATTGTTGACTGAACCCGTTCCTGACCAAGTAAATTATGCCCAACAAGGGAACTCACTATAATACATATAATCCTAGTTGGAGAAATCATCCTAATTTCTCATATAAAAACAATAATCCTATGTTTGTTGCCAGTCCATCACCACCCGTTGTTCCACTCGGATTTCAAGGACAGATAGGTGTCGTTACTGATCCTAGAAAGTCAAACCCCGAAGTAATGATGAAGAGTTTTATCATGACTCAAACTCGACAAAACGAGGACTTTAAAAATAAGAATATCCACACCAATGAAATGATAAGGCTGCTAGCGACTAAGGTTGACGTCATGGCTTGTCTAAGTAAAATGTTATAAACTCAAATTTTACAAGTAGCCCAACATCAAGCGTTTACAAGAGCCCTTGCTAGAATTTTTCCAGGGTAGTCTAAACCCAACCCAAAAGGACATGTAAAGTACACGAGAAATGGATGAACATGCTTAAATGGAGCCTATAAGTTGTTGGCATAATGTTGAGGATCCAAATATGAAAGAGTCACCCTCTTAATTTAGAGGGTCAAACAAGTCAAGCTAACCGACTTTAAACAAAGTGTTGCGTAGGAGAGAACCCGCGAGTGTTTAATTTAATATTTTTGTCTTTGTGTTTGTTTATTTGAATTTGCAGGAAAATAACGAGATTGATCTTCACCAATCTCAATTTCATTTTTTTCCAGAAAATGATGACTGATCTCGCACTAGGTTTTATCTATCCTTTCTTCACTTTTATCTCCTAACATTAGGGACAATGTATGATTTAAGTGTGGGGAAGGGATTTACTGCTTTCTAGTTTAGATTTATTACTTTCTAATTTAGGACTTTATGCTTACTTTATAGTTTAATTGTTGTTGGTTTGTCTTAAGTCATTTGCATGTGCTATCGAGTCATTTACGCATGTCATTTTTTAGTGTATTGAACTAATTTAAAGTTTTGTTGAAAATATTATGATTGACATCAAGCTAAGAAAGTATATCAAATTCAAAGAAGGAAAGGCCAAGGTTAATAACATCATAAATTATTTAACAAAATCAGTATTGTTTCAACACTTAAAGTCTCCCAATTTGGATATCAATTTAAACCTGCTTTGTATCATAGTCTTTGAGTCCTTTATGAAGTAATTTCCGAGTAGTTTATATATACAGTCAGACATACTTTTGATTCGTACACTAAGTTTAGTTAATCGGAGAAAAATTGAAAAGTTGAAAATAATGAAAATTTTGAAAAAAAAAATAATGAAAAAAGACAGTAAAAGGCAACTGCACCTACTAAATTGGATAAACATCACCTGGTCAGTCAACCCAACCGTGGTTGACCCTCAATGTCCACAAAAAAGATAGAAAATCATAGTTGATGTATGCTTATGGTTAAAAGTTAATTTGAAAGCATAAATGAATAAAGAAACAAAAACTCCTCGTTTTTTTACGTGTGTGCGATGATTATTGCCTTAATATGATTGTCTCAAATGAAAGTAGATAAAAAATTGGATATCAAAGTCATGGTTTAAATTGGTGTCTTAGGTGGGAATGTTTAGTTCATAAGTTATGTTTTGTGTTTCTATTATACTCTTGGTTTTAACTTAGTATCGAAAGAATTAACCTTTAATCGATCCAAATTTAGAATCACATATGAGTATTGGTGTTAGTATTTTTCATAGGCTTCTGAGTTTGGAATCACGTGTTGGTGTTAGTATTTTTCATAGGTTCTTTTCATCTTTGTTGCTACATATAGGCCCTTATTTTGTAAATGAACTTATTATATTTTATAATTCACAGTTTATAGTTACAAATGAAATAACAGATTTTTCATAGGATGTGGGCAGAGTTATCTGCAAAAAAATTGTTCATCTTCTTCTTCTCCAACATTTACTTTTTTTCTTTCTAAATCTTTTCATCGTCATTACGTAAGTGGGAACAATTTTGAGATCAAGATTGATCGAGTAAAATTCTCCATAGACTATGGTTGAATTTCCAACAATATTCACATACATAAACATACATATAAAATAAAATTATACGGATATGCCCCAAGACCAATTGTTCCTCAAGCTAACGAAAGAATTTAAGATAAATTTAATAACGATATATATTTTCCTAGCTAAAACTCCTCGGTTGTCCTTTTTTAATCTTATCTTCTTCTCTTTCTTCATTACATTATATAAATAAATACTTATTTTACATACAAGTGAATAAGATCAGAAACCAAGTTTCTTCATTACATTATATAAATAAATACTTATTTTACATACAAGTGAATAAGATCAGAAACCAAGTTACATATAGATATTAGAGAGAAAGACACAACCCTCTGATGTATTTAAATTTTCAAAATAAAATAAAAATAAACAAACTGAGATCATAACCGTTCACTAAGACGGCAATAACGAACACAATTATATATATATATATATATATATATATATATATATATATATATATATATATATATATATATATATATATATATATATATATATATATATATATATATATATATATATATATATATATAAAACTCTAAACCCATTTATGAATTATCTTTTAAATGTATACCAATAACTAATTAATGTTTTTTAAAATAATGCTTAGCATCTGCATCATATATATAATTATGGTGCCTGAATTTACATTCTTTCTATGAAAACCTACATTACATCAGCTCATATGATAGAAGCTCAGTTTTTCTATAAAAATGTCACCACTATATAAAAGCATGTTAAGCAGCTTTGTGTGTAATATATACATATTCAATCAGTTCTAATAGCTGATAGATAGTTGATACTGGAGTGGCCCTTCAATTCGGAGATTTAAGTAAGGACAATTCCATGCTGTTAATTGAAAAAACCATGCTTGTTCAGAATGAAAAAACTTGATTACAATAAGTTAGAATATACTTTTAACTATGTCAACTAATCATAACTAACTTATAACTACCTTAAACAATATTCAACTAATTCTAACAGAAAGAATACGGATTGCAACTCACCTAGGGTCAACCACGCTTTCAGTCATTGTATCGCCTGAAGATTGAGTGTTGGATTGTGGAAGAAAATTACGTCGTCTTTGTGAAGCAGATTTGCTGAGTTCAGAGCTACTCGAATAAATAAAGGGTGGTTGCGTTGGTTGAAGAATTTCATGATTGTTATTAATCATTTTAACAACTACTGACATTAATGGTCTCAACTCTGCAGTTGCTTGGGCACAAAGCAACCCTATCCGAAGCATTTGACATGCTTCGTCGGCTGGAAAGTTTCCCTCTAGGATTGGATCAACTATGTCAGAGAGCTTATTTGATCCATAAAGACTCCAAACCTTATATAAAAGGAGAACAAAATTCAGCCAATAGAAGATGCAGCAAAAATGAAGATACTTGTGCTTATCAAAAGGGTTGAATCAACGAAGTAAATGGCTATAGAGTGCTTGATGATACCGTTTGAAGGATAGAAGATGAATTCAGAACATAGGAACTGTTTTTTTTGCCTGATACAATTTCAATAACGAGAACTCCGAAACTGTAAACATCTGCTTTCTCAGTCAATTTCCCGCGAATCACATACTCAGGAGCCATATAACCCCTAATCATGAACAACAAAAATACAAATCAAATATGAGCACGAAATCAATTTCCCATGATACAGAGAAGATTTATAAAGTGCAGAATAGGATAATGCATGCGCTTACAGTGTCCCTGCGACAACCGTGCTAATGTGAGAATTGTCTTCTGGAAACAATCTAGCTAGTCCAAAATCAGCAATCTTGGGTGTGAAGTCATCCTCAAGAAGAATGTTGCTTAATTTTATATCTCTATGAATGATTCTCACATTTGATTCCTCATGAAGGTAAGCCAGGCCTTCTGCAATCCCCAATATGATCTTATGCCTCACTTCCCAACTAAGAGGTTGACAAATCCTTCTAACTGTGAACCATTCCAAATATAAACATTATAAGTGACTAAAGTTAATTTTTGAAGACCTAATTAGTGGTGAGATAGGTCAGACTCGGACCTGAAATTTTTAAAATAGGTCAAACTCAAGCTTTATAAAGTTCGGTCTGGCCTGACTTATTCTCACCCGTAAACGTAATATCAGATATAAAGTTACAACCTGATAGGTAATCATAGAGGCTTTGGTTAGGCACATATTCATAAACAAGAAGGCTTTCAGGTCCTGTAATGCTGCATCCCAAAAGCTTGACAAGATTTTTGTGATCAATTCCGCTAATCAAATTAACCTCGTTGAAGAAATGATCCACCCATTGCGTCGAGTTAAAACTAAGCCTTTTAACAGCCACAGTTTTTCCATCTGGCATAACTCCCTAAAATGAACGGAAAAATCTATAAGCACTCAGCAACAATAAGGTTGTAAAATATTACAGTAAGATAAGATCAGAATATACTTTATAAACTGAACCTGATCCTCCTTGTCCTAGTTTATTCTCATCATTGAAGTAATTTGTCGCCTTTTCAAGAATTTCATACGGAACATTTAGCTTGGATTTGTTCACTGTGTCCAAAAGTGTACCAAATTGTTTTCTCTCTATAGTATAAAACAAGACGGCAATAAATAATTTTCAGTACTTGGATCTAGGATGAAAGTGATTTCAATCTTTAAATATCAAACATTTGTACCTCTTCTTTTCCTCATTACACTCTTTCTTATAAAGAAAGCCATTGTTGCAGCCACCAAAAGAAGAGCCAAGACAGCAGAAGATGCAGCCAAAATTATAGCCATTTTTCTGTGTCCTAAAACATAGTAACACACTTTCAAACTTCAATCATGATTTTATTATACTACTGATCATGGTTTTAAATTGCAGTCTACAACCACAATAACACTTGGAAGTTTCGACCGAATCACGTGATTATGCAAATTCAAGGCTAATCGAAAAGAAAAAGAGATCATAGCTCACCGCGGTTTCCAGCAACAGCATCATTAGTACTTGAATTGTTATAGAACTTGTGTGGCGAAAACCTCAAATAACAACCAGAATTCAAAGCCCTTCCATCTTCTTTCTTCCGACACGAAGAACCAATCCTAGTAACAGCATCTTCCAAACATCTACGACAGTTACTACCCGTAACAAACTTCCAACACTGAGCCAAACCATAAACCGTTACATTCTCTCTCTCAACAAACCCAACAGAAAACCCATCGTTTTTTGGCGCCAACACACTCAAATTCCTCACCAACTCCAAAGCATTACCTTCATAAACATTATTCCTAGTTTCATTACTTCCACAAACGGTCGTGTCTTGGTCAGTAACACTCTCGTTGAAGAAACTATATTCATCGTACCGTATGTAACAACCGTCAAACAACAATCTGCCGCCACGTGTACCTTTCTGAAACGGCAAACAGCTTAGTATCTGTGTTTTACACTGGGCGATGCATATGTTACAATCTGATTGAGAGAGATCTCTCATGCACTCGCCGTAGGCGTAAACGGCGGCGTTTTGTGCTCCGTTTGAAACGGCGGCGTATCGTTGTTTCGAGATAAGTGGAGTTAATGAGTCCATTGCTGAGAGGAAGTTTGAGATGAAGATTTTGCGGAATGGCATTGAGGTTGCGGTTTTGTTTGTGCATAGTAAAAGAACCTTTGTTGCTCCTGGATCAGAGGAAAGTGTTGGTGATGCGAGATAATAAATGAAGAGGAGTAGTAGTGAAGGCAAAGAAGACATTGAAGTTGGAAATTGGAGCTTTTGTTGTTGTTGTTGGATGAGCACGGAAATGGAGAAGATGGTTGAAGTGGAGTGGGTGAGGGAAAGAAAAGAGTGTTTGAAACTGTATCGTTTTGTTTGACCAAATAAATGTAGCAGAAGAATGAATGGTTGAGAGATTAATGAATAAATAATTTGTGGAGTATTTATGTCGACTTGTGCATTGAGATTGTGTTTGGTTGTTGACCCGTGCAGAAGGGTTAGTCATTATTTCATAGTGGTGCTTGATTAGTTGATTTGATTAAAGTAAATGAAGACTAAGTCTTGCATTACCAAGGTCGTATCGTATGAGTTATCACTTTCAGATAGTGACGGAGGGAGGTCATGGGTAATGTTGAGGCCTATTTGTGGGAACCTTCGTCAATGTGTTTGACTTAGAAGTGAGCACGAGGTTGGAGAAGTATATCAAAAATATCATCCAACTTTGATATTTATTGCTAAAGAATGAATATTCGTTAAAATAATATTCATTCCATTTCAAAATAACCATCATTTAAAGTTTTCTTAAAAAGATTAAGAAATCTAGTATATTTTTATTAAATTAATTTTAAAAATTTATTGAAAAAAGTGTGTAGAGTAATTATTATATAACATAATTGAAAAAATAATAATTATTTCTACATTGAGATTAATGAGAGGCTGAGTTATAATTCACATATAATATTAGTAAAAAGATATTAAATAGAGAGAGTTTATATGAGAATGTCGTGTATTATTTACTATTCATAGTTAATGAATTTCATTCCCATCGGCTACAATCCTCCAGATTTATGTGACAATTGTTAAACATATGACTTTTATGCATAAGAAATTAGTGAATTGTGAAGGTTTGAAAATCGTTAATTTAAAACAAAACTATTTTTTAAATTAAAGTTTGAAATTTTTTATAAAATCTTTGAATAAATAAGCAGAGGAAATTCAATTAAGAAATTAAGTGGAAAATAAAAGACATATGGAAATCGAGATGACATCAGATTTATAGAGGTTTGTCCTATTGACATTACTCTCCCCAAGAATTAATCTTGAGAGCTTCTAGAAGGTTAAACACATGAACCCCCTTATACAAGGAAATGAAGTTTCAGGATAATTTTTGTAGTGACATATTTGCAAAGGGTCTACAAAGGCGGGAGGACTGTAGGCCTCAAAGGGGGCGATGACCATATGTCGCCATCCAATAGGAATAGTCTCGCACTAAGTATCTCTCTGTCAGCCAATTATGGAAAACATGTGAAAAGACGTTTCTTGGTCTGAGAGAAGTCTGAGTCAATAATTGATCCACATCTTCATGTGAAATAGGGATTCAGAGGTCCATCGTTGATTGGGTGGGTGGTCATCATTCCGAAGGAAACCCCAGGCCTTAGAGCCTCTATTAGGTTGAGAAAACAGATCACAATTGACTTAACATAACACTTATATATAAAATCTCTCACCTTACGTAAGTTGGCTCTACCATACCACCATAAATGTCGTAAACGCCATCAAACAGGGACTCTCACTGCCGCGAGCAAGCCTTAACTGTGAAGAAGATATTCATCATTTATCTTGGTTTAGTTTTGATGAAGATAAAAGCTTGTCAAATAAATTGAAGTCTAACTCAATCAAATTCATGATTACAAAAGTCGTTAGATGTTGATTTAAAAGATTGATCATGAAGTAAAGTGTAGCGGGAAAATTTGTGAGTGCAAGCTATTAATTAACTTAACTAAAAAATGAAAGAGTCGCCGCCACATTTTTATTTTATCCAAAAAGGAAAGGAAAAAGAGCAAACAAAACCTAAGAGTTCTAAAACAAGAACATACAGAGAATGGGTAAAGGGGTTGGTTATGCGATGGAAAGGTGTTAGCACCCAAAACATCTATAGCACTCTATAGGAACCTCTTTGAAATATTTACGCTTTTTGGTTTGAAAAGGTTTGTTTGAAATGAGATTGGGGAGATGATAAGATAATTACTTTTTTAATATTTTTATGTTTGGAGAGACTTATCGTCTCATGTCTACATACTGTTAGCTCCCAAATTCGACACTGCCTTGGGTTGCTAAAACACTAAGACATAATTAAGGTCTAAGTTAAATGAAGCAAAGAGGTTTCGACAGCCTCTAAGGAATTTTTCTAAAGTTGAACGGTTGAAATAACTTAGAAAAATTAAGAAACCTAAAGTTATGAGCATTTCGACCGTATCAGAGGTCATTCGACCGAAGTTCCGCAAATGGCATTGCTACGTCGTTTTGAAATTCAAAAATTGGAGGGAGGAGTTTTGGTTCATAAGACACGTGGCGAATTCTAGAGCAGGAGGTTACATGCAAATGACACTTGTTAGATCGAGGAGATACTAGGAAGTTATTAGCGGTTAATTATTAGCATTATAAATAGGGATTTGTTAGCCAGATCTTTGTGTTTTTTACCTTTGTACAAAGTAACTCCAATCAAATTTACTCAAAGTACCCGAGTGTGAGAAAAGAGTATTTTCACGGAGAATGTACGTTATGTAAAATCACCAACTTTTCAATAAAGTCTTTTACAATTTCAGCAACATTTACATTTCCTCTGTCGAACCACTTGTGCAAGTGTTACATTTTGCCTTTTACCTTTCCTGCATCTTTTACTCTAATTCCTTCTTTCCTTTAAACTTTTTACCTTTTTTTTTGAACAGCCTTTGTTTTTACAAGTCTTTTGTAGCGTTTCCTTTAAGTTCATGCACTATAGAATATCCAGCCAAAGTCCTTTTCATTACAAGCACATTTACCAATTTGTTATCACAAGTATTTTAAATTTAATTCTAAATGTAGAATACTTTAGCACATGTCCTAGGATCAATCTGATCGATCCTGTAAGTCACCAAAGTCAAATTTGGAAGATCAGCGGTTGTTTTCCGATTTTCAAGGGAAACAAAATGGCACACCCGGTGGGACAGCAAGTAGCGTCTCCCGTAAGGTCAGAACAAACCGTCGCCCTAGTAGGATCTGGGACAACGATAGTTAGGCCTTACACACAACCCGTATTGGAGTATATTGGGCCACCAGTGTCGAACCCCCAAACTCCAATAGCAGGACCATCAGTGTCAAGGCAGTTTGCCCCTCTTGGTCTTTCGCAGTTGCCAAGGAATCCCCCGTATGGGATGCCAACGACTGTAATGCAGGGGCTGCAAAATGCGCCCCCAATATTTTCTGAACACACAATGGCGTCACCTTTACAAGGATCAGGACCTGGTTCAAATATTGGTCGAAACCCTCAGAGTCTAAGTCTAGGATACTCGACTCAAGGTCCCAATTTAACCAATACGTCTGTTGCCTGTTTGAGGTAGCAGATGGATGAGAGTAACTTACAGATGGTTCAAACCCTCTCCCAGACTATGAGCGAGATCTTTCAGCCATTAATTCGAGACACGACTCACGCTAACCAACAACTGGCGATACAGTTAACACGCTTGACTGAATTTATAGGGGTACCTCCGTTAGAAAGAAACCAAGCCCCTGTGGAGAATATTCCACAACAAATTCCAAGAGTGGCGCCAGAAGCCAATTTAGAGAACCAAGGAGGAATAGGCCCTTATGTTGTCGAAACTCCTAGAGTCCAGGTCGAGAGAAACCTAGAAATAGTTATGGTAAATCGAAACCAGGATGCAGACAATGTGGTCCAGCAAGTAAGACGCAACAACCTCGCGGTCGAAAACAATTTGGCTACGATGGTAGAAAGAATCATGACTCGAAATGGCCTAAACAATGGGTTTACTAGGCCAAATTATACTTCACCAATAGTCGACTACATCCTTCGAGCGGAATTACCTCCTAGGACTAAGGTGCCTAAGTTCACTAAGTTTTCAGGGGATACAACGGAGTCCATCGTTGAACACGTAGCACGCTATATAATTTAGGCTGGGGAGATAACCAATGACGAAAGCCTTAGGATAAAATACTTCCCAAGTTCTCTTACAAAGAACGCCTTCACGTGGTTTACCACCTTACCACCAAGTACAATATGTAACTGGACGCAGTTGGAACGACTCTTCCATGAACAGTTTTACATGGGCCAGACGAAGATTAGTTTGAAAGAGTTGGCCAGTGTAAAGCGTAAGTTTTCATAGCCAATCGAAGAATACCTCAATAGGTTTCGACTACTCAAGGCAAGGTGTTTCACACAAGTGCCTGAACATGAGTTGGTCGAAATGGCAACAGGAGGTTTAGATTACTCTATTAGGAAGAAATTAGATACGCAGTATCTGAGAGATATGGCCCAATTGGCCGACAGAGTCCGACAGCTAGAAAGGCTGAAAGACGAAAAGTCAAGATTTAACAAAGGCAAGAAAGTAGCTTTTGTCGAACTTAACGAAAGTAGCGAAGGGGCCTGCGAAGAGTCCCCCTACTTCGAGGAGAGTGAAGTCGATCTTGCTGAATTAAAACAGGGTCCTCCATATTCCTGTCGAGTACTGGCCCCTCCTCAAGGAAAGGGTTTTGTCGAATCAGAAAAGAACGACAGGTTCCCAAAGAAAACTTACACCTTTGACATCACGAAATGTGATTAAATCTTCGATTTGCTAGTAAAAGATGGGCAGATGATAGTACCGCCTGGTGCTAAAACACCGCCCTTAGAGCAGCGAAAAAAGAGAGGTTTTTGTAAGTACCATAATTTTCTGGGTCATAAAACATCTCAATGTTTTCTCTTCAGGGATCTCGTCTAGAATGCGATACAGGAGGGACGCTTGAAATTCGGAGATAAGGCAAAGGGCCAGATGAAGGTGGATGTTGATCCGCTGCAATTGACTGATGCTCTTTATGCTGAACCTATGGAAGCAAACATGATAGATGCTACTGAGGGCATCGAGTTTTCTGTTAATATGATGGAGGTTACTGAGGACCTCATTTCAGCACCAGTGATGGCGAAATGCGTCATGGGTTTCGGTTTGGGCGATACGGCAGTCACAGTCGAGGAGAACATTGGTCGAAACGATAACAAGTCAAGTCTAAAGGTTCAGAATCATCCAAGTTACGCCATAGTAACCAAGGAAACAGCTAACCATTTCGTCAGAATGGACCAGGCCACTGAGGGCTTGGAAAGAATGGAGCTAGGCGGGACGGTCGAAGTCAATATGGTCGACATTAACCCATCAGAGACCATGGAAGAGAAAGAATCAAGACACCATAAGGGATGTAGCAGGTTAGCATACCCGAAGACAGATGAGTCAATCGTTGGTTTTTTACATCGGTGCAAAGACAGTGGATCGAGCGTGATGCTGTGCCCCAGGTGCAGCGCCATTTTCGATAGAAAAGCAGCAGAGAGGCTAGAGGGAGAACGTCGACGTCGTCTGAACAGAGGTGGCCATGGTTTTGATCAACGAAAGAGATACCACAGGAGGACAGAAGACCAACGCTCTGAACCTCGAATCAGGCCACCAAGTGCTAGGCCCTCCAGTTTCAAACCTGTTGTCGACTCCACTGATGGAAAGTGGAGGAAGCTTAATGAAGAGAGGACGCAAGGGCAGCAAAGGTGGAAGAGCTTCGAAGTGAACCGAGGATCTTCGGTCTCCTACAGCAAGGAGTATCAATCCTCAAAAACAGCGCACATATCTGAAAACTATAAGGGTAAGAATCCTATGACCAGGTCTCAATGGAGGAAGGAGCAAAGAAGAAGAAGGGCTCTCAGAGAAGAGACAGAGAAAAATCAGTTGAAGAACAGTTCAAACCCACCCGGAAAAGAAGAACAGCAGTCGAAGATAGCGGAAAAATTACCAGTTGGGCGAAGGTTGTTTTCGCCTAAACAAGACAGACCGACGGAAGGGGACGAAGACATGACAGATAACTTTGACTCTGATGATTCTTTGGACCTGGTGGTCAACGTGGTGTCAGTGATGCCCCGGGAGTTCAATAGGGTGTCAGAGGTCGAAGAACCAGGCGCAGACGCTGAGTGGGAAATGGCAGCACATAAACCTGTATGCTATTACGTGATGAACAATGGTTGTGTCGAAGAGCAAAACGCTTTTTTCGAACGGCTCACTGAAGAAATGAGGACCCACTTGAAACCGTTGTATATTACGGCAAAAGTGGAAAACATCCCCATCAACAAAATACTGGTGGATTGTGGCGTTACGGTAAACCTGATGCCACATTCTTTGCTGACCAAAATAGGAAAACATGACGCTGATACAAAGCCACATAATATGGTCTTGTCGAATTATGAAGGAAAAGTAGGAACCACCAAGGGGGTGATTCAGGTGGATGTAACCGTCGGAACAATTACAAGACCAACGGTATTCATGGTGGTCGAAACCACGGCCAACTACAATTTATTGCTTGGCCGAGAATGGATACATGGCATCGGAGCAGTGCCATCATCGATGCATCAAAGGATTGCCATCTGGAGGCCGGATGGTATAGTTGAAAATATTGAAGCTGATCAAGGGTACTTCAGGGTGCCAAGAAGGCAAATATATCAGTTCCAATTCGACAAGCACTTGGCCAGCATTGGCCCTTGTGCCCCTGCGGACTTTGAGTTCGCACCAAATGACGAGGTGTACTACTCACTATACCTCCACCCTGTCGACGGATTTCGTTGGGATAGGGAAATACCTGGGGAGAGACTCCCATACCTGGGGGCAGCCCCAGTTGACCCCACGGGGTGGGGCAGTGAATTTGATGACTGAAGCAGCCGTGCTGCGAAGAATTTCGGCCTATGTGGCTGAAACTAAATTACAAACGGCCGCAATGGCCGCCCATGACAAAATGGCTGAAGAAGCCACCAAAATACAGCGGGAGAGCCAGAGGCTCGACGCCATCTATGATTACGAACCTCTGGGGTTCGAGAGAGATCCTTTGGGGAACGACATCAAAATGCTCGCACAGGGTCCATTGGAGGAAATTGATTTAGGAGAGGGTCCAACCAGGAAACCAACGTACGTTAGTGCTAACCTCGACCCTCAACTGAAGATCGAAGTCATCCAGTTGCTCAGAGAGTATAAGGATTGTTTCGCGTGGGACTATGACGAAATGCCTGGGTTGCAAAGAGATTTGGTGGAACATAAACTACCAATAAAACCGGGAAAGAAGCCCGTCAAACAGGGCCCAAGGCGTTTTGCCCCGGAGATCATGTCGAAGATCAAGGAAGAAATCGAAAGGCTCCTTCGTTGCAGATTCATTCGCACAACGAGGTATGTCGAATGGCTGGCCAACATTGTCCCAGTCATCAAGAAGAACGGGTCCTTGAGAGTGTGCATCGATTTCATAGATTTGAATTCAGCCACTCCCAAAGACGAATATTCGATGCCAGTGGCGGAAATGTTAGTTGATTCAGCCGCTGGCCATGAATACCTCAGTATGTTGGATGGTTATTCTGGATATAACCAGATTTTTATCGCTGAAGATGACGTTCCCAAAACAGCGTTTCGTTGTCCAGGGGCCTTAGGCACTTACGAATGGGTAGTAATGCCATTTGGCCTAAAGAACGTTGGGGCAACGTACCAGCGAGCAATGAATTCTATATTCCATGATTTCATCGAATCTTTTATGCAAATATACATTGACGATATTGTGGTAAAATTTGTTTCAGGAAAAAGCCATCTGGGTCATCTGCGATAATCGTTCGCCAAAATGAGGAAGTTCGGCCTCAAAATGAATCCGTTGAAGTGCGCGTTTTGTGTACAGGCGGGAGATTTCTTGGGTTTCGTTGTCCATAAGAAGGGAATCGAGATCAACCAGAATAAGACGAAGGCCATTTTGGAAACCAAAGCGCCGTCGAACAAAAAGGAGTTGCAATCGTTGCTGGGGAAAATTAACTTTCTAAGGAGGTTCATCTCTAACTTAAGCGGCAAGACGCAAGCCTTCTCACCTTTGCTTCAAATTACTAAGGACAGATTCGAGTGGGGAAAAGAGCAGCAGGAAGCCTTCGACAAAATCAAAGATTACTTGGCTCATCCCCCAGTCCTTTCGCCTCCATGTAGAAGCAGGAGCATGCGATTGTATATAGCCGCGTCAGATAGAACTTTAGGGAGCATGTTGGCTCAGGAGGATGAGAATGGCGCCGAAAGGGCTATTTACTACCTTAGTAGAGTTTTAAATGACGTAGAAACTAGATATAGTGAAATCGAAAAGCTATGTCTATGTTTATATTTCTCATGTACAAAGTTAAAGCAATATATTAAACCAGTTGATGTTTGTGTTTCTTCGCACTTTGATGTCATTAAACACATGTTATCAAAACCTATTTTGCACAGTCGAATTGGCAAATGGGCACTGGCATTGACAGAATACTCTTTAACTTATAGACCGCTAAAAGCAGTCAAAGGGCAAATAGTGGCAGACTTTATCGTCAACCACTCTATAAACGAAAATGCCCTGAATATAGTTGAAGTGGAACCATGGAAATTATACTTCGATGGCTCTAGCCACAAACATGGCACGGGTATTGGTCTGATGATTATTTCGCCAGATAAAATTCCAACAAAATTCAAGTATAAAATCGAGGGTTCGTGTTCCAACAACGAGGCTGAATATGAAGCTTTAATAGCTGGACTTGAGATTTTGTTAGAATTGGGGGCAACCCAGGTCGAAATAATGGGCGATTCGGAATTAGTGATAAAACAGTTGACAAAAGAGTACAAATGCGTTAAAGAAAATCTCATCATGTACTTCGTAGTGGCCAATAGGCTGCTTAAAAAATTCAAAGCATCAACTATTCGACATATACCGAGAATACAGAACCGAGTGGCCAATGATCTAGCACAGATTGCCTCGGGATATAGGGTCTCGAAGGAAGACTTGCAGGAAGTAATCGAAGCTAGAGGTAAGGTAGTGTCAGTTGGGTTGAAGCCATCAGACTTAGAGGCTACAAAGTTTGGATATATGGATGAAGAGACTTTCGAAGTCTTTACCATCGGAGAATTGTTGGACAATGACTAGAGAAAGTCTTTAGTCGAATATCTCCAGAATCCGTTAATAGCCTCGGATCGAAAGATAAAATATCGAGCGCTGAGTTATGTGCTGATGGGCAACGAATTGTTCAAAAAAAACCCTGAAGGAGTTTTGCTGAAATGCCTGAGTGAATCAGAGGCATACTTGGCTTTGTCAACAGTCCACAGTGGGGCATGTGGTGCACACCAAGTTGGCCATAAAATGAAATGGTTGTTATTTCGACAAGGTTTGTACTGGCCTACAATGTTGAAAGATTGCATTGAGTTTGCCAAGGGGTGCCAGGAGTGTCAAGTTCATGCAGGCATACAACACGTCCCAGCAAGCGAATTACATTCCATAATTAAACCATGGCCGTTTAGAGGTTGGGCTTTGGATCTGATTGGAGAAATTCGACCAGCATCCTCAAAAAACCAAAAGTATATCTTAGTGGGGATAGATTACTTTACCAAGTGGATCGAAGCAGTGCCTTTACCTAAAGTGGATCAGGAAGATGTGATTGATTTCATTCAGAAAAATATCATCTTTAGGTTTGGACTGCCAGAGACGATAACAACGGATCAAGGGTCGATCTTCACGGGTAGAAAGATGCAGGATTTTGCTAGAGAGATGGGGTTCAAACTCTTAACTTCGACCCCTTATTACGCGCAGGCTAACGGGCAAGTCGAGGTAGCAAATAAAGTGGTCATTGACATGATAAAGAAGCAAGTAGGAACCAAGCCAAAGAATTGGCACAAAGTGTTGGATCGGGTTCTATGGGCATGTCGAACGTCACCCAAAGAAGCAACCAACGCCACTCCATATCGTCTGACCTTTGGTCATGATGCGGTGTTGCCAGTCGAAATCCACATACAGTCGATTAGGGTTCAAAGGCAACACGAAATTCCTAGAGAAGTCTATTGGGATATGATGCTCGATGAGGTCATAGACTTAGACGAAGAGAGATTGAAAGCTCTAGAATTGCTGAGAAGGCAGAAAAAGAGAGTGGAAAAGTCATACAATAAGAAGGTTAAAGCAAAAACCTTTTTAGTTGGAGACTTAGTTTGGAGAGTCATTTTGCCTATGGATCGAAAGGCCAAGACGCTGGGTAAATGGTCCCCAAAGTGGGAGGGACCCTTCCAAGTATCGAGGGTGTTCTTTAATGGAGCCTATGAAGTGGAAGAGTTGGGCGAAGATAGGAGGATATTAAAAGTAAATGGCAAGTACTTGAAAAAGTACAGGCCTATGCTACAAGAAGTTAAGATAACAACAGAATAACAGAAAGTAGTATAAAGCAAAGCCACAAATGGTATTAATATTTGCCAAAATGGCGAGATAAGTTACAATAACAAAATGGCTTCAAAGGCCAGCGAAATATAGTCTGTTAAAATATGTCAGTGAATCAGAAAGGAAGATTGGCCTTCATTTTAAGGTAGCTCTCCTTCTGAGACTCGATACGTTGTTGGCACGAGGCCCTTTCATCAGTTAATCTGGCAACTTCTTATTCTAAGCTTCGAGCCTCTTCTGCAAAAGTGATAGCATGTTCGAGTTCAGCAGCAAGGGCCGAATTGTCTTTGGAAGACAATTGAGAAATCTTCTTCTCTTCCTTCTTGATCTTGCCTTGAAGTTTCTTGATCTTGGATTTCCAACAGACGATATTTTCCTTGCTGGAAGCAATCTCTAGTTGGTCTTTCTTTTTCTCTTCCTCCAGCTTTTCGATCCTTTGTTCTGATTCCGCTGCACTTGTCCAGGCAGCTGCTTCGCAACCAGATTTCTTCGAAATGTCACTTTCAAGGCGAGGCAGCAACGTGAGGTCTTTGTAGACTTGATCTATCAAAATGCCCACCTCTCGAATGACGTTAGCAGCTTCAGGCGATATGGAGTCAAGTTTCACCTGTTGAAGAAGCGTTTTCAAATATAGGTGGGTAACGAAATCCATCTTTAGCAACATGAAAAGGTCTCCTTTAAAGATTTTGGCTTTGATCTTCGCCAAAATATCATCTGAAGGTTTGCTAGAGACCTGGTCCTCAGAAGTCGAAGTACTCCGAGTTTTGCTAGAAGAACTGCCTCGACTGCGCAACAGTAGTTGGACGTATCGACGAGGGTCACTTTCTTTTAGCGCAGCCATTTCTTCCTTAAAGAGGATCGTTTCGCTCTGAAGAGGCATTGCCTGTGGCACCTCGACGGGAGTAACTTGGGTAGCATCAATGCAAACAGGCTCATCAGGCTTCCCCTTTGTAATTATTTCCCTTTCTACGGGGGCAACTTTTGTGGGGTCTTAAGCTGAGGTAGCCTCTTTCTCCTCATCGTCTGACTCACCTAGCTCAGATTGGTGCATGGCTTCTTCTTCGCATGCGTTGGCTTCGTCCGCATCAACGTCGTCAGTAGCAGGTTTTGTGTGAACGAGAGGGGAACTTGTTGTGGTGGCAAGGTTGGTGTCCTCAGGTTTGGGGTTTTCATCTTCATCTGCCACGACTATTGTCTCAGGAGCTCCCTCTTCCTCACGGTCGGACCCATCAGTTTGTGATTGTTGGGTAGTAGTTTTCAGGGGCGAAGGGGCTGCATAAAATTCAGGTTTGTTAATTTCACCAAGAGAACTCACACCAGAGCCCAGATCAGATGTAGGAATATAAGTGGGTTCACCTTGGCTGTTCAATGGATAAGTAGGCAAGGGAGACGGATGCGTCGAAGGTTTGGAAGCTTCAGTAGTAGTCTGCAGTTGGGAAAATAAACCTCATGAGATGCGAGATGAAAGAAACAAGAGTTTGACATAGAAAGGTCGGAGATTCTTTCACAATACCTTTGTGGTTTCCTCAGCCGGACTAGAGTTATCACTTTCTATGAGAACGGCAGAAGGATTTGGATCATTTGTTGTGAGAGCTTTGACGGGAGATTCAGGAGGCGTGTTCAGTTTCTGTATCTTGGTGGGAGATGAAGGAGTTTCGACGCTCTCTAGCCCATGAGTTACCCTTCGTTTTGTTTTTAGGGGAACATCTTCACGAGGGGATTCATCATTGTTGGAGTCTATGATGACTTGGGCTGCAACTTTTCTTCTTTTTTGAGGAGTGGGAGGTTTGCGGCCAACCTGGGAAGATCGAAGTGATCAGCAAAATACAGAAAAGCTTCAGGTGAATAAGAGCATGTAAGAATTTACCTTTGAACTTTCGGTCTTTCCTTCTGTTTTATTTGTCGGGGCGTTTCTTTTGGGAGCAGCTGTGAATTAGTAAATATAGAAGACATAGGTTAGTAACGTTGAAGCTTCGTGAGAAGAAGCCAAATCGAAGGGAGATGACCTTCAAGGATTTCGGTCTCGATGTGAACATCTCCGATACTGATATGAAGGTGCCCTCTAAAAGTATCAAGTGTATGTTTAGTCGGAACCACCCGCTGCGCTTTAGGCTTCGACTGCTGTCGAAGTATTTTTATACTATCCTCACAGATAAACCAGTCTGGAAATGGAGGGGCAAGAGCCACACCAAAATCAGCGGTTGGTAATCCAGGGGTCTTTGGGGGAAAGAGTTTAAAAGCAACCTCATATCGTCTATCATAAGGGATAGATGAGGGAATTTTCAGTTTCTCTATTCGTTTGGAAAATTTTTCTTTTAAAGTGACAGCAGCCTCGCGGACGATTCGACTAACATCATTTGGTCGATAGGCGGTTTCGAAGTACTTCTGGAAAGCTTGTATCTATTTGATATGAGTAGACGTACCTTTCTTGATTTTTTCCTGCACGTCAATAAAAGCCTGGTCAATCAAGCGTGAAAAACTCGAAACATCAAGAAAGTTATTGGAGTAATGATTGGTCCACCAGTTGTAAAAGTCTGGGGTACAAAGGTGAGAGGGTTCAAAATAAATTGGAGTGAAATGAGACTTATGGGCGTAACGGGCCATTTGAGTCGAACACTCAAGTGGGTTGAAGCTGGTCGAGAGAAGAATAACGTGAGACTTCTTATCATACAAGCATCTAGGCAATGATTGAATTAGTCCAAATTGCCTCGACACCAAGTTGGGTTGATAAGCGACTAATATTGCTTGTCCTCTGACAAGGTTGAGCTTATGAACTATCAAGCGTGGTGTCAAGAATCTCTCCCATATCAGGTTTGATTCTGCTTCTTGTTTTTGAGAAACTGGAGGAAAGGACCTGGTGAACCATTCAGGGCCATACAACCTATGAGCAAAAGGGGCCATCCTGGGAGTGAATTCATGCCTTTTTGCAAATAAGTGGATGAAGTTGGTAAGATTGGCACGAAGGCTTCGACCCTTTTCATTTGGTGTCAACTGAACCAAGCGTGGCCATTCGACCCGAAGTTCAGATACCTGGGCTTCGTCAACTTCTCCTTTAAAGGGAAGGCTGTGTTCGAAAGTGGCGTTCAACCATAGTTGAAGCAACCAAAATGGCCCCGCCATTGTAAGAGCGCCATGGGTTTTTGGATCCCTCAGTTTATCAACGCCTTCTCCCAAAGCCTCATACAGGCTGGCTAGTATCATCTCACTAAGGCATATGTCCCTTTTAAGATGTAACTGATTCGCCAGGGTCAGGTACTTCCTCGCCACCTGCAAAGACTTTGTGCAAAAGATGCAGCGAGACAACCACATAGCCAGAAAGGCTATGTGCTCCTCGTCATCGACTACGTCGGTATCTTTCTTATGATAATGATTCATAAAGGGTGTGTAAGTATGCTTCGTGCTACCAAAACCTATGGTGTCTCGTGCATCAATTTCAGGATTGTAAGCCAATCCACATGGTTTTAATCCAACGATAGCAGCCATGTCGAAAAGTGTGGGAGCCACCATTCCACAGGGTAGATGGAAGGTATGGTGAGTACTGTCCCAGAAATACAAAGAGGAGGCCAACATTAACGGACAGTAAGGTGGCCCAACCTTCGACAGCATGATTAGGTCATAAATACCTATTTCTTTCAGATGTTGTGTCTTCGCTTTCTCTATTTTCGCCAACCAGTTAAGATAAAGTTCAGAATCTTTGAAACACGGCGTAGCTCTAAACAATCTTGCTCCATCATGTAAATATTTAAGGTCCACGTTAAAGAGAGAAAGGTCATCTGGGTTATCGGAAGGGATTTTGCTAGCGTCTTTTTGCCCTAAAGGTTTGGTTTTTCGATAGGAAGGGAAAAAGTCGCTCAAAGTGGAATAATCAAGGTTTGGGGGAGACAATGGGCCAGACATGGCTAAAGTTTTTCCAGCTACATCAACGGGGATGATTACCTGAGATTCGTAGATGTGTCGTTTCTCTTCCGCTAACGGTTCCCTGGTGAGCTGTTGGTTCTTCGTGATTTTTGGTCCGCTCAAAGTAGCGAAAGGTGGCAATGCAGATGAAGAAGATGGTCTCTTAGTTTGAGTTTTTCTCTGTTGTTCAGCCATGATTAAAGTTTCCAGAGAAGAAGAAGATTTTTCTGGTGTTTAAAAAAGGGGTTTCTTCAACAAAGGAGAGAAAAGCAAGCGGTGGTAAAGAGTCGAAAGTCTTATGAAAAATTTCTTTGGTGATTTTATAAAGGTTCAGAAAAGTAAGAATTGAACGTGGATGAAGTTAGTGGGCCACGTGTGCCACCTAGTGGAAGAAGTAAGGGGCGGTTGTAACCTATACCCTTAGGCGCTAAAAGGGTGATGATGTTTTCTGAATTTTTGTGAGTTCCAAGAAACCTTCCATGATGATGATGACGTCAGAAGCGTGCAAAGTGGCGCAGTTTTTAATAAACATTTCTCTTTCTTCTGTTTTATCTTCCAAAGAATAAGAGGCAAACCAAAGGGTCTGATAGTATCGAAAAGATGGTGTCGAATGGGATATTATAAAAAAATGTCCTTTTTCCTGCAATAAGGTCGAAAAGAACATTCTTTGGGGGCAATTTGTTAGCTCCCAAATTCGACACTGCCTTGGGTTGCTAAAACACTAAGACATAATTAAGGTCTAAGTTAAATGAAGCAAAGAGGTTTCGACAGCCTCTAAGGAATTTTTCTAAAGTTGAACGGTTGAAATAACTTAGAAAAATTAAGAAACCTAAAGTTATGAGCATTTCGACCGTATCAGAGGTCATTCGACCGAAGTTCCGCAAATGGCATTGCTACGTCGTTTTGAAATTCAAAAATTGGAGGGAGGATTTTTGGTTCATAAGACACGTGGCGAATTCTAGAGCAGGAGGTTACATGCAAATGACACTTGTTAGATCGAGGAGATACTAGGAAGTTATTAGCGGTTAATTATTAGCATTATAAATAGGGATTTGTTAGGCAGATCTTTGTGTTTTTTACCATTTGTACAAAGTAACTCCAATCAAGTTTACTCAAAGTACCTGAGTGTGAGAAAAGAGTATTTTCACGGAGAATGTACGTTATGTAAAATCACCAACTTTTCAATAAAGTCTTTTACAATTTCAGCAACATTTACATTTCCTCTGTCGAACCACTTGTGCAAGTGTTACATTTTGCCTTTTACCTTTCCTGCATCTTTTACTCTAATTCCTTCTTTCCTTTAAACTTTTTACCTTTTTTTTGAACAGCCTTTGTTTTTACAAGTCTTTTGTAGCGTTTCCTTTAAGTTCATGCACTATAGAATATCCAGCCAAAGTCCTTTTCATTACAAGCACATTTACCAATTTGTTATCACAAGTATTTTAAATTTAATTCTAAACGTAGAATACTTTAGCACATGTCCTAGGATCAATCTGATCGATCCTGTAAGTCACCAAAGTCAAATTTGGAAGATCAGCGGTTGTTTTCCGATTTTCAAGGGAAACACATACCCACAAAGTGCAATATAGGATCAAAACCACGTAGTTCGTGGTACAAATATCAAAATTTTGGTTTGTTTCAATTGATTTTTAAATGTAAAGAAAAATTGTCATTTAAGGAGAAAACTATGAATAGTCGTCCATAAGTATAAGACAACATTTGCATCACCTAATGATGGAGGATTTTTGCTAGGATTAAAATCGACAAGTCTATCACTCAACATCTAGGTGGAAAATATCAACCTCTTAAATACTATGGAGAATAGGAGAATTATATCTCAACTATGGAAATGACTCATGTCTAAACTTTATGAAAAGGTTTTTAAATGAAAAAATGCACAAAGACACAAAAAGATTTGAATGAGTTTTTGTATTTTTTTATGTCTTTTTGAAATTAGTCAAAATATGATTAACATTGATTGAGATTTATTAAAGAAAACAAAGTTTGAAAATCACTTGACAAAAGTCAAAGTTTTATTGTGAAAGCGGTTTTAAGTTTGAAAAGAAGAAGTTTTTTGAAAAAGGGAGAAGATTTTGAAAATTTAATAAGGGGAGGAGATGGAGTGACTATTCTAGAAAGCAAATAAAAGCTAGAGATAAGACAGATCTAGCCAAAATGTAGCACACTTCATAGCTTGCGAAATAACAATTCCATCTGTTTTGAAGCATAAGCAAATAAGCAAGTCAAATAAAGGCAAAGATCCATAATGCTCTAAGCATAGTAAAAAAGTCTTAATTCTAAGTACAAGAGTCCAAGAATAATCCAAAAGGTCCAATGTCTAAGTCTATCCATGAGCATAACCACAAAATCAAGAGCACCAAGTTTTTTTTAGAAGTTTAATCCTTTATTAGTGTTTTGAACAAGATATGGTCAAGGTGGACAAAAGAAAAATGGCAAAAACATAAACAATAATATGATATGAGATGATAATAATGGAGCATAAAAATAAAAGAGAGATAGAGAGCAAGAAAAAAGCATAAACAAAATTAGCACAATGATATTGTTAGTGAGTTAGTGATTAGTTATTAGAATAAATGATCAATTATGGTTAACTAATGCCCTTAGGCCAAAGTTAATAAAAACTCATTAGAGTATTGATAAAATCAAAGCCTCCTAACAACAAGTTTCATAGGTGATGGAACTAAAACAAATAATCAACCATACATGGATTTTCAAACATAAGTTTGAGCCACGAATGATCATTTTCTGATTACGGGACAATTTAGCGCTATGTTAAGCAATCATAATTAGGTTTATGTAGGAACCACGGTAATCTGAGGCCGGTCAATAACAATGTTAGTGCTAATTCATGCTAGAGATGTGATATGTAGATCACTCTCCGAAAGCAATACCACACGAAAAGAAAATAGGAAATGATCTCATCTTCATCAAGAACTTGAAATAAGTTCAAACGATATCGAAGATTTTCATTGATCAAAAGAAAAAAGAGAAGAGGAAGGGGAAAACCAAATTGAATTACAAGTTCAAGATTATTCCATCTTTAAGTTCATGCACTCATCTTGGTGGATTAAAGCACTAAACATATGATTAACTCAAAGCACCTAAAATAAATTGAACATTTCACTTTAAAGATAGATTTGAATTAGTGAATGTTTGTTCAACTTCATCTACACCCTAAGTCCAATGAATTTAAAGAGGAAAAGGATCTTTAAAAGTGTATTCCAAGGAAAAAAATCAAAAGAGAAAGGAAGAAGAGGAAAGAACCAAAACAAGCAAAAATCACATTCTGGACACTGGTTAACAGATTAACCATTTGCAGTGCAAAACTAGTTAATCGATTAACTAGTGTAAAATTGCAATTCTGGGGGGCAGAAAACAATTGTTAATCGATTAACCAGTTTGTGTTTGTTTTTGGTTAATCGATTAACATTGTAAAAACAACAGAAAATCAATTTGAAAGTTGCAAAATCCTTGATCAATCATTTCTTCAAACACCTCATGGTCAAGGATGCAATTGTGCACGAAAATCCAAATATCAAACAACAAGAATCAACAATAGATCACATTGTGAAAGATGGATCAAGAACAACAATGCTGGAATGAGGGTTTACCATTTCAAATCTGAAATTGCTTCAAATAACTTCAAGAACCACACTCCAAAGCCTTGATATAATGAAGTTGATGATGAAAAAGTGAATAGATGAAGGTTTAGCTCAAAGATTAGTAAGTTCTAATGATGAACTTACTAACTTTCAAAGGAAGAAAGAGCTTGGTGAATTTGGTAGTTGGAGAAAAAAAGAGTCAAAAAAATTTTTGACAAGGTGAATTTGGCTATCAAAAGCTTGAAAAATGAATGAAATAAGGCCTCTATTTATAGAATTTAGGCTTGGAAATTTTGGTGGCTTAGAATTTGGTTTGAAATCAAAATTAGGCTTGGAATTTGAATATGGAGGGAAATTAATGATCAAGTGGTGATTAATGAGGGTGTATGGTGGGAATTAATTGTGATGAGATAGTGGAATTATTTCTGGGTGATCTAAAATATTCTCAAATGATGAAATTGGTGCCAAATGCTTTAAAATTTGAGAAATTTTGATTTTGGCCAATTCTGTCCTTATGCAATCGATTGCACTATAGCGCGAATAGATTGCACTGCTGAAAACTTCAAAATCTAGGCAAAAATGCATGGTGCAATCGATTGGACCAATAGTGCAATCGATTGCACAGTTAAAAAACTTGAAAAATGCCCAGTTGGTTGGATTATGCTGGCTCTGGCTCGATTCTTTTGACTTGTTAAAGAAGGCATGGAATTAAACACATGAACCTTGGAGTTTCTTGAAAATAATCAATCAATACTTAAGAACTCTTAATCAGATAAATTTGAATTGTTTGCAGATCAACTTTGCTTTTTTTCTAATGAATTTCATTCGAGCTAAGAGACTGTTGGTTGGTGTTCTTGATCCAAACTTCTTCCTGAAAAAGTTAGTAAAGGGAAAACAAACATATTTTTTTGGAATTTGATTAAAGGTTAGTAAACATAAGCAAAATCAAACACCAAACATACAAGAAAACAAGGGTGCCCGATGATATCCCTTAGAGACAAACCTGTAGAGGAAGACAAGAGAACCAAAGCTTGTGATCTTTCTTGTTGTATCAAATGCAAATGATATGTGGGATCTTAGGGGTAAAAATTAGGGTGTTACAGCTGCCCCTATTTAAGTTTCTTCTATCTGGAAATATGAAGATTGACATCATTGTCTCGACCAGATAGAAGAGACTTAAATATAACATTAAATCTGATTTTTGGCCCTAAGAGACCACAAAATGATATGATTATGCTAATGATATGGTATGTAAACACAAGACCTCTGTGGGGAAAAATATGCCACAGGAGACGAACAAACACTAGAGAGCAAAAAAGAAGAGAGACTCCACAGGGGAAAACAAAATAGTAAGATTTTATTCCGATAAAGGAAAGGAATCAACTTAACTGGGGAAGAGATACCAATTGTCGGTTACTGGGTGAAGATACTCAAGCCGAAGAGAAAAGGTAAAATACTTTCTACTGGTTACTGAGTAGAAAATAAGGGTAATAAATACAAAAGAATTATAATCTATCGGTTACTGGGTAAAAAGCAAAGAGATGTATTACTTATTACCAGTCATTCGGTAAAAAGTAATCAACTTGGCAAGAGATAGTCAACTACCTATTACTGGGTAGGAAAAGGAATATTGCCAACTACTGGTTACTGAGTAGTTTAGCGAGAGTAATAATCCTGAAGGAAAAGGTTACCAACTATCAGTTACTGGATAGGGTAAACAAAATATCAACTACCTGTTACTGGGTAGGAAAAGGAATATTACCAAAAGGAAAGATTACTGACTACCGGTTACTGGGTAGAAAATAACGGTAACTAACCAAAAGAAAGACAAATGTTACCTGCTACCAGTTACTAGGTAGAAAAATAAAGGCAACAAGCTTGGGAGGAAGGATTACCCTTTACCGGTTACTGGGTAAAAACAAAGATAACCAACCAAAAGGGGTGAGAAGTACTACCTGCTACCTGTCACTAGGTAAAGCAAAGGAAATATACTCAAAAGTTGAAGAAACATTACCGGCTACCTGTCATTAGGTAGAAAATAAAGGCAATGAACTCACAAGGAAAGCTTACCGACTATCTATCACTAGGTAGAAAATATGACGGTAACTAACCAAAAAGGATGAAGGATATTACCTACTACCTGTCACTGGGTAGAAAATAAAGGCAATATATTCAAAAGGTGAAGAAACATCACTCGCTACCCGTCACTGGGTAGAAAATAAAGGCAATGAACTCACAAGGAATACCTGCTACCAGTCACTGGGTAGGGTATTACAAACATCGACTATCTGTCATTGAGTAGGACGAAAAAAACTTGACTACTTGTCACTAGGTAGGAGAAGGAAATAAAGGTTGACTACCTATCACTGGGTGGGATGAACAAAATTTAACTACCTATCACTGGGTAGAAGAAGGAAATAAATGTCAACTACCTGTCACTGGGTAGGACTAACAGAGTTCAACTACCTGTCACTGGGTAGGATGAGAAATATATTATTAGCTACCTGTCACTGGGTAGGACGAGAAATATATTATTAGCTACCTGTCACTGAGCAGCTCAAATCACACAACAAACTTCTCAAATGAAGAGCCAACCATTTGTTGGGGATGAAATATCAATAACTCTGTCGGGGAAACTTAAAAGAGATACGTGCAAGTTAAATCATACACCAGACTTCTCAAATAAAGAGACAACCCTCTGTTGGAGATTTCACAGCAAACTTCTCACCGGGACTTCTTCCACAGAGATGCCATTTGATGGAAAAACTGGTCGGATATGGATCCAACATTTCACAATAAACTCTTCTATTGAGGATGAACAAGATAACTGCCACTTATTGCAAAGATACAAATAAATTCCTGGAGGTTACACAAGCTGCTCAAATAAAAAGGCTTCCACTTGTTACCAGGTGAGATCCACCTTGATGGGGACATACAAGCTGCTCAAATAAAGAGGCTGCCACATGAAGTCACACAAGTGATTAGTAAGAGAGTGTTATCATAACACCGCTGGGGAAATTCAAATCTTCATCTTCTGATGGGGATTCACAAATAGATTTCTGCCGAGGAAAATAAATCCTCAAAAGGAAGAAATAAATACCTTCTCATCATCCGCGTTTCACAATCCAGGGAAATCCAAAATAACCATTACAAGAGACCAAAGTTCAATCCAAGAACAAACTAGAGAGAAATGGTCAAACAAAACTCAACCTAATGAGGAAATATCTCACTAGGGATCACTTCCATCCAGATAAAAGTTGGGGAGGAAAGTTAAAACAAACGTCTTCCACGAGGCATAAACTCAGTGGGGAATTAGAAAAGATAGGCATTTTCTGCTTAGGGTCCACACTCTAATGGAAAGAGGACACATACACACTCTCTACAGGGACAACAACACCAGAGAGTAAGGAAGCACCAACAAAAATGCAAGATACACAATGCAACAAAAACATGCCATGCTGAACAAAAATGAAATGTGCATGCAATGCATATGAGTATGAATATGCTGACAAAACAGACAAAGAGGATAAACAGAGGGTGAACAAACATCACAACACCACTAAATACTCGGTTAATCTCAACAAGCTGGAGACATCACTAGAGATCTTGTTAGGGATTTATTTGAAGAAAAACCTGCAAGAGATAAGCAAAAGCCATCAAAAGGAAATAAATCCTACTACAAGGCTCAAATACTGTTTGGAGAGAAAGATACTGCTTGGGGAGAAAACCTAAAGATCGATCTTTAATAATTGGTAATTCACAAAAAAGATAACAACATGAACTCTGTTTCAAGGACAAAATATAAATTGTTGGGGGCATATCAACCCAAATATTCTTGACTCATCCTGGAGATAAGAATAAAATTCATATGAACTCCTCTTTAAAGAATGGAGATACCTACTGTGGAAAAATAATGGATCCGCTGGGGATTGTAATCATGTAAATAGTTACACAAACTCCACTATATAAGAAAGAACTCTGAGGACTAGCCAACTATGAGAGAAACATCCTGGACTTGTCGGAAAAACTAAGAAGTTAACATCATAGCAAAAAGTCAAGTTGTGGGGGATTTTAAATCAATACCCAACACAGGTGAGAGAAAACCCGACAGGTGACTGCTATATCAACACTTCTTAGAAGGCAATACCATTGTTCTCTTCTCAATAAACATCTGAAGTAATAATGCATAACCACTATTGGGAATCAGCAAGGACAAATCTATGTGTGGGCATTATCATCAAAGAGAGGTGGTCCTCAAAACTTTTCAACTGCCTGACCATATCCTGGCTGGATGAAGGAAAAATACTCAGCTGGAGAAAATTTGAATCAAGACTTAGTTGGGGAAAACCTAACAACATCCATCTGGTTATCCATAGGAACAAAACTCTGCTAAGGAAATATCAACAAGCTCTACTGGAGAAACACCAACACAACTCTACTAGGGAGTTGTCGATAAATTCTACCAGAGGAGTAAGAACGAACCCTATTGAGGAATATATCAATAAACTCTACTGAGGAGAGTATCAACGAGAACGAACTCCGCTGAGGAAAACACTAAGTTTTGCGCTTTGAGATTTTACCATTCTTGGGATTATTGTTGGCATTCTTTTTTATATTCATAAATCAAAGCAAAATGTTTTTATAATTTTCAAATTTTCAATCAATTATTCATATTTTTTTCAAAAATCATCATAAAAAATAAAATAAAATTCTGTAAACAAAAACAAAATAAGAATTGCAAATAAAGGGACAAAGGCCCAAGTTTTATTGATAGAATGGTAGTCCGCAAAAGGCGTAACTCCATGGATCATTACAAAGTTTGAAAAATGGTAAATACAATGGAAGAGGATACATTGAAATAAAATGACCACTATTCTCCCTAATAATTTTGAATTCTACTGTGCTTGAGACTTCAGCTGAGGATTATTGAAGTAAAGTCCTTGATAGGAAAAATTTCTTCAAACGATCAAGACCGGCCAGATGCAGTTACTTGCCATAATCCCTAACTTTTGCCTAGACTTCCCTCTTAGGTTTTCAATCTACCGGGAGAATTATTTATGTTTTTGTCTCTAATTTTTTCCTGGACCGCCCTTTCGGGTTTTCAATTCACCGAGACGCTCATTTTTGCGTAAGCCGCCCTTTCGGGTTTTCAACTTGGTGAGCTGTTCTTTTATTTTTTTTTAGGCGAAGTATTTCTTGACTGCATTGGCATTCATAGGAAGAGTGAACTCTTCACCATCCATAGTTGTAAAAATTAATGCATCGCCAAAGAAGACTCTCTTAACAACATACAGGCCTTCAAAATTAGGAGTTCACCTTCCCCTAGAATCATTGGTAAAATTCGAGATCTTTTTTAGCATGAGGCCGCCTTCTCTGAACACACGAGGTCGAACCTTCTTATCAAAAGCTTTCTTCATTATCTGTTGATACAACTGGCCATGACACAAGGTCGTCATTCTTTTCTCTTCAATCAGATTCAACTTGTTGTATCTACTCTGACACCATTCAACCTCAGACAATTCAGCTTCCATCAAAATTCTCATAGAAGGGATTTCAATCTCTACTGGGATCACTTCTTCCATACCATAAACAAGAGAGAAATGGGTTTCCCCTGTTAAAGTGCTAACGGATGTACGACACCCATGCAGAGCAAAAGGGAGCATCTCATGCCAATCCTTGTATGTAATAACCATCTTCTGAATTATCTTCTTAATGTTCTTATTAGCAGCTTCAACAGCCCCATTCATCTTGGGTCTGTAAGGAGAAGAATTATGATGCTTAATCTTAAACTCATCGCATAATTCCTTTATCATCTTATTATTCAGATTTGACCCATTATCAATGATAATCTTTCTCAGAACACCATACCGACAAATGATTTGGTTCTTGATAAATCAGACCACTACTTTCTTGGTCACATTGGCATATGATGCCGCTTCAACCCATTTGGTAAAATAGTCAATAGCCACCAATATGAAACGGTGTTCGTTCGACACTTTAGGCTCAATCATTCCAATCATATCAATGTCCTACATGGATAAAGGCCATGGAGAAGAGATAACATTGAGATGAGTTGAAGGCACATGAATTTTGTCAGCATAAATCTGACATTTATGGAACTTCTTCACATATTTACAACATTCAGATTCCATTGTCAGCCAATAGTAACCTGCTCTTAACATCTTCTTAGCCATTGCATGTCCATTGGCATGGGTACCAAAGGATCCTTCATGAATTTCTTTCATCAACATGTCTGCTTCATGCTTGTCTACACATCTTAGCAAGACCATGTCATAATTTCTTTTATATAGCACATCATCTTTCAAGAAGAAACTACCAGCAAATCTTCTCAAAGTTTTCTTATCTTTCTTGGATGCCCCAAGTGAGTACTCTTGATTCTGAAGAAAAAATTTAATATCATAATACCAAGGTTTATCATCAACAACCTCTTCAACTGCAAACACATGAGCTGGTCTATTGAGAGGCATAACATCAATCTTTGGCACATCATTCTAATGATTTACCACAACCATGGAGGATAAAGTCACTAAAGCATCTGCCATTTAATTCTCTGCTCTTGGTATATAGTGAAACTTAACCTCATTGAAGAAAGTTGACAACCTTCTTGCATAATCACGATAAGGAATCAAATCAGGTTGACGTGTCTCCCACTCCTTTTTAATTTGATTAATCACCAAGGTTGAATCTCCATATACATCAAGGATCTTGATTCTTAAATCAATGGCTTCTTCTAGGCCCATAATACACACTTCATACTCTGCCGCATTATTTGTGTAAGTGAACATCAACCTTGCAGTGAAAGGAATATGAGAACCATGAGGAGTAACAATAATTGCCCTAATGCCATTTCCATACTCATTAACAACTCCATCAAAAATCAAACCCCAACGGGAACAGGGCTCAGGCCCTTCTTTAGGTAATGGTTCCTCACAATCTTTAACCTTTAGATACATCACATCCTCATCAGGAAAATCAAATCAGATAGGTTGATAATCATCAATTGGCTGGTGGGCCAAATGATCAACCAAAACACTTCCTTTTATCACTTTTTGAGTTCGTTAATTGATACCATATTCTAACAACAACATTTTCCAACGAGCAATCCAACCAGTTAAAGCAGGCTTTTCAAAGATATACTTGATTGATCCATTTTAGATATAAACCAAGTTGTATGATTCAACATATACTAGCGGAGGCGCTTGGCAGCCCAAGCTAAAGCACAACATGTATTTTCAAGCATTGAGTACCGAGACTCACAATCGATGAACTTTTTGCTCAAATAATAAATGGCAAATTCTTTTCGACCAAATTCATCTTGTTGACCCAGAACACAACCCATAGACTCTTCCAGCACAGTCAAATACATGATTAAAGGTCTTCCTTCCATGGGAGGAGACAAAATAGGAAGTTCAAGTAGATACTCTTTAATTCTTTCAAAATATTTCTAACAATCCTCTGTCCATACACAACTTTGATCTTTGTGGAGAAGCTTGAAGATCGGCGTGCATGTGGTAGTCATATTGGATATAAATTGGGAGATATAGTTCAAACGTCCCAAGAATCCTCTTACTTGTTTTGTTTTGGGTGCAAGCATTTCCTGAATAGCTTTAACTTTACTAGGATCAACTTCAATGCCTTTCTAACTGAAAATAAAGCCCAACAACTTTCTAGAACGGATACTAAAAATGCATTTATTAGGATTCAAACGGAGCTTAAACTTTCTCAAACATTGAAATAGCTTCAATAAGTATTCAATATAATCTTCTTCAGTCTTTGAATTACAAATCATATCGTCCACATAGACCTCAATTTCTTTAGGCATCATATCATGGAACAAAGTAGTCATAGCTCTCTAGTACGTTGCACCAGCATTTTTCAAATCGAAAGGCATCACTCTGTAACAGAATGTTCCCCAAGGTGTAATGAATGTTGTTTTTTCCATATCCTCGGGTGCCATCTTTATTTGATTATAACTGAAAATACATCCATAAAGGAAAAGATATTGAACTTAGTAGTATTATCTAACAACATATCAATGTGTGGTAGTGGAAAATCATCTTTTGAACTTGCTTTATTTAAAGCTCCATAGTGTTGCACCCCAAAATTTGCCCAACCTTTTCTTAACTCGGTTTATATTTCATTTCATTTCTTTCTAGCATTTGCATTGCATAGCATGTTGCATTGAACAGGGGATCAAGAGGTTGTGCATAGCCAGAGGAGTTTACTCAGAGGGTTGAGCCTAAGAAAGGGGTGTTATTCAAGTTTGGATGGTCAGCAAGTCATCTAGAAATGGGCATGGGTTTTATGTATGTGGGTCAACTCCTAACTTGGAGGCCTGTTCAAGAGCATCAAAGGGTTGTGAATTCATGAGTATGGATATAAGATTTTGAGAGAGCTCATTGGGTGCATTGAGGGTCATTGTGGAGCTCATCCAAGTGTTTATACCAAGTGTAGAAAGTTATAGTTGAAGGTGTTGCAATTAGGGTTTTCATCTAGTTAATCCTCAGTCAACTGTGCAATTGAAGGAGATTAAAACTCATTTCAAAGTCTCTATGGTCATGGGATGTTGTGTTAAGATATATGAGACATCATTTCAAGTTCAATTCATCAAGGATCAAGTGTGTGAGAAGTTACTAAATCAGGGTTCTCAAGGTAAAATCCCTTATTTAGTGCCTGACTTCAAGACCACCTATCTCAAGATACAAGTTTCATCTCAACTTTTGACCAACATAAAACTTGTATAGCATGCTCTTATATTTCTTTTGAGTACTAGAAGTCCTTGATTGGATTGATAGAACTCATGTTATGATCCAGACAAGTTACAGGTCATCAGATGAATGTGATTTTGGTTAACAAAAGTCAACCAACTTCCAAGACATTTTTGACCTAGAAGGTTGTTTCCCCTCAACTTTTGGCCAACATGAAAGTTGTAGATCTTGGTCTTAGATTTCCAAAAAGTACTAGAAGTATTTCATCTGATTTGTAGAACTCAAGTTATGAGGGTTACAAGTTAGGGGAATTTTGGGAAAGTAAGATTATAGGTCATAAAATTATAGGTCCATTTCACCAACTTGCACACTTCAAATGAAGATTTTTCCAACATCAAACTTGCTCCAAATGGTGTTATTTGTTTGACCAAACATTGAGAAGTCATGGATTTGGCTTGGTTTGAAGAATTGATATGTTGATTTTCATGGAAGGAAGTTTAAAAGGGCAAATTTGGAATTAATTCATTTTTGAACATTTTGGTGCAAATATGTACATATTTTGAGTGCAAATCACATTTTGAATACATTGGCATTAGTAGAATTTGAATTGGATGTGTTTTGGCAAGCCATTTTCAAGCTTTCTTCATCATGAAGTTACATAACAAACTTCAACCATTGAGATTAAACAAGGCTTTAATCCTAGCCATTCACACTCCATGTGGTACCAGCAAGAATTTTGAAGAATTTTGGAGCCAATTTGGTGAGATTTTTGTGTACACGAGAAAGCTCAAAACTCAATTCCTTGGATTTTCAATTGGGCTGTTAGAGGCTGAGATTGGGCTCAATTCTTGTCAAGATCCATCACATATAAGGTTTTGGTCATGAACAAATCATCAGAACTGGAAATTGGAGGCAAATTGATCAAGAGCAATTTTCAAAAAGTGGTGGAAACTCAAAATTCGAATTTGTAGATAGAAGTCATTTCAAGACAAATTGTGAATTGTAAAAGCTCTATTGAAGTTTATTGAACGATTCTGGATATTTTTCTGCAAGCTTAAGCTCCATTTGAAGGCTCAGTGGAAGTTCTCCTCTAGGTAATTGCAAATCAACCTTACACTCTGAATACGCATTGATTCATTGCCATTTTTTCATATTTGAGACGTAGAAACAATGTAGATCATTAATATGTAAAACGAACTGGCATTGGTGATGATTGTTGATGGATGCTCAAAAATGTTTGGATCTGTTTTGGCTTGTTCTTGCGTGTTCTTGCTTGTTTGTTGCTTGATATGTAACCTACACAACTTCTAGATGATTTTTAAACAAAATTGGATGAGTTTTGATGAACTTTAGATTTTGGTGCTCAATCTTAATGGCTTCGGTTTGGATTTATACTGCATGATCAATGATTTTTGAGGCTGGATTTGAGATCCTCGTGATCTCTAGATGAATTTTGACATAAGATTCGTCCAGAATGGTGGAGTTTTGACTTGGCCGTGTGTGTTTGTTGCCTTCGCGGTGGCCAGAGCTGTGAAGAAGATGACCGGAGTTGCAGTCCGGCCACCCCCCTTTCCCTCCTTTGTTCAATGAAGAAGATGATTATGTGTCCTCCTGTGAAGCGCTTGATGTGCTGACTTTTGCATTCAACGATTGTGATTAAGACCTATGGTAGTCCGTGTTTGACATGTTGCATGTGATTTCACTTAAATCTTCATTAATTGAGTTGGCAGATTTACAGCCTCATGATGTGATTACCTTATGATCATGCGTTCTAGAATGATTTCCATGATGCACCTCTGTTGACTTTGCTGCATTCAATTACCAAGATTTTTGGTTTTATTTTGAGATTTTCTGTTGGGCTTTGGGTGCGCGCGCTACTTGCACCCCCAGTTTGGGCCCAGTTCACTTTTGTACTTCATTTAATTGCTATTTGCCACAATGTTTTGTCATTTTCTTTTTATTTTCTGTTTAGAATTTAAATCATTAAAAATAACTCCACTACTTTAAAAATTCACCAAAAATATTTTTTATCAACTTTGAGATGTCTACTTTTTTTTGGATATTTTTATTTTATTTTTCAGTTTTATTTTCAATTTAAAAAAGGAATTAAATATTTGAGTGGTTTTAGATGGTTTAAATTGTAACCTTGTTTACTTTTGCATTTATTTCTTTCATTCCTTTTTGATCCAATGATTGAAAATTGATCCTCATCTCAATGATGAGTTGATCAATTTTTTAGGAGCATTTTGCCTCTGGCTGTTGACTTTTGGGTTGACTTTTGTGGCTTTACTTTTTGTCTTTGTTTCTCCCATTTCAAAGTGGTATATCTAAATGAATCCTTTCTTTTGGTGGTGCTTTGAGGGGATATTTGTCTTGATCTTTTGGCCTCTGGTTGCCAACATGTTTAGCTTCTTTGTTCATTTTATTTGGTATTTTTTGAGCCCTTTTCCTATTTTTGAAGTGACTTGCAAGTTAGGTCATCTCATAGGACAGCTCACAGAAGTGCATGACCTAGTTTGAATTGGAAATGACCTTTGTGGATCCAATAAGCTCTCAACTCTTCTTGTTTCACATTCTAGACATGTTGATCTTGTTGTATGTTCATGTTTAGGTCAAAATTATGTTCATTGCTTGTGGATTGATGCTTTTCTTTTTGTGCTTTCAACTTGAACTTCTATGTGATGCATGTTTGCTTCCTTTGTGCTCTTGCTTGCTTTTCTTCTTGTTTTGTTCTGATATTGCTTTTGAGCTTTCTTCTTTTCATCTCCCTTCTGTCCAATGACCTTGGAGTGTCATTTAAGGTGGCTTGGTCCCTTCTTTGGAGGTATTTGAAGCATACCTAGAATGATGAATCCTTGAGGACACTTTTGGTGTTTCTTTGCTTTTGATAAGTGATGCTTATGGTTGAGTACCTATTATGGGGTCCTTGCTGCCCTCATTTGGTCTCCCATCCTCACTTGGCTTTGAGGTTTGTTTTACCTTTCATTTGGTTTGATTTTATTGGTGTGGTTGATGTTATTTGACTTAGGTCATTTCATCCCACTTTTTGGTGCATCTTTGTGTGGTTTGCTTTTGTTGGATTGATTTCTTCTTGTGCTTTTCTTCTTCTTCTCTTTTCTTGCATTTCCATATGCATGCTTGGTTGAGATGAGCTTGTGGAGACTACTGCCCCACACTATTTTCCTCCCACTATCATTCTACTTGTGCATCTTATGTGTGCATCCTTTCATTTGCATATGCATTCTTCTTCTTCTTCTTCTTCTTCTTCTTTTGCTCTCTTTTCCATGCTCCCCATAAGTTCTCTAACCTCTTGAGGTTATGATAGATATTAAGGTTATAAAAATGCATGATAACATTAGGTAGTTCCCCTTTTCAAACTCAACTTTAGGTCCACTTTGCATGATAACTTTTAGAATTGATTAATCTCCCATTAGTGTTTCTTCTTCTCTTCTCATCTTCAAACATTCATAAAACACTTAATAAAGAATGACAAGTGTAGCACGCTACGAGCCTTAAGCTACTTGAGAAATGGTAATTGAGGGGCCTCCTCTCAATGACCTAGAGTGTTTAGTGTACACCCTTTGGGTGATATACGACGCAATCGCTCTTAGGTCATAGTCTCTAGTGCGACATGAGTTGCAAATCAAATTCAAAACACTTCTTTAAAAAACACAAAAACACTTCAAACCTTTTTCATCCTTCGGGATCTTAATCAGGAAAATCATTTTCATAAACAAGAGTGTCGCTAACTCTTAGTTCTACCGCAAACAGTAACGCCTAAGTCTCTAATGGTCGAGCTGCATACACCAACTAGTAAAACTATCTGTTAACCTTACTCGGGCCTAAAAACTTTTGAACCAACCTGTGGTCTTTTTAGTCCGAACTATGTTTGCTCTGATCTTTCATACCAGATGAAAGTACGTAGGCATGAGACGCGATGTCTCGGCGAGCAACCTTCCCCCTTTCTTCACCCGTAGTTAGTCAAACTACGTTGACTCTGACTTTCCCATTGGACGAGGGAGTACGTAGGCACATAGCGGCGATGCTCTGCCGAGTCATTTCTCTTTTCTTTTTCTTTTGTCCTTAAACCTTTAGCTAGATAGTTTCAACATACCCTTTTAGATAGACAACAATGCGTGGATCCCGTCGAGTACGACGGACGTAAGGGGTGTTAATACCTTCCCCTTGCGTAACCGACTCCCGAATCCAGACATGGTTGCGATGACCTTGTTTTTCTCTTTTTCTTTAGGTTTTTCCGATCGTTTCCTTTCCCTCTCTTTGGGATAAATAACGAAAGTGGAGACTCTTCTGTTTTTCCGTCGGTGGTTTTTCGCAGTTGCGACACATAGTCAATGCACATTCGAACTTTTATCTTTCTTTGGAACAGGCACAATATTGGCCACCTATTGAGGATACTCAGCAGTCATAAGAAAACCAACATCAATCTGCTTCTAAACCTCCTCTTTAATCTTCACAGCCATGTCAGGATGAGTTCTTCTTAATTTCTGCTTCACAGGTGGATATTCAGGCTTTAACAGCAAACGGTGCTCCACAATATCAGTATCAAGACCAGGCATGTCTTGATAGGACCAAGCAAACACGTCAACATATTCTCTAAGTAGCTCTACCACCCTCTTCTTAACATTTGACTGAAGTAGTGCCCAAATTTTGACTTCTTTCTTATCATCATCGGAACCCAAATTAACCAATTCCACCGACTCTTCATGAGGCTGAATGGTCTTTTCCTCGTGCTCAAGCAATCGGTAAATTTTATCAGGAATCTCTTCAACATCCTCTTCTTCCGCTTTAAACACAGGGAACTCAAAGTTGGGAGAGGGCATATGGTCATTGTTTTCAATGGATTTAAAAAATAATCTGCACAATGATTTATGTTTGATTTTAGAATACAAACAAGATGTGCAAATATCATGCAGAGAAAAGTGATTATCACATTTTTTTGGTTCTTTATGTTACGATTTTTCAGAAATGAAGCAAAAAGGGAAAACAAAATATGGATAAACATAATAACATTTTATTGATGATGATAAAAGTTGAAACAAAGCCCTCAAAAATTCACTTTCACCTTGGGCAGAGTGAAAGGATTTTTGAAAGAAACAAAAACAAATAACTTTGAAACATGAACAATAGTAGGAATGTCAACAGCGATCCAATTCTGGCATATCAATTCACGCGTCACAAAGTTGTGTGTTTCTTCCTCTTGATCATCCTCAATGATGGCACTGACTTCATACTTAGGTTCCTTAACTCTCGGTTGAGGAGAGTAAAAGGGTAGATATGCATCTTTTGTCTTAGAATCATATCCAGAATCTTCCAAATAAGGCTCTCAGTCTTGAGCAGGAATGAAATCATCTTCAAAACCATATGAGATGTAATCTTCAGAGTCATCTTCAAGAATTGCAGTTGTAGCAAAAGTGCAGTACGTGCCAGGACAACCTTGAACCATATTGACAGTCGCGTTACCATGCTTAGGCAACGGATTTGATTGCACATTAGGATTGGTGTGTTTTAAAGATAGAATACCACTTCTTACAAGCTTTGTCACTTTGTATTTCAAGGGGTAACAATTTTCGATATCATGCTTAGGGGCGCCCTGATGAAATTCATAATGGGCCTCTGGCTTATACCACCATGGAATATCTACAGGAACGTCCGGCAAATCACGAGTCTGAACCAAATTCTTCCTTATCAAAGCCGGAAATAATTCAGCATACGACATCAGAATGGGATCAAATTGTACTTTCTTCTACATACGACTTTGCTGATTATTTTAATATATTTTCTGTTAGAATCGTGGTTGATAATTTGAAGCAGTTTGAGTGGCAAGAGCGACATTGATGACGGGCGTAACAGAAACTACTTGTTACTGAGGATGACTACCACTGTTGTTTGTGACCTTGTGTCTCCTAGACCTCTCTTGAGAGATGACATTGGTTTCTCCACTCTTTTTCTTAGAAAAACCAACACCAAACTTCTTCGCACTTCTAGAAATACCTTCTTTTGTCAAATGCCCCTCACAGACAACTTCCTCCAATCTCATTCACATATTAATCACCTTCGTAAAATCACTAGAAGCACTCGCAACCATCTTTTCATAATAAAACGGACCCAAAGTATTTAGGAAGATTTTGGTCATCTCTTTCTCTTCAAGCGGAGGGCTTATTTGAGTTGCAATCTCGTGTCATCTCTACGCGTACTCTTTAAAATTTTCCTTCTCTTTCTGAGACATTGTGCAGAGCTGATCATGGTCCGGCACCATGTCCAGATTATACTTATACTGACGGAGAAAAGCTTCTCTGAGATCATTGAAGGTCTTGATTTGGGAACTATTAAGTCCCATGTACCACTTCAATGCAGCATCGACAAGACTGTCTTGAAAATAATGAATCAGCAACTGATGGTTGTCAGTATGGGTGGATATCTTTTTGGAATACATGACCAAATGGCTTTGTGGACAAGTGTTCCCTTTATATTTATCAAAATCCAGAACCTTGAACTTGGTAGGAATCTTCACATTTAGGACAAGACAAAGCTCATGAGCATTTTTTCAAATAACTCTTTTCCTCTTAAAGCCCTTATTTCTTTCTGCATCTCAGCGAACTGATCTTGAAAATCATCCATACGATCATCCAAACTTTCACTCAGAGCGGTGTGGAAAATTTGTTTTCTAGCATAAGGCGTAATGTGACCCACGGGTGGTAGCACAGGTACAACAGTAGGAACAACTGTAATCTTAGCATTAGAAACAACATTAATCACAAGAGGTGGTACATACATAACAACAGGTACTCTTAGACCTTTAGAAGCAGGAAGTTGATATCCCTCTGGAATAAAATTGAGAGGCATGCCCCAAAGGAAACCAGAAGGCATCTGATATTGAGAAGCATTAACCAGGGCCACAGAAATGGGTGTTGCAACGATCTCAGAAATCACAGTTCTCTGCAAAAGAGAATGAGGAGGTAGTGGTGGCTAATTCTGAGCAGCCACCAGAGCTTCAATCGCAGCAGTGAGTCTTTCCAAATTATCCTTCAGAGTTGTCACCTCTTCACGAAGTTCACGATTCTCTTATTGCAATTGATCCATCTTTTTCTTGAGATTAGCTCTAGTGTTATAGTGATGCAACAACTTGGCTGAACGAAGACCAAAAGAAACATAAGACACCTAGAAAAGGAAAAACATAATGCACAAGATGCGAATGCAAATGTTTCATTCAGTTTTCAAGGATACTTAAAATATAAAGCAATTGCAAACATCGTAAAGAAATAACCCTTTTTGAAATACTGATAAACATCTCATTTCATTGAATATTGGAAAGAGCTACACTTGGAAGTACAAGTTATAGAAGATCAAAGCTCAATAAGAAAAAGCTAGATCCTAAGGATTATAAGGCGCATCTGATGACGATCCGAGTTGATACTTCCTTCGGAGTCTCTTAATCTCTCCCTCATAGTTATCCTTCATGGTGATCTTCTCTAACACGAGTTGATCCACAACACCTTTCCAAGCACCGGAAGTAGGAGGATGTGATGATGAAGTAGTAGAGGAAAATAAATCCTCTCCATGTCTCTTCACAGCGCGTCGCTCAAGCAACTCAATCAAGTCGTCTTTCTCCTTCATCTGCTTTTGCAACTCCGTCTTCTCCTTGTCAGAAGCATGAAAATTACTTTCCCACATCTCTTTCTCTTGCTTTATCTTGGCCAAAGCATAGTGAAGAGCCTTTACATCCTCAAAAGAAACAGGGAGTGGTGTAGCGACCATTGTATTTATGAGATTCTCAAAAGGATAAGGCATTTTGAGCTCCTTAGCTCTCTTATTCACCCAAAGCATATAAGGTTCCAAGGAAATGCAAACTTGTCTTCCAAGATCTCCTTTACCCATCCTATGAATCTTAGTCCAAACATGAGCCATTATTCTCCTCAAACTAAGAGATTCATCCCCTCCTTGAAAAAAACAAACCCTCTAATAAAATATTTTTAGGCTTATCCTTCAACATATAACCAAGCTGACAGCGAGATAAACTCGGGTTGTAGTTAATTCCACCTTGTGTTTTAAGAAAAGGAATATTGTAGAACTCCCCACAACTATCAATAATCTGGACATTCTCATAAACAGAAGAAGACCAAGTAATGTTAGCATGAGTAAGGGACATGATCCTCTGAGACCACCTTAAACAATTCTTGTTCTCCCTAAAAGCAGATGTCTATGCTAAGTGCGAAATAAACCACTTGTATAGTAGAGGTGTGCAATAAACAATGGTAACATTCCCCTTAGAAGTCCTATTATGGATGGAGAGATAGGTGTCAGCAAGTAAAGTCAGAACAAAGTTCCCAATCAAGAAAATCCTAATAGCGTTAACATCTACAAAGTTGTCATCGTTTGGGAACAAGACTAGTTTATAGATAAGCAAAGGAAATATAGCCTCAAACGCCAATATGCTACCACGTTAGCAAATATAGTGGCTTTCCCAATCAAGAACTTAAAAGTCAAACCCTTGAACCCCCCCCCCCCTTAAACATCAGATTAACATCTATATCAGATTTCGTCAAATGGGTGGCTGCAATAACATCTTGGGACTTAAGAACTTCCTCCAAACTAGTATAATGAACCTTACCAGAATCTGGTATATCCAATAGATAAGCATACACCTCCAAGGTTGGCATGAGCTGATAATCAGGAAAAGTAAAAGATCGATAGATAGGATCATAAAATTGCACAAGGGTGTTCATAATTTCGTCTTTAATGTTGGTAGAAAGAACAAATAGAAGTCTCCCATGATGAGATCTGAAGCCTGCACGATGAACTACCAAGGACACTAGCTTTTTCAAATCTGTAAGATCGGGAGCTCGAAGATCGTGCTTATGAGTGTTTCTCCTTCCAATGTCCATAATCACAATAACTACAATGTTTGCAAAGCAAAATCTCTGAGATCCTTAAAAAATGACTGAAACAAAATGTCCATGAATGCATGAGTGCAAGACGCAACACCTACAAACAAGATCACACAAAGCACACAGGTTCAAAGGTTCGGCACGAGCATAAAGCCAAAGGTAGGAACCAAACCACAATGTTATGTACTAAGGTTATATCATCACTTGTAGAACAAGGTTCTAAAAAGTTCCCAGAGTCATAATTCCATCTTTTAGATATTATCGGCTTAAACGACTACTCGTCGGTCAACAATGTTCTCAAGAGAAACTCGTCTGAGTGTGGTATTGCGTAACAACTAATTCAAGTCTACACCTAAATAGCCACTGAACCACGTTCCAATAAGGCCAAGATGGGCTAAAGGGTTCTAAGGTCCTCAGCTTCTCAGGCTCCCATGTCAAAAAATGTAATGCCAAATACGACTACTCGTATGACATCAGTAATCCCAAAGGGGCCTCCACTGAGCAGGGGATCTTAAATCAACTTAATAAGGACTACTCCATATAAGCCAACAAAGCTATACCACCCTTCTATCATAAGTGCACTCAAGTCCAGGTTTAAGACTTATCTCACCACACAGATCACTAGGCACCCAAACAGAACAAGCAATAACAAACAAATCAAACAAAAGCGATAAATAAATTAAAGTAGGCTAAATCCACTAGGAACCATAGATTCCCCAGTAGAGTCGCCACTTTTCTGTAGCGGAGAAATTTGTGAGTGTAAGCAATTGATTAACTTAACTCAAAAATGCAAGAGTCGCCACCACACTTTTATTTTATCCAAAAAGGAAATAAAAAAGTATGAACAAAACCTAAGAGTTCTAAAACAAGAACAAACAGAGAATGGGTAAAGGGGTCGGTTACACGATGGGAAGGTTTTAGCGTCTAAAACGTCTATAGTACTCTATAGGACCCTCTTTGAAATATTTACGCTTTTTGGTTTGAAAAGCTTTGTTTGAAATGAGATTGGGGAGATAAGAAGAGAATAATTTTTTAAGATTTTTGTATTTGGAGAGACTTATCGCCTCATGCCTACGTACCCACAAAGTGCAATATATGATCAAAACTCTGTATTTCGTGGTACAAATATCAAAATTTTGGTTTGTTTCAATTGATTTTTAAATGTAAAGACAAATCGTCATTTTAAGGAGAAAACTAGGACTAGTCGCCCACAAGTATAAGACAAAATTTGCATCACCTAAAGATGGATGATTTTTGCTTGAATTAAAATCAACAAGTCTATTACTCAATATCTATGTGGAAAATTTCAACATCTTAAATACTATGGGGAATAGGAGAATTATATCTCAACTATGGAAATGGCTCATGTCTAAACTTTATGAAAAAATTTTAAAATGAAAAAATGCACAAAGGCACAAAAAGATTTGAATGGGTTTTTATATTTTTTAAGTCCATCCATGAGCATAACCACAAAATCAAGAGCACTAAGTTTTTTAGAGGTTTAATCCTTTGTTAATGTTTTGAACAAGATATGGTCCAAGTGGACAAAAGAAAAATGGTGGAAACATAAACAATAATATGATATGAGATGATAATAATAGAGAATAAAAATGAAAGATAGATATGGAGGAAGAAAGAAGCATAAACAAAATTAGCACAATGATATTGTTAGTGAGTTAGTGATTAATTGTTAGAACAAATTATCAACAATGATTAACTCATGCACTTAGGCCAAAGTTAATGAAAACTCATTAGAGGATTGATAAAATCAAAGCCTCTTAACAACAAGTTTCATAGGTAATGGACCTAAGACAAATAATCAATCATACTTGGACTTTCAAATATAAGTTTGAGCCACGAATCATCATTTTCCGATTACAGGACAATTTAGCGCTATGTTAAGTAATCGTAATCGAGTTTATGTGAAACCATGACTATCTGAGATCGGGCAATAATAATGTTAGTGCTAATGTATGCTAGAGAAGTGATATGTATATCACTCTCCGAAAGCAATACCGCATAAAAAGAAAATAGGTAACAATCTCATCTTCAACAAGAACTTGAAATATGTTCAAACGATATTGAAAATTTTCATTGATCAAAAGAAAAAAAATAAGAGGAAAGAGAAAGCCAAATTGAATTACAAGTTCAAGATCATTCCATCTTTAAGTTCATCCACTCATCTTGGTGGATTAAAGCACTAAACATATCATTAACTCAAAGCACCTAAAATAAATTGAACAATTCACTTTAAATATAGATTTGAATTATTGAATGTTTATCCAACTTCATATACACCCTAAGTCCAATGAATTTAAAGAGGAAAAGGACTTTTAAAAGTCTATTCCAAGACAAAAATCAAAATAGAAAGGAAGAAGAAGAGGAAAGAACTAAAACAGTCCCAAAAATAAGCAAAAATCATATTCTGGACACTGGCTAACAGATTAATCATTTGCAGTGCAAAGCTAGTTAATCGATTAACCAGTGTAAAATTGCAATTCTAGGCGGAGAAACCAACTGTTAATCGATTAACCAGTTTGTGCTTGTTTTTGGTTAATCGATTAACACTGTAAAAACAACAAAAAAATCAATTTGAAAGTTACAAAATCCTTGATCAATCATTTATTCAAACACCTCATGATCAAGGACGCAATTGTGCAGGAAAATTCAAGTAAAACAACAACAAATACCACCAATAAAATACAATTTACAAGATACAAAGATCAAGCAAAAAGAATCAATAATAGATCACATTGTGAAATATGGATCAAGAACAACAATGGTAGAATGAGGGTTTACCACTTCAAATATGAAATTGCTTCAAATAACTTCAAGAACCACACTTCAAAGCCTCGATTGCACCGTAGCACGAATAACTTGCACTGCTGAAAACTTCAAAATCTAGGCAAAAAATGCAGGGTGCAATCGATTGAACCAATAAGGAAATTGATTGCACAATTGAAAAACTTGAAAAATGCCATGTTGGCTAGATAATACTGGCTCTGGCTCGATTCTTTTGACTTGTCAGAGAAGGCATAGAAATAAACACACGAACCTTGGAGTTTCTTAAAAATAATCAATCAATATTTGAGAACTCTTGATCAGATGAATTTGAATTGTTTGCAGATCAACTTTGAGTTTTTTCAGATGAATTTCATTCGAGCTGAGGGACTGTTGATTGGTGTTCTTGAGCCAAACTTCTTCCTGAAAAAGTTAGTAAAGAGAAAACAAACATATTTTTTGGATTTTGACTAAAGGTTAGTAAACATAAGTAAAAACAAACACCAAGCATACAAGAAAACAAGGGTGCCCAATATACCCCTCAAAGACAAACTTGCAGAGGAAGACAAGAGAACTAAATCTTATGATCTTGCTTGTGGTATGAAATGCAAAAGATATGTGGGATCTTAGGGGTAAAAATTTGGGTATTACACAAAGGTATTCAAATGCAATTTGCATTATGTATATCATTAGATGCTCAGAAAATCGTTCATCTTTTTATATCTAATGTTCCTAAGCATTCATGCATCATAACTACTCGATTCAAGCCTTTTCAAAGCATATAAGGTAGTAATTAGTTACAATTTTGGTGTAATCGGTTACATACCCATTCAGCCATAAATTTTAAAAATATGAATTTGCATTTTTTAAGTCAAGTAACTGGATAACTGGTTTAAGAAACCGATTACATGATTGTTGTTGTTTGAAATTTAAAAATCGTTTTGCACTTTTTTAATTAGGTGGCCATATAACCGATTTAAGAAACTTGTTACATAATGTAGAATTGTGTTTTTTCATTAACATTATCATTCTAAACTATTGCAAACCTTCATGGAAATTTCACAAACTTATGCATCTATTCATAGAGGTTTCTTAGGATGCATTTAAGAAAAAATACACCAGTTTTCATATTATCTCATTCATACAAATTTTAATACAATTCAAATCAATTATCTTAGTGTTCATTCAATTTCAAAATGTTAAAACTTTTTGCATAACCTTTAAATCATTCATAAAAGTTTCATAATATATTTTGAGCACTTAAGGTTTATATATTACTTAATTGTACCATTTAAAGAGAAGACCAATAATTCATAGAAGTTTCATAATTCATTCAAGATTCAAATATTTAAGACTATTCAAAAAAATTATGTTGTAACTTAATCACCAAGTTTATGGTGATAAGTTGTTTGTTAGAAAAGGTGCTTTGAATTCGTGTAATTAAAAGTCCACCATAGTGTTTGGTGTTTTGTGGAAAAGGATCTTTGATTCGGAGAGGTTCAAAGTCCATCGTAGGTTTGGTGTTTATGTTAAAAGATTGTAAGAGATGTCTTATGTGAGGATTGTACAAAGATTTAACATAGTGGAAAATCCTTCAAGGTGTGAAGGTAATAGATGTACCCTATTTAATAAAGGGAACTAGGATATATCTTTGTGTCATTTACATTCTTGTTCTTTATTTTTCTGCATTTTGCATTCATAGTATTCACTTTATATTGCTAAGAACGTATCATTTTCATATTCGAAGAAATTTAAGAACATAGCATAAAATTGAGAAACATTAATTCACCTCTCCTCTTAGGTTGCATCTCAATTTTACATTAACCACCGCCATTTACCAAGGCCTTTGAGTATCCCCTACCAGTGTAGGGATACCACATACACATGTACTTTTTGACAAATACAGTGGCGCCCACCATGGGGCCCCGGTAAAATAAACATGGGCTACACATCTTTCATCATAACATTCTTCATCTTCCTCATAAAGATAACTAACAAAACTCTACACTAAAGGATCAACATCATAGCCGTGAGTTTCACCAGTGGAGGAAGTTCTAGCTCCTCCCGGAGGTAACATGTCAGGCACGTGCTTGACGTGAACGTAATATCTCATGGGTTCTCCAAAAGTGAACAGGGAGAATCAGGACCCTATGATCATCAATGTATAATATAGAAACTTGGACATCAAACGAGTACTTATAGATCCTGGTCCATGTAACCTTATAGACAACTTACGACAAATGAGCAAACTCCAAAGCGATTAAAGTTAGATACCTCATAGTAGACGTCATATTGGCCTACAACATAATCCAAGGTTGACCCGCCATCAATGTGTTGGGGCAATTATTTTCACCTGATATTTGGTCCTGAGATACCCGGTGCCTAGTGGGTGAGTTAGGAAAATTAGAGGAGACCAACAAAGCATTATAGAATATTATCAAAGTAGCCTGGAGACTAAGAACGGAAAGCCCTCCCTTTTGGATGCCCCCTCCTCAAAGTTCTAGATGCAAACATCGATTGTTGGAATCCCTTGTTGGGTGCTAACAATGAGAGACTCACATTCATGGATGACTTGAAGGAAGTCATGATAGGCCATCATCCCATCATGTGGACTTAATTTTGATTACCCCTAAGTCAACTAGACGTTATTTTGTAAATGGACTAGTTATTGTCCAACCATGTTCACAAAAATTGTTTTAATAAGACCGTGTTGTTTCCTAAGTCGGGAAGGTTGAGGATTCAAGATTTATATTCGCCAACATAGTAAAGATGTCTTTTAAATAGGGTGCTCAATTACTCATGTTGCTAGCTTCCCTGAAAGTATAAATGAAGTTGCAATCGCTAATCTTCCCGTTGTGTGCGAATTCCCTAATGTCTTCCTTGATGATATTGATTTGCCATCTGAGTGTGGAGTCGAATTTGAAAAAGATTTAGTACTTGGTACTATACCTATATCCTTGGAACCATATAAACTATTCATATTTAAATTGAGCAAGCTTAAAAAGCAGTTGGAGGAGCTATTAAAAAAGAAATACGCCAGGCCTAGTATATCACCTTGGGGAGCACCAATGTTGTTGGTTAAAAAGAAAGATGGGAGCATGAGATTATGTGGGGTTATTGAAAGTTAAATAAAGTCACTATTAAGAACTAGTATCATCATCTGAGGATTGATGATCTTATGGATCAATTAGTGGGAGCCTGCGTGTTTAACAAGATTGATCTGAGGTCATGATACCATTAGATTCTGGTGAATTCGAAAAATATTCCTAAGAATGTGTGTCATACCCCAAATTTGTCCTACCCTCTCATTCTCTTTCACTAAGTATTTGTGTCAATTCATGAATACTCTAGATAGTCATTTGGGCTTCTGATATTGTTTTTTAAGATTTGGATTATGAAGGCCTCGTTTATGCTCGTGGTAATTATAAGTTCTTGCCAAAATGGAGGTGTCAAGAAGGAAAAATGTTTCATCTTTCCCATGATCAAATCTCAAAACAAGATTGACGTTTCAAGTTATATGACTGGTTTATTTTTTAAGGTCTAATTGATTGGTTTTATTAATTTTAAGCCATATATCAAGATGGGTTCAAATTGCACTCCAACGTGATGCTAAGAAGATTTGGTCATATTTTAATTTATTCATTCCAAGACTAGACTCGTTGCATGTTTAGACATAATGTGAATTACTTTAAAATATAAGGGAAATTATTAGAATAAAGCATGAGTGCATTAAGTTGGTCTAAACTATCAAGATAAAAGAGTAAAAATCAAAATTTGAGTCAATTATAGAAGACATGATCATTGGTCATTACCAGCCGTGTGGAACTTGCTTTAAAAGTTGTTTCAAGGTCAACTCATACCAGGATGTTTCAATTTGTTTTCACGCCATGAATCCAGTTTCACAAGCAATGATTCAAATTACTTAAAGGTTTGTTGAATTATTTGGTTATTTCCTCATTAAAGTTTTGAGGGTATTAAGATAATTTCAATCCATACATCAAGTCAACGTGAGAGCTATGATAGCCAGGCAAGTTATGTAGTTTGAGCCTTTTCCGGATTTCAAAGCCGTGATGGGATTATTTAAGGTAACATTTATAGAGTACCTGGATTGTTACAAGATGGACTCAAAGTCCATTTGAGTGCAAACATATTTTAATAAATAGGCTCTAAGTATTGGTTACAAGATATGGAAGAACGTGATGCGTGTGATCCCTGTTTACAAAGCCATGAAGATGGAAGATACAGTCAGATGGAATTCAATAAATTTTCCTAAACTACAAACTACAGCCTGTCACAATTCTTTATGCAAAATTCTGCTTAAATCCTACTCAATGTGCGTTTTTCACCTGCAATCAGTCTCCGAAGAGCTTCATCAGTCTTCAACTGTTGTTATTTTTCCTGCACCGTACCAAGATAGTCTCAGAGTTACACCAATTCTCCAACGTCTTTTTCGATCAACCGGCGACAACCCTGTCCTTCAACTAATAGCACCCGCCTTCAAAAACAACAAGATCACTGCAAGCATTAAGATAAGGCAATAAGCTAAAGACTGTTGATACATAACAAGAATATGAGTTGTAACAAGTTTTAAAGTTAAACCGCATCAGAACAAGGAGTTGAAATCAATTACAGGAGAAATGCCATGATTCACTTACTTGTGCCAAGCTGACTCCATGTTGCAGTCCCCTCTCCATCAAACATCATCAAGATTCTCCAATGCAGCATTACACCAAGTCTCATGCTAGTTCATAACCAGTCTAGACCGCCATTGTTGAGCTCTTCATCAACACGAGCTTCACATCAAATCTTTTCAACCTTCATTCGTCATGCCTGAGACCAAAATGCAAGAAATATGAGTAGTACATACAAAGTTCAATGAAAAACTCATAATCAATTGAGCAGAATTACCGAAAAGAATTTCTACACTCCATTTCCGACTGAATATAACAGCACTGATACTTAGCCAAGTCTCAAAAGTAGTAATCACCTCCAAGAAGTTAAGAACCCAGTTTCATTCTCACAAAAAAAAACTGTGTCCTTCGTTTGAGAACTGCTTCTCAAACTGTGTTCATCAAACTCATACCTAGACACACAATAATTTGGTCAAATTCAAGCCAAGGTCGAAATAGAATACATGTTCTTTTCGGTAAATATAGCAAACGGAATACCTGCGCTATCACAGAACAAAAGTTCAATGGTGATGCTATAGCAAAAGGCTTTGGCCTAGAAAGTTCATCATTTCGATGCAGATTCTGTGCTATCCTGGTTTCCAAGTTGCTGCCGACGGTTGTGAATCTAAAAAAGGGACACGTGAAGCTGATAAACAAAGACCAAGTTACAAGTTGCCGAGTTAGAACTAGGGACTAAAGATCAAGAATAAATAAAACAACTGAGTTACAAGAAAATACCAGCTTTAGCTCACAAGAAGGCTAGACCTGCACAAACCATAACAACAGGGTCAGTATAACACAACTACAACCAACACCGCTTGATGTATAACATGACACAAGATTGAAACCTTCACCTCAAAACTAATCATTGTTGAGCATCCGAAATTGGTTTCTCAAACCGCAGTTACTTGCTGCTCTTAAGCTGGTAAATCCTCTGGTGAATCAGCAAGCGGCTCGTGAAATAGCTGTGGTTTCTGTCACAGAAGGTATTTCAAGACCTCTCACCAATCAACTTCCAAACCGAGCCATGAATGAGTATGCTTAAACTCCACAAGCTCTTCGTTCAGGCCTCATCATCAGAATACCTCAAAACCGCACAACTTGCATAGTGAGCATGACAAAGAATGTTAACATCTCTGCAGTTTCGCACAAAAAAGACGCGCATCGAATCATACGTGAACCAGGTATAGCCAGAATCGCAAGGAAAGGGTGTTGTATTCTTCTCGCTACCCCGTGACATCACTTGTTACAGTTTGGATTGTACAAAGTCGTGAAGGTGTTACATTTGTTCCACCCTGCATCAGATAAGATAAGTACCTGCAAAACCCAATACAAAAACACACAACTCAGAGCCGGATTCAAGTAAGTTGTCGGGATGAATAGACGTATTCATGTACTTACGCATGATTGTTGTTGTTTCAAATCCAAGGAGTCATACTATACCCCTTGTCGTGCTCCATGACAACATTTACTCTATGACAGTATTTGCGATGCTTCGACTATAACTTCATGTTAATCCACGAGATTGTCTCCATCATCCTCAAGCTACACCAACATATTGTCACTAGTTAAGGAGCCTGAGAAATAAGAAAAGTTATACAAATCTCACATGCTAAGAGTTGATAGTTCAAATGGGATTAAAGGAATGTGTGATAGTTCGGAAGATTACCTCAAAATTATCCCTAGAGTATCAACCTCAAGTGATAGAAATTGAACTGCTCCTCATTTCTTAACAGCTCGTTTGGACTGAGACTTAGAAAACATCTCAAACTCGCTTGCCAAATCCTGCAGAATATCCATCGTCACGACAGAATAATCTCTCTCAATACACACCTCAAGACTTAACTCAGGCCATGATACTTTATGCTCCTTGCATTATTCCATAGCACAAGAATGGATTTTGTTGTCATTCTTCTATAGGGGCCATCGTGTGAGAATTGGCGCTGTCCTCATGAATTCTGCAAGAAAAAGCGACCAACAGTAAGAATTCTGGAAACAGTTTTATTATAGCAGCAAAGTTTAACAGCCAAAACAAAGAATTACGCATCAGTAATTTCATCTCAGTAAAAATCCTAGGAATTTACATGGTGAAAATCAGGGTAAAAACAGGTATTTCCAGAAGTTGCTAAAAAACAAAGAAATCGTAAAAAAGGAGTCAGAAACCATACGATTTTAATCCCACAACCTCAGTCCTTACTCTTACTACCAAAAGCAACCCAATTTTCACACGGTTTTACTTTAAAATAAACCCTAATTCACACGTATCAAGCCCCTATATATTTGAGACTGTTCATTCAGAAAGGGGGCGGTAGAGAGTAGAAGAAAAACCCTGAAGTTCTACACAGAAAAACCAAGACAGAAAACCCTAGAAAATTCTTACCCAGAAATGGAGAAGAATTTTTTCTCACAAGCTCAAAGCTCCTAAGCCTTCTATTGAGACTCTGAAAATGAAACATTGAGGGGATTAGAGGATACATCAGGAGAAGAGGAAGCTTAAGACATTGAGATAAAGTCAGAGTTACCTGAGCTTCGCCAGAAATTCCTCAGAGATTTGTGGTGGAGGACTTCGCCGAGAGGTATTGTTTTTTGAGACTCTACTTCTTCTTTTTTTCTCAATCGCGGCCATATACATTGCTCTCTGAATCTTATTTTTTCCCTCGCATGGTTGTTTGCTTCGGTTTTCGTTTGGGAACCACTTTGATATGGGATTTTGAGGTCGTTTTAGCAAGATTTAATGTCAGATTCAGGTAGAGAAGGAGAAAATAAGTGGGATTGGTGTTAGTTTCTTTTGGTGTAGTGGTGTTTGGCCGGAGACAGACGGCGGCGGCCTCCTGCGCCACCGTCTTCAACCGGCGTGTTTAGGGTTCCGATGAGATGTTTTAGAGAGAGGGGCGAATAACTGAGAAGAGTGAGAAAGAAAGTGATTTGGGAGAGGGATCAGAATGGCAACGAGGAGACTTTGAGGTCCCATTTTGTGGTCGTTGGAGTCGTTGCCACGTTTTAGGATTAGAGTGGTTATCAAGAGGTGCTGGTGACAAGTGTCACCGGCCCGACCTTTCGTTTTTCTTCCATACATTGCTCCCTGTGTCCCTAACGTATAGATGCAGTATCCATCGTTTGATCTAGGGATCTCATGATCACCAGATTAGATCAACGACCTGAACCTCACTAGGCTGTCAGGTTTGACCACAGAGTCTTCATGGACTCTCCTCCCCCTGCGTTGGTCCCTCCATCGGGTGGGCCTGGTAGACTGCTTTATGCACTCCTTTTTTGTCGAATACTGGCCCATTTGTTTGTTTTTTTACTAACTTTATTTTATTTTAGTTAAAATATATTTTATAAAAAAACAAATATTTCAAAAAACATTTATTTATTTATTTATTTTTGTTAAGAAAATTCTGAATTATTACTAATTTGCTTAATTTTATTAAAATCTTTTATTTAATAATAATTAATTAATTTAATAATTAATATTATTAAATAATTGATTTTAATTTGATTAATTGTTTTAAATTAGTTTTTAAATTCTAAGGCAACACAAAAATACTTAATTTAATAATTATCTATTTTCTCTTTAAATTCTAAAATAATCTAAAATAATTTAATTTAATTTCTTTTCTTTTACTAACTTTAGATAATTAGGATTTTTAATTAGGTTAGCATGTCTAGATTAGCCTATCCCCATTCTATTTAGATTACTATTTTTCTTGTGATGTTTTTACATGTTTTATTATCGTATCTCAATTATATTTATGTTGTTCACATGCTTGTTCAACCTATTTAAAAAAACTAATATCTTGACTTAATGTCAAGCCCATTTTTAAACACCATTGTAAGCCGATTGTTTTTACGATCACCATCGACCTTATAGCCTCCTCTTGGGCTTTGTACAACGACACTTATTACACACTTCACATATTAAAATTTAAGTCAAATTCTCTCCCAAACTTAATCCAATGTTAAGTATCTCCAAAACAAATGGAATTAACCTTTAACTTTCCTTAAACACTTAATCATATCAAATCCTTCTATCCTTGTAAGTCGAGTGCTTTGGCCTCGCCATCAACCTTATCCTATGCCCATAAGACCTCCTATCCATTAGTTCAACCGTGCTCGTTCCACACGCAATTTTCAAACCTCGCATCAAGCATTTTCTAAAGTCAAACTAAAATACTTAATAACTATTTAAACACAATTTCAATATTAGATGAAAAAAGAGAGAGTCCCAAGTCTTTGGTTCTCTCTCCCAATTGTTTGGGTCCGAGGAGTCTTTCTTAAGCTCGAACACTTGTCATCTAAAAAACCTTCTAAAAACGATGAACCTATTCAAACCCGTTTCCTTAAACACATAGATGAAAAAGAGAGAGCTCCAAGTCTTTGGTTCACTCTCCCGATTACTTAAGGTCCAAGAAATATTTCTTGAGCTTCGAGTAATTGTCATCCGATTAATACACTCTAATATTATTAAACATCTTTCATAATATTAGATGAGAAAAGGAGAGAGTTCCAAGTCTTTGGTTCACTCTTCTGATTATTTGAGGCCCGAGAAGTCTTTTTTAAGCTTCGAGTAATCCTCATCTGTTAAAATACTTTAATCACATCCTATCTTTCAAGCGCCATTCAAACAATTCCTTTTGCAATGAAAAAGAAAGTATTCCAAGTCTTTGGTTCGCTTTCCCGATTACTTGGGTCCGAGAAGTCTTTCTCAAGCTTCGAGTAATCGTCATCCGATTCACTCACTTGTATCCAATTCCATTAACACTTAGATGAAAAAGAGAGAGCTCCAAGTCTTTGGTTCACTCTCCCGATTACTTGGGTCCGAGAAGTCTTTCTTAAGCTTCCGGTAATCGTCACCTCTAGTTAAACATCCAATACGTCAAACATAACCTCGTTGTCTAAACATCCAAAATGCTATAACCTATTCAAATCTATCTTTATTTCCAAACCAAAATACTTAACCAATCAAACTCTATTCCTCGCCCTCGCGTGACCTACCATTCAAACAATCCTTTTTTCAAGAACATTGTTTAGTCCCTTCTTTCGCGCATAACAAACTAGTGCTTCAGCCTCCTCTAGCGAGCAGACAAGCCAATGTTTAGCAGTTAGAATGCGACCTAAACACTCGTTCCATTCAAATACAACCTTCTTTTCACGATGAAAAAGAGAGAGCTCCAAGTCTTTGGTTCATTCTCCCGATTACTTGGGTCGAAGAAGTCTTTCTTAAGCTTCAAGTAATCGTCATCCGTGCCCACAAACCTTTTAGCAAACCGTAAGCCGAACTACGGCTGCTCTGATTCTTCATTCTTCTTTGAATGTAAGATACGTAGGCACAAGATTGCGATGATCTTGGCGAGCACAATCCCCTCTTTTACCCGTAGTCCCACGAACTACGAATGCTCTGATTTTCCACTTCTTACAAGTGAAGATACGTAGGCACAAGGGCCCCAATCCTTGGCGAGCACCCTATCTTAAAACCACCCCATTTTCCCTTAGAAAGAAATTCCTTAGAAGATAAACAAACATAGTTAACTTTCTCTCGCGAATTGAATCAAGAGGTTCCCGTTGAGTACAACGGACGTAGAGGGTGATAATACCTTCCCTCTATGTAATCGACTCCCGAACCTAGAATATTGGTTGCGATGACCATGTTCTTATCCCTTTAAAGGTTTTATCGATATTTTCCTATTCCATCCTTGGAATAAATAAAGTTCGGTGGCGACTCTGTTTTGAACAGTATTTTCTGCGTCCATCGCGAGGATCGTATTTTTCGAGGTACGACAATGTGTTCTGAACCTGTTATGGGAATTATGAGTATTTGATTATGAATTTTAGTGTGTCTAATGAACCAAGAGTATTCATGGAGTGTATGAATAGGATTTTCACCCTTTTTGGATCAATTTTCCATGGTGTTTATACATGATATTTTAGCATATTCCCAGTCAGATGAAGAGCATATAAAGCATCCAAAAGTCATGTTATAGACCTTAAAAGAGAAGAAGTTGTATGCTAATTTGTCCAAGTTTAAATTTTGGTTAAGAGAGGTAAGTTTCCTTGGACATTGTTGTGGCATGAAAAATACCTGAGCGCATCGTACACTCGAAGATATAACATAGTCTCCACTGAAATTTATTTATTCAATAAGGAAATAGAAAATATGGATAAAACCCAAGGGAAAGAGAAACGAGTAAGGGAGTCAGTTATGCGAGGGGAAGGTATTAGCACCCCTCATATCTGTTGTACTTAACGATAATCGTTTTGATTGTTCTTTGCATGAATGAGTGTTATTATCTAAAGGTTACTTACGACAGGGGATAAAAGTATGTTTTTAACTAACGTGCTCGCCAAGATTTAGAAATCCTGTGCGTATGTATTCTCATAATGCAATGAGAAAATTAGAGCTCTGTAATTTGTAGAGTAAAAAATGAGTAATTATTGGTTGATTTTAGGGAACAATTATAATTGTATTCTAAAAGTGTTTCGACGTTAGATGGTCTGATCCTTGTTCAGACGCTCTATACTTTTAGTCTAGTTGATAAGGAACGAAGTATAACACTTCTTTTATGAAAAGAAAATAAAATAGTTTTTGAAAAAGGTTGGTGCGATAAAAAGAAAAGAAATAGTTGCTTTAATTGAATTAAAATGGAAGAGTTGCTTGACTTGAAATGAAAATCTTGAAATAACTAAAGTTCAAGGGAGTTGCTGATTGCTAGTTTTCGTCACATCCTCTTCTTGGGGTCTCATCTAAGATGCTCGGTATGGATGTTTCAAATACCTTTCTGGAGTAAGGGGAATTTTAGAACTGGAAGTGCTAGTCCTGATGGTGTTCCCACTTAATCAATGTCCTTGTGTAAGGGTTTCTAATTAGTCACTTAAGGAGGAAGTTCTGTCAAATAAAAGTTGTTACTTGTATGTGATTCAAGGAACTACGTGCTCAAGCTTTTTGACTGATGATTATGTAGTCACCACATGCTGGAACATTAGCCTTTACAATTGTTGATGTACTTCATGTTATGGTGTTTATGTGGACTGTTCAATATGGAGTTCTGTAGGACAGAGGTAATGTAGTCTTATGCTGAGAAGTCTACTTATGGGAGAATGGTCTTGTAGTATCTTGATTTCTGTAGTCAGCCAAAGTGACACATGTTAGAGGGAATCTCTTCTTTGGGTGTATAAAGATGGTTGCTGACACCTTAAATGTTAGACAGGATGTCTAGACATTATGCTTCTGCGTATAAGCTTCTTAAAGGGTGTGAGAGTTTATTTCTCTGTGTGGTGTGATGGTAGCTGATTGTGTATATGATCTGTCTTTGAAGGTTGATCAGCTGTTACTTTGGCCTATTGTGGTTCTCTTGCAAAAGGATGTATATGCATCTCTATGCAAATAGTAGTTCCTATGTTTGTTGTCTCCAAAACCAAAGTAAATGGTTCAATCCTTATGATTGAGGCTGATGAATGAATTGATATTGGAACATCATTCAACTGATTATATCTCCAAAAAAGGAAGTTGTTTTTTATGGGAGCTAATTTGGAGTTCACTGGGTGGAGTTTGTCGGTCACCATTAGATTCAGAATTAAAAAGTCTGATCATATCTATTTGTGTTTGTTCATGCTGTGGTGTGTAGAAGAAGGATGTCAGACCAAATGTTATTATCTCTGTGGTGCTTTGACTATCTGTGAGGTTGTGGCTGTTTCTACTTCTTGTATCTCTGAGGGAGGTTGTGGCAGTTTGTACCTTGTAAAGGAGGGAGCTTGAAAAAATGTTCTTCTCTTATTGTGGATTATGTGCATGATGTCAATTCTAGAGCGTAAGATATCTTTCCTATCTAAAGAGTTAAGAGAACTCTAGTGTTTCTTAAGCTGTTGTGTTTCCATCGTGTAAGCATGAAGTTGCTTAAGTGGTTCTTCATGTGTGGAGGTTTTCTTCTTGAGGGGGAGTAAAGTGTTGGTTTTTTTTTGCTTCTCTGATGTTTAGATCAGATGTCATGACTTTATGTCATGTTTGTACTACTACTTAGGAAGAGTAGTTGTGTTTCTTGTTGTTGATTGTGTCCAGCTATTCGGGAGGAGCAAGATAAGTTGTCATGCCTGTTGCTACTATCGAAAATATGTGAAGCTTTTTGCTATGTATGGGAGAAGTTATTCTCTTTCATAGGTTGTAGTCTTCAGCGGGAGTTGTGTACCTATCTGTTGTGTAGCTGCTTTGGTACAGCCTGTACAGATGTGGTTCTAGATATGTTTTTTTGTTTTCGGTTGTGTGCCTCTGATGTATGTTTGTGTACTGGTCATGTTTTTTTGGAATGGCCCAAGTAAGAGTATTATTTGTGACTGAGAGAATTTATTTTTCTCTGCAAAAGGATATGGGTCTCAAAGGAGGTTATATTATTTGGATGTGAAATGTCTAACATGATGTCTTGACATTATGGTCAGATTTCAAGTTGATCATTGATGAATATTTTAGGCTGGGAACTTAGTGAGAAGCTTCATGTTATAGAGCATGTTTTGTCCCTTTGACTAGTTCATAGGAGTATACAATATCTATCAGGATGTCAGAACATTGTATCAAGTTGTTTTAGTCAAGATTGTCAAGAATCTCTCTTTGGTCAGCATGACAAAGACGATTTGTCTAGTCATCAGTGCCTTCAAAGAAGGCCTGTAAAACGTGTTTTGTTGGTGGTGCATGCATATTCAAGAAAACATGTTTCAATGACATAGGAATTGTCACGGTCCAAGCTTGGAAAGAGATAACGAGAATTAAAATGTGTGTTTTTCACATGTGGACGGTGGTCCATTATCAAGGATGACTTTACTTCTTCCAATATTCCTCTCCTTGACTTGTCAAGCGTTACAAACAAGGAATTTATGCTATATATAGTCTAAAACCCGCTTGCTTTCACCTAATACTACATTGTACTTTAAACATGAGCCAATCCTCCAAAGTTTCTGATACTAGGAAGGTTCACTTGAAGGAAACCATGAAAGAGAAGAAGGACGAGTCCAATGTTGTAATATCTACTGGATCGTCAACTGGAGCTATCTTGACAGTGAAAAATTTTGTGACAAAGATGAAGTCCCTCAAGAAAATTCGTGCTAAGGATCATGACTCTAATGCAGATGGTGATGAAAACTGGGTTAATTTCGTTAACTCAGGTGGATGGAGATACTAGCTAGCTCAAGTGGAGAGATTTGTTTTTGTTTTTGTTTTTGTTTTGTTGTAATAAGGTCCTAACATCAACTGTTCCCATTTGATGTCTTAGATTGCTTTGTTTATTTCCATTGGTATATACCTTTTATTTGAACTGTTTTGCTTCCATTGCTACTGGTATGTTTCCATTTTTGCAGAGTCAGAATTTTTTGTTTGTTGTTTGTCAAATTTTAGCTCAAAAGGGGGAGAAAAGGGGCCAATAGGTGTTTGGAGTTTTTGAGCTTGTGATGTTTGTAAATTGTCCTACCAGATGTTCTATCATTCTGGTTATGTTCTAAGGCCTTGTGTCATATGTCTTTGTATTCTTCATATGCTACTTCTGTTGTATATGTTTCTAATGTGTGTGGCTTCTTCCATATATGTTTCTAATGTCTTGAACTCTATTAGTTCAAGTTTGTGGTCAAGTTGGTTTTCTTAGGCTTCGGAAAGGTTTCTTCTTCCACTCTGAGAGGGAGATTTATTCTTCCGTGACAAGGATCGGTTCTATGGTTTAGGAGGAGTAACTTGGATATTCCTGAAGATGTAGGTTATCTTCTTCCTCATGTACACAATTTACATGCTCTTACATGTAACTTGTGTTGAGTGTGTATGGTCTTACTCCTCTCTCCAGGTTTATTGTGCAAAAGGTGTTTTAGCCAAAAAAAATCCAAATGGGGAGATTGAAGGTTCCATGGTTTTAGGATTGGCAAACAATTTTTCTAAAACATGGTTCACATCAGGATGTTGTGTGTGATGTTGTAACACGCTGAACAGGTCACCTTGTGAGCAGATGTCCTGACAGATGTTGTAACATGTTGTACCAGAACATCAGTTTTGGTTGTTTTAAATCTTGACAAGATTTGATTTGATTATGTGATATTTCTTTTGGATATATCTCATTTATTTACGCAGGTAAAGAAGATGTTATCTGAAATAAGTTTTCATATCTCCAGCTATATACAAGTTGCTAAATTGGGTATTGAGATAATTTAGGAAACTTGATGATCTGTTCCAAGATTCAACGAGATTTTTTCTGCATAAGTGATGCAACTCCCAACGTGTGGATCAAGCTAGAATTGGGTGAAGATTTCGAAGCCCATGGACTGTTGATGAGTATTTAAAGAAGACATAAACCTATTGTATTGCTAGCTTTCATACTTTTGTAAAAATGGGAGGTTTTATAGTGCTAGGTTTTGAGAGTCTCTTGTGTGTGACTTTGAAAGTCACCCTTTGTATTGTTTGATACATTATGGTAGACATATTGTTCATTGTTCACTCTAAGATTTTAAGAAAAAAGTGTGTTTTTCTTGGGTGAAGCTTTTTAAGCAAACCAAGTATTATTTTGGAAGTGTGATCTTCTATCGTTTGTTTTGTTCTTGTCACTGGTTTGTGACTGGTTCTATCACTGAGGTGATTGTGGGAAGTGATAGGGGTTCTCATATCTATGAATTCCTAGGTAGAAATAGCACAGGTAGTGATTAGGTGATAAGTTGTAAACAGAGGAGTTTATCTTTGAACTAATACTATTATAGTGGATTTTCTTCCTGGCTTGGATGCCCCTAGATGTAGGTGAGTTGCACCGAACTGAGTTAACAATTAACCGTGTTTTTATCATTATGCAATTTACAGTTTTTGCATAATTAAAGATTGATAATATTGCTCTGTCAGACTTAGGTTGTCATAACATCTGTTTGGACATTGTACTCTGATGTTGGGGCATCAGAATCATCATCATGTGTTGCATGTGTAAGAAAATTTCACTTATCATGATAACTCTTATGTCTTCTTTATGACGCCTTCTTCTTTTTCTGAATCATCTTAACCTTTTCGGTAGTCTACTGCACTATTTTAGGTCCTAACACCACACTTTCACCATATTCATACCAACACAAAGATGTTTTGCATCTTCTACCATATAAGGCTTCAAAAGGTATCCTTCTGACACTAGAATGGAAACTATTGCTATATGTAAACTCAATTAGAGTCAAGTAACTATCCCAACTACCTCTTTGCTCTAAAACACAAGCTTGTGAGTGCGACTTTCCAATTAGATGTATTTTGAATGATGTCAAAACTGAGATAATTTAGCGTTTATGTACATTCGACAATATCATCTAAGTCTAACTGTGAATTTTAGTATTAGGGAGAATGACAACATGTTGGAAAAGGTTTAGAAAAGATTCATGCATCAAGAAATAGATTTGTGCATCAAAAACTCATTTTTATGAGAAAAATGAGCTATGTGTCGACACATACATGTTTCAGGTTGACACATAGAAGAAGAATATTTCGATGTATCGACACACCTGTGTTTTAGGTCGGCATATAGAAAAAAAAATTGTTTATGTGCCGACACAACCGTTTTATAGGTCGACTTATGTACTATAGTTTTAAAGCTTGTAGGCTATGTTAGACGTGTTGCATCTACAGGTCGACACATGACTTGCATATGTCGACCTATACATAAAAAATCTTGAAAAATTACATTGTTTTTCATTCCTTTTGCATTCCTTTTACTTTATACTTGCTCTCTCATATATATATATATATATATATATATATATATATATATATATATATATATATATATATATATATATATATATATATATATATATATATATATATATATATATATATATATATATATATATATATATATATATATATATATATATATATATATATATATATATATATATATATATATATATATATATATATGTGGGGAACAATTGACACTGGTGTCAAACATTAATTTTGACACTATATCTTATCTATTAAATAATATTTGATCCAATGACTTTTATTAACCCAATTAGTAATTCATGTCTCAAATATTATTTTTGACATTATATCTAATCTCGTTAAATAGTAGTTAATATAATAAATTTTATTAACTTAATTACTCATTCAATAATTATATTTGTTAATTAATTAGTTAAAATATGTTGAAATCAAATGTCAAAGTTTAATTTGACACCAAATCACATCCCTTAATTTTTTTAATATAAAGACTTATGTTGATTGATTTGATTTGAATACCAATTTGTTAAATTTAATCAATACAATTTATTTTATTTTAATATTAGATATAATTTTTTCTAATGAGATTTTTTTAAAAGCACACTCTCTCTTTCTTTTTCATTTTTTGATATTATAAATTTTAATAAAATTTATAATTTCACTAATTTAATAATTATATGATTTTGTTTTTGTTTAAATTATTATAATTTATATTATGAAGAGAAGTGTTTTTTATTTAATCAAAATATTTATAAGATTAAAATACTGCATTTTTTTAAATTTAACATTAAACTTTTTTTTTTAAATTCTATAAAAATACCCTAGTGAACTATTGACTATAATAATAATAATAATAATAATAATAATAATAATAATAATAATAATAATAATAATAATAATAATAATAATAATAATAATAATAATATTAATAATAATAATAATAAAAATAATAATAATAATAATAATAATAATAATAATAATAATAATAATAATAATAATAATAATAATAATAATAAGTTTGGAAAAATAGAATTTTTTGAAAAACTAACTCAAATTAAATCGAATATTTTGGGAATAGAATCGAAGTAATTTATAAATAGTTTTATAAATATTTAAAACTTTAAAACATTTTTTAAATGATTATACTATAATAAAAAAAATTATTATTTAAATTCGAAATATGTTAATTTATTAGTAGAAAAAACTATCAAAAAATTTATAGCTTTAAAATGAAATCCCAAACAAAAATAAAAACCATCTATATATTATGTAATTGATGTGAAACCATAGAGTTCTAATAGTTATAGGATTTGTATGAAACAGATTTGTAGAGACACATATTTGTATGGAGACACAAATTTAGTGGTCTAATAGTTCTAAGATTTGTAAAAAAAAAATACATTATTGTTGTATCTTATTGAAATTATAGGTTAATGTTTTATATTCTTTTGTACTTTTCTTATATCATTTACTAGCTAGCATCAATTTTTATATCAGTAACAAATATGAATGTTTAATATTCTTTCCATATAATCCGGATAAACATAATTTAATTATAAGTGTCTACTACATAAAAAATCAAAGTACCTGCTATATATTCTTTTTCATATTGCATAAAAAAGAATTAAAAAAGTGTCAATTGCATAAAAAAAAAGAAGTATTTGCTGCATATTTCCTATTGCATATAAAAGTGTTTGCTACATATTGTATAACAATATTCCTTTGTCCAACGACACAAAATATACTTATTTGGAATGTCTACAATATTCTTTGCTTGAAAAATCACCAAGATGTGTCTGTATAGTATCCCCAAAAATTCAAAAAGTCGACAGTTACATTTGGCATCCATTGTATCAAGATTTACACTTACAGTAAATGAGTTTTGAGAATTAAAACAATTGGATATCTTATATGTAGATTGAGATCCATTTTTCCAACTTTCTTCTTTATGAACTGGCTAACTTTTCCTAGCTCATCTTAAAACTTATTAAATATGGTTTTGGTATAAATAGTAGTATCATGCTCTTCTATTTTAAAACTCACATTTAAGATGCATGATCGATGTCTCGATTCAAAGTCTTTTATTCTTTTTTTCTCGTAGCGACATTCGACAGCGTTGTCAAATTTCAAAATAAGTTAAAATAGAAAATTTTCAAGTATTAAAATATAAATATACTATTTATATTAGATTACCTTATCGTTATCATTCATGTTTTTTAAAGAATTGAAAATTGATGTTCCTTCAAACTCTAAAACAGAGTACGTTGACTGACTGAGTTCATTCAAGTGATGTAACGCTGAAAAGATTTAAGAACAACACAAAATTTTTCCTTACATTAAGTGGAAATGTTTGACATGTAAATGAGTAATTAGGTTAATGAAAGTCATTATATTAAATACTATTTAACGGAATCAGATATTATGTCAAAAATAATATTTTACTCATAATGATTAATTGTGTTAATAAAAACCATTGGAATTTCATTTTTTTACAAATCCTAGAACTATTAGAACTATATGGTTTCACATCAATAACATAATATATATATATATATATATATATATATATATATATATATATATATATATATATATATATATATATATATATATATATATATATATATATATATATATATATATATATATATATATATATATATATATATATATATATATATATATATATATATATATATATATATATATATATATATATATATATATATATATATATATATATATATATATATATATATATATATATATATATATATATATATATGACTTTTGTTTTTGTTTGGGATTTCATTTTAAAACTATAACTTTTTTGATAGGTTTTTCTACTAATAAATTAACATATTTCGAATTTAAATAATAATTTTTTTATTATAGTATAATCATTTGAAAAAATGTTTTAAATATTTACAAAACTGTATATAAATTACTTTTGATCCTATTCCCTAAATATTTGATTTAATTTGAATTAGTTTTTCAAAAAGTTCTATTTTTTCAAACTTATTATTATTATTATTATTATTATTATTATTATTATTGTTATTATTATTATTATTGTTATTATTATTATTATTATTATTATTATTATTATTGTTATTATTATTATTATTGTTATTATTATTATTATTATTATTATTATTATTATTATTATTATTATTATTATTATTATTATTATTATTATTATTATTATTATTATTATTATTATTATTATTATTATTATTATTATTATTATTATTATTATTATTATTATAGTCAATCATTCACTAGGGTATTTTTATAGAATTTTAAAAAAACTGTTTAATGTTAACTTAAAAAAAAATACAGTATTTTAATCTTATAAATATTTTGATTAAATAGAAAGCACTTCTCTTTATAGTATAAATTATAATAATTTAAACAAAAAAAATCATGTAATTATTAAATTAGTGAAATTATAATTTTAATTAAAATTCATAATATCAAAAAATGAAAAAGAAAGAGAGAGTGTGCTTTTAAAAAAAATCGCATTAGAAAAAATTATACCTAATATTAAAATAAAATAAATTGTATTGATTAAATTTAATAAATTTGTATTCAAATCAAATCAATCAACCGGTCTTTTATATTAAAAATATTAAGGGATGAGATTTGTGTCACATTAAATTTTGACATTTGATTTCAACATATTATAACTAACTAATTAACATATATAATTATTTAATGAGTAATTAGGTTAATAAAAATAATTATATTAAACACTATTTAACAGGATCAGATATGATGTCAAAAATAATATTTGACACATAAATGACTAATTGGGTTAATAAAAGTCGTTGGATCAAATATTATTTAATGGCTAAAATATGGTGTCATAATTAATGTTTGACACCGATGTCAATTGATCCCAAACAAATATGGTGTCATAAGAACTCCACAGTTAAGCGTGCTTGACTTGGAGCAATTCTGGGATGGGTGACCTTCTGGGAAGTTTCCTGGAAAGCATGTGAGTGAGGAAAAAGCATGCTGAAAAGACCCGTGTTGGTTTGTGGGGTCAGTCGGTAATCCTGGAAAGCAATATGGGGCGTTACAAATGGTATCAGAACCATACCTCTCCCAGTATGATATGGTTTGGGGACGAACCAAGCGGAAGTTGGTGGGCATGTAACACCTGAGGTGAAAGAGGACGGTGGTTACATGTAACACCCGTGGGCGAGGGAGTGGTTGTCGGTGTCATGAGGCATGACAATGGGACACTCCTAGCAGCTTCTAGGGGAAAACCGAATTCACATCCGAATGAGAGGGATCCTGAGGCTATGCAGGTATGGGACTGCATGGTTGAATGAAGGCTTATAAGGATTAATTGGTACTATCTATACCAATAAGATGCATCTTTTTTTTGGTAGCCCGTCCATAAGAACTCCACAGTTAAGCGTGCTTGACTTGGAGCAATTCTGGGATGGGTGACCTTCTGGGAAGTTTCCTGGAAAGCATGTGAGTGAGGAAAAAGCATGCTGAAAAGACCCGTGTTGGTTTGTAGGGTCAGTCGGTAATCCTGGAAAGCAATATGGCGTTACACCATCTAGAATCAAGTTGATAACGTTCTATTTAGATTGTGGAATTGTAAATTTCTTTTAGATCTTAGGGGGTTTCAAATAAGAAAACCAGGGGGGTTCCCTTAAGATCAAACTGGGAATTTGAAGGTTTTGGACAAGATTGCTCAAGTTGGATTCGATCGAGTGAAGGCTTTGAAGAGTTGTGATTCTTACAAAGGAGTAGCGTGAGACTGTGGATCATCTTGATAAATTTTAGGCTACAACAATTAGCAATTTGGATTCGATCAAGTGAAGGCTTTGAAGAGTTGTGGTTCTTACAAAGGAGTAGCGTGAGACGGTGGATCATCTTGATAAATTTTAGGTTACAACAATTAGCAATTTGGATTCGATCAAGTGAAGGCTTTGAAGAGCTGCAATTCTTGCAAAGGAGTATAGTGAGACAGTGAATCAAATTGGTATTGTTGAGTGATTTGATCAAGGGAAGAGAAAGTGTTATGATCAAGAATAAACATAGGGTTTTTACGGTTGCATTGCTACATTTCTCTTGTAAACTACAATTTGCAAAGTAAGGTTAATTTCACTATCTCAATTCGAGTTCGAATTGAAGGCTGACGTACCCATAGCGAGGCCGATCGGAGAACTGCCTAAATAAATTCTTGTGCACTCTCTCTATCTCTTTTACATTTCATTTGCAAATTGTTTAGTTCATCATTTATGCGATTAATTCATTTGGAAAATTCTTTTGAAAAATATTTTGTTGAGTTGATCACAATCTTTTAGATTGTGGAATTTAAGATCAACAAAACTATACAAATTTCTAAACAAATTCAATAGCACATAAGGTGTTTGATAAGTTGCCTCATTGTATTTTTGTATATCATTGGGTATAGCATTCCTTATTGAGTTGCCTTCAAGAGATTGATATTTGAATCATATTGGTTTAATATCTTGTGATTATCTTCGATTGTTTTCATATACGCATATTCGAGCTTTTCTATAACGGTTTGGTTTAGACTAATCAATCCAATTCACTTTCATTGGCCATCGTTTTTGAATAAAAAGTTTTTTATAAAGAAAATTTTATTAGGGATATATTCACCCCCTCTAGATAAGTCGCCTTCTTCTAACAAGTGGTATCATGAGCTCTGGTTAATTTTGTGCTTCGATATTCGCTTATTAGAAAATGGCTACCGAACCTAAAGAGGCGTATAATAGAGCGCCTATTTTTATCAGTGAAAACTATGGCTATTAGAATGCTTGTATGTGTATCCATATCAAATCGGTTGATAAGGGTGTATGAGACACCATCATCAATAGTCCTAATCAAATTATAGTGACCAATGCTCAAGGTGTCTTCGTACTAAAACCGAAAGCACAATGAGATGATAATGATAAGAAATTGTGATCACATGATTGGAAGGCACAAAATATTATCATATTCGCACTTGGTATTGATGAATATTATTATGTCTCTCATTGTTTGACCGCTAAAGCTATGCGAGATGCATTAGAAGTTGCCCATGAGGGAACTAATGAGGTCAAACAAGCTAGGATCAATACGTTAAATCAAAAGTTTAAACTATTTTGCATGAAGCATGGTGAAACCATTACCGACATGCAAAAGAGGTTCACACATCTCATAAATCGCTTGAAGGCTCTAGGTAAGCCTATCTCCAATGATATAACTACTAATAAAGTTTTGAAGTGTCTTAATAGGGAATAAAAACCCAAGGTCACTGCGATTAAAGAAGCGAATCATCTTATAATACTTGATCTCAAAATTTTATTTGGCAAGCTAGAAGAACATGAGAAAAAACATGAGAAGAAGATGAAGAAGCAGAAAGGTAAAGACAAAGAGGAAGAAAATAAGTCTATTGCTTTAACCGATTCAAGTTCAAAGTCCTTAACAAATGAGTAAAGTGACTGTGAAACAAGAGATGACGAGAACTCGGATGATGAAGATATGAGACTTTTTGTAAAAAGTTTCAACAAGTACATCAAAAGAAATGGTGTAAAGTTCTCAGACAAGAACCTCATCAAATTTAGAAGACAATCAAACTCATCAAAGGAAGATGATGACAAGAAAGGAAGATTAAGACGTTCATGTTACAATTTTGGCAAAATTGGGCATTACAAGCCAGAGTATCAATTGATGGAGAAAGTCAAAGAGAAAGGTCATCACAAGAAATCTAGCAAGTCTAGAAGAACTTATATTGTGTGGGAAATTGTGAGTCATCAAGTGATGAAAGCTCAAGTTATGAGGAAGAACTGAAAAATGCTTATCTCTCAGATTGTTATCGTGAAAAGAAGAAAAAGAATGTAAGTCACCCTAAATTTGAACATGTTGATGAATTGTCTTATTCCGAGTTGCAAAAAGCTTTTGAAAATCTACATAGAGAAGTCGTAAATGCTTTCAAAAAGTTTGCTTCAAACAAAAGAATTTTCGCACATTTGGAAGCTAAAATTTTGGAAACCAAAAAGAATATCCAACTTGAAAATCTCAAAAAAGTGTTTTCAAAGGTGCTCGCATTAGCAAACCATCTCCTACACCACCTTTACCAAAAATCAAATACATCAAAGAGATGTCAATTTTTATGCACAAATACATTGACCGAATTATAAATGTTGAGGATGGAGGTAATTGTGATTATCGAGCTATTTCTTCTTTGCTTAGTAAATGAGAGAAAAATCGTACACTTGTCTGCCAACAACTTATCAAAGAATTAAAGGCGTATAAAGAATCATACATAATGCTATATGGGAAAAAAGAACATTTTGATGCAATTCATGAATCTTTTGTTTCTTGTGTTAGTAGTCCGACATAGAAGAAAAAATGGATGTGATTCCCTGAAAATGACATTATTATAGCAAGTGCATCTAATAGGGTGTGTATTGATATGACAAGATACAATTTTTTAGAAACATTTTTTCCACTTCGAAGTTCCACACCTCAAAGTCTAACCGATCAAATTATATGTATTGGATGACTTTCTAAATCACTATATTTTGTTCAAGTTTATTTGAAAACGGGATGCCATATATGTCTGACATCACTAGAGTGGATAACTCATTCAACAAAGGAAGCTAAAACTTAGTCATATCATTTTTTGGATAGCATGCAAGAACTCACCAAGTTGAGTGAGATCAAAAGAGAATCAAATAAACAAAAGTCAAAGGCGAAACCACGCATAGATATCGATCTAGATGGTAACTCAAGTTTTGATTCATTTTAGTTTTTTATGTAATTAATGTCACTACAAGAAAAACCGGAATTAGCTAGGGGTTAAACCCCTCACTAAATCAAAAAATCCATCACAAAACCAAAATTTGCGAGGGGACAGAGCTCTTAGCTAATCAGGGCATCGCAAATCATTGGTGAGGGGATAAGCCCCTCGCAAAAATGGCTAGGGGATAAGCCCCTCGCATAATGTAATAAAAAAAAATCCTCCTCCTGCACCACAGACGTAGCCACAGACTAGAGCCAGAGAGGGGTTCAGACCTGTCACAACAGATTGCGAGGGGTTAAGCCCCTAGCTAAGTCACGTGATTCCTTAAATTAGTGAGGGAGAATCCCATAGCCAGCTGTGTAATGCATTTGCGAGGGGTTAAGCCCCTAGCCAGATGTCCCACATTTTGGGATTTGCGAGGGGTTAACCCCTAGCCAATAATCAAATTAATTTTTTTATAAATTAATAATTATATTGAAATAATTATATTAGAATAATAATATTATATATAATAAATTTTTATTATATTTTATAATTATATTATTATAATTATAATAATATAATTATATAATAAAATATATTAATTAGAATAATAATATATTATATAATAAATTTTTATTACATTTTATAATTATATTATTATAATTAGAATAATATAATTATATAATAAATAAAAATATATTTTAATATAATTATATAATAAATAAAAATATATATTTTGTAAAATAATAATTTAGAACTAAAAGTATAATAAAAGTAAATATTCAAATCCATCATTAAAATAAAAATAATTCATGACAAAAATAAAATAAAATATAAAAATATATATAATTCATAACACATTTAGTCAACTTCTTCATCATCCCCCTCATACTCCTCATCTTCCTCATTTCTTCCTCCCACACCTTGATTCATATGCATTGCCATAAATTGTTCAAATTTCAATGCGCGCTCGTTTGCAATCCGCATTGCTTACTCATACTCCGTTGTTTTTCTCTTCAATTCTTCCTCCATTTGAGCTTGTCTTCTCCTCATTTCCTTCATCTCTGCTTGTCTAGCTGCTGCCTCACGTGCTGCCTCGGTCTGAGCCAAATTTCTCACAGTTTCAAGCATATTAGCGGTTAATATAGGTAGACGCGATTATCCTTCTCCATCATCAAGTCTCATCCTGAAAGTCCTATCACGCCGCTTAATTGTTTTGGCATACCCTCCAGCACCATACACCCTTCCATTTTTCCTCTTCCCGCGAGCAGCATCATACCAAGTCTGAAAACCTAGACAAGGATCAACAGGGTATCCCTGTGGTGGTGGAGGTAACTCAAGATGCTCAGATAAAGAAAGTGCAAGTCTTCGATCATACTCCTCCTATACAAAAAATTTAGATGTTATAATAATTTAAATAAGATGACTAAATAACATGTTATAAAAGAAAGAAATAAAATGACTAAATTTTAGCAAAACTTACTTGAGTTTCCTTTGAGCGTTTATCGACAAACTCCCCATTTTTCTTGATATGAGTCTCTAGATGGATCTCATTAAGCATCGGAGTTCTACCCAACTCATCACGCTAATAAAATAAAACATATAAGTGAAAAAATAGTTTGTTTTAATCTAAATTTTAAATGAAAACTTAAGTAAAATAAATATATTTAGACGATGAAACATGTTTTGTATATAATGTTGGATTTATATTAACGATGTCAAACTCATACATTTTGATACATTTTAATTTCTTAAAATATTCAACATTTTTGTCTTTCATAACATGTTTTGTTTCTATAATACATGTTGTGTGAACAGTTAAGAGTGAATCCAACGATATATTTTCGGACGCATCCATTTTTTTAAAAATGCTAAGAGGGGTTATTCCAAAATGCATTTTCGGACTCACCCCATATTATTAAAAAAAAATTATAACAAGGTTTATTCAGATATACATTTTCGGACTCACCCTAATTTTATTAAAACGAAATAGGGTGTATCCAAAAGTACATCTCTGAAATACCTTCTGAGGCAAAATTGAGTTTTTAAGGTCGATATTGATCTAAAACTTATATAAATATGAGTGTCACTATACCTTTTAACACAAACACACACAACACGTATGAAATGTCTCAATATGCATATCTCGTTTTTGTCTACTTCAACGGTGAGAAACCCCCTCTTCAATTTAGGTTCATAGAGATCACCCGTCATATTGACCTAAAATCAATACTAGAGAGTTTGTGTCCATATAATCGAATAGTTGTGAAACTCTATTATCGTTCACCTTCAGTTGACAATAAATGGAAGATAGAGTTCAACAAGTTAGAGTTTAAGATGAATTTAAATTTAACTATTATGTGGAGTACATTTCACGATTATAAAACTGTTAAGTATTAACAAGTGTGAGTAGGGTGGATAATAGTCCCACATTGGATAAAAATGTGGTGACTTGAGCATTTATAAGTGAGAGAACCCATACACCTATTACCTTAAGGTTTTGGGTGAGTATGTGGTGTGTCTCTCACAAAGGTTGCTCTAGAAAAAAGTCCCACTATGTTCAATGTTAAAACGTCTTACTTGATATGAAGATTGACCAAATATATTCTGAAGATGTTAAAACGTCTTACTTGATATGAAATGTATTATATTAGATTTACAATAACGATTATCTATATAATATTTTTAATATAAGTTATTATAATAATTTATGTTATATTATTTGCATTTGTTTTTTTATATTTCTGTTTTTCTTTATCTCAAACGGTTTTCGAAAATATATTTCTAATTTTTTTTTTTTTTTGAAGTTTGAGTGTATTTGAAATTGATGATCATTTCAGAATTTTAACTTGGGTGCGGAAAGTAACCCCAATTTTTAATCGAATTGGGTTATGAGTCAGCTTTTCTAAAATAATTTGGAGTTTTTGAATTCGTCCACCAATTTTATAAACATGCGTGGCAAGTTGATTATTTTCACACCCTAATGTCAATCAAGGTGGAATGTTGAAAAAAGAGGGTAAAAATATAAGTACTGGATGCATAATTATTGTGTAGGGTAATTAAAAAAATAACTTTAAAAAGTAATATAACTTTAGTGGTTGCAATTATAACGTTTTTATAATTTATGTAAGATTTTTATGTTTGGATTAAATTTTTTTTTAAACGGATCCGATTTGTTGAATATATTCATTTATTTTGTATATTTTTATAAAACAATTCAAGATTTTAGATCTCCGTACATTTTTACAAAATAATTCAAGATTTTAGATTTTAGATTTTAGATCTCCGTCTTTTTTATTGTGAACATTGGTAATTTAAATTTTTGTAATTTTAAATTTAAATTTAAATTTTGCAATTTTAACTTAAAAAATATATTGCCTGAGAGTCAACCCATACATGCCTTTATTATTTTTTTTTTTAATGGATCAAAATTTTAGACCCGTATATTAACTATTTCTATTCCATTTTATTTTTTATAGGCTTTTGTGAAACCAATCTAACAGACATGTCTGTTACCCTAATTTTTAATTTGTCATCAATTTATTAGATTAAAAGTAATAAAATTTAAAATTACAACATCTAAATAAAAAAAACATAAACTAGAATAAAAAATCTTATAATTGTAGAGATTAAAATTGCATTTAAATAAAAAATTAAATGTGTAAAATTCTGCCACTTTAATATAAATTGAGAAATATATATACATGTTCTTGTTGATACAATTTTAGGTTTTGCTATATCAATCACTATATGATTAAGTAATGCAACTATATATTACAAAGAGAAAGTGTCTGAGAGTATGTTGCTTAGAATTGAAGAAATACATATAAGTATTTTTTTCTCATCCGAAATTACTAGAAATTCACGCATACAACCGTGAGCACTAGATTTTAAATTTTGAAAATGACGTTCAATATAACAATATTTCTTTCTGCTTGTTTGGATAGAATTTGCGGACATGACATTGAAATTTTATTGTAATATAAACACACAAGAAAAATCAAACATGTTGTGGTGGTGTGATATCCTCAGAAGGCCTAGTTGAAATATTAAATTTTCTACCTCTTTCACTTCTACTATTATCAGCAAATTTCAAACTTCCATGATGAGAGCCTTTTTCTCTTTCCTTTGAGTTCCATTCAGACAAATAATAATCTTCTTCGGAGACATTTTTAGATGAAGATGGACCAAATAACATGCCACCCCATTGTGGGAAATAGATTAAGAATAATGGTAGAGTGCATATTATGATCATTGCACCCATTAGTGTTATTCCTCTTTCTTTTGAAAATCTTGATCCTTTGAAGAATATTAGTTGGGTTATAACTGCCCCTACGTTTCCTCCTCCTCCTGTCATTCCTGATATTACTCCTAACGACCTGAAATTGTATATTTAAAAGCAAAATTACTATTACAATTCACAATTAATATTAATATACAATGAATGAAAAAACTAACCTTCTTGAGACAAAAGGAACAATTCCAAAAGTCATTCCACAAGCAGCTTGAACAAAAACAGAGAAAATAATCATAACAACAACAGAAACATTCAAAGACCCAACAAGTCCCAAAATCACACAAAAAACACCGGCCAACGTTTGACAAATCCACAAACACCACAACCTCCCCCTCATTCCAAATCTCTTTGCCATTAAATCAGAAATAACCCCTCCTCCAGGTCTAGAAAAAACATTAGCCAAACCAAAACTCGCAGCAATGATTCCAGCAGTGTGAAGTTTAAGGTTAAACTTGTCGTAAAAATACTCAGCTATGATATTGTCCACAGTCAACTCCACTCCAAAACAATATCCATAAGTCAAAGCTAAAATCCAACCTCTATAATTCAACACACCATGGTAAAGCACTTTGGAGAATTCGTCTTTTACTTTTTCACCGGATTTTTTCAAACCGTGAAAGTTTCCATCAGGTAAATCTTGTCCGAATATTAATATTGAGAATGCTGTCAAGGTTTGCAGAAAAGCGGGTATGAAAAAAGCTATTCTCCATGCAGTGAATTTTGTTGAACCAATGTTTTGGATTAGAGAAAACACAAGTGGCATGATGAGTTGCGTTGCTCCTCCGCCGAGGTTACCCCAACCACCGGAGAAACCGTTTGCTCGACCAACAACAGTGGTGGAAAACATGGAACTCATCCAAAACTGAGTCGAAACAAACGTGGCTAAAGAAAAGCCGGTGAAGAAACGGACAAGAAGAAAAGTTGTGGGAGAATCAATGATGGAAGTGAAGTAAACAGCTGGTGAAGTCAAGAGAATGAGAGAAGCAGAAGCGAGACGAGGACCGACTAAATCACAAGCTGTTCCCATGGCGATTCTTGCGAAAACAGCGCCGGAAACGGAGGCAACACCGGCATTTCCTATGTCTGTTGCTGTGAGATTAAGGTTGTCGCGGATTATAGGAACAAGTGGTGCTGCTGCAAAGCTTGAAACAAAGCATGCAAAGAATGAGAACCAGGAGAGATGGAATGCTAGCATGTGAGGTTTGGCTATGGAGTGGATTTTGAATTCTGTGGATTTGTGTTCTGAATCAACTTGAAGGGAGAATTTTTGTTGTTGGGGTTGGTTGGTTGATGGTGATGGGGGTGTGGGGAGTTCTGGATTCATGGTTTGTTTGTTGGATTGGACAGGGATAGGGGAAGTATTGATTTGTGATGGAGCTTTTAGTGTGTAGTATTTTATATCATGTTTTTGTTTACTGTTTTAAGCACAAAGCCAACTACTTTCTTTGACTTTTAGCTGAAAAGGTAATGAAATTTATGGCACGGTTGATTTCATTTTTGAAAATGTTAAAAGAATAAAATCTGTAGAAAAATTTGAAGAAAATTTGCTTAGGACAAAAATCAAATAAAATTCAACCGCTAAGAACTTTATCCAAAAAAAAAAAAATACAAGAACGAAAAACAAAAACAAAAATACGTCAGTTTATCAGAAGCAAAAGACTATTGAAGCTAAATTAAAATTTATATTAAATATTGTTGTTGATCTGACCTGATTAGAAGAGGATCACTAGCTGGCCACACTCTGTTGGGCTGCTACCTGTTCACCGGTGATGAAGATGATGAGGGGGTGTACCTGCAAGACATTCCAATGTCAAAGTAAGGAATTTGGCAGAGTGAAAGCAAATACAGAAAGGGGTAAGAAGTGAATACCTGACCCTCTTGTGAAAGAGGGTATTTATAGAGAGACCCCAGCGCAGGGCCAACGGTCATTTGAGTTGGGCTGGGAGGTCAGACCCAACCCAAGTGACTGTTAGGGCTTACGTGGCGTAGTGAAGACCAGGACGTGGTCTTCGCCCTAGTCCAACTGTCCCGTAATCTCCGGAAAGTGGGTTTGACCTGCTTTTTCGGAGGTGGGCAGTTGGTCGGTGACATGTCCCTGCGGAGGGGAGCACGTGGAGAACGTGTGAAGGACACGTTATTCTGCCCGACAGAGGAGCAGGTTCTGCCCGCGGAGGCAGGTCCTGCCTGCGGAGGGACATTACCTGCTCATAGGGGACCCTGTGCTCGACGGTTGTGGCCCAAGCTGGATTGGGCTTGGCAAAATATTATTGGGCTGGGTCTGCCTGGCCAAGTCGGGACCCAGGCCAGAACAGGAGCCCCCCCAAGTCGTAGCTCCGAGGAAGGGAGCGAGGACTTGATGACGTTGTGTCGGGGATGAGGGATTAACCTGAGGAGGAAAACCCTCCAGCTCGTGTTCCGCAAGGACGCGAGTACGCGCGTCCTTCCTCGCCGTCGGTTGCCCGGGCTTAAGGACACGTGTTGGCGAGGAGATGTGAGGGGACACGACTGTCAGCCTTCGCCACGTATCACGCGCTGGGTGGCTGCTAGGGCGGCTACCCTATGGTACTCGAGTGCCTAGCGACACTTCGAGTCCCGTGCTGGGGTATAAGTACGCGAGCCCCCGCTCATTCTCCACTTTTCGCCCTCTTGCAATCAAATTTTCTGCTTTGCCGTCTCGCCGCCGTCTGATCTCTCCGCCACAACAGCCGCCACGTACTCCGCCGCAGATCGAATCATAGTAAGCTTCCTTTATCCTTTCTTTCTTTTTTCCTGTTTGTTTTAGGATTGTGGTCGGGGCAGTTTGAATGCCCCGAGGAGAGGTGAGGATCTCCGCCGTTGTAGGCTGATTTTCTAGGGTTTTACCGTGAGCGTCCCGAGGAGAGATGCCAATTCCGATGAATGCCCCGGGGACGGATGCTTGTTCCAATGAATGCCTCGGGGAAAGACGCTTACTCCGATGAACGCCCCGGGGAGCGGCGTCTACTCCGATGAACGCCCCGGGGAGAGTTTGTAGGTTAGGTTGCGCTGGTTCCCCGGGGAGGTGGTAGGTTTTGGGTAGGGTCACCGGGGACGATGCTCGGTGTGTCCTCGTCGCTCTTTCACTTGACTTGCGGTGGAAGGGTGAATTTGATCTTTGTCATCGAATTCACCGTTACCTTCTGCTTTTCAGGTGTTAATGACTACGTTTATCCCGGGCATAATGGTCGAGGATAATGAACCGGACGTTCCACACTTTGACGAGCATGTCCTTCCCCTCGAGGATTGGGTGGCCAAGGAACCTCTGTTCATGCCTTCCTGCTTCGCTTCTGACCCGACGAGGGCCTACGCCACAGTGGAGGACCGGCGAGAAGGAGATCCTCAGAATTGGCAAGTTTATCGTCCCCGGCCGGGCCACCGAATTTGCTCGAAGTACGGGAGGATGCGCTTCCCGATGTATGAATTCTACTTCAAAGAGGCCAGGCTCAGGCTACCATTCTCGGACTTCCACCTGGGCCTCTTCGACTGGCTGAGGTTGGCCCCGTCGTAGCTGCATCCGAATGCCCTGGATTTTATTCGGGCATTCAAGGTCGTATGTCGCTATCTTCAGGTTGGCGTCACGCTGCCGTTATTCTTCCGTATCTTCCATCTGCAGCGGAAGACGGTGAATGGTCGACACGGTTGGGTGTCGTTCAAGCAACCAGACAGGCTTTTCAAAACGTACATGGATTTTGTCCGGGACTTCAAGGGTCGTTTCTTCGTAATAAGCCCGATCACACATGAGGGGGTTGGCTCTTTATATTCAGAGGGGGAGCAGATCGTGGATGGTCGTCGCGAGGCCGTTATGTTGCCGCGGGTGCATGTGGAGTGGTCCCCGGAGCACTTCTCTCGGGGGACAGACCGGTACATCGTGCGCACAGAGTCGCTTGATAAAGAGGACATGGCCAGCTACATGAAGATAGTCTCGTTCGTGCGCAGCCTGCCGCCATCGAAGCTGGTGACTCCCGATGGCCAGTACATCCTCGACAGCCATGGGAACGTTCGCGAGACAACGAGGTTGATTAATACGAAGGCCCTGCTCGAGTGTCCTTCTGAGGCGGATGCCCTTCGCTACCTAGGTGGTGGATGCCTTTCCCCTCTCACGGTCTGGTATTCCTTATCTGTTACTGACTCATTTTCCTTGTTTTGCAGGGAACATGTCTTCCGTCGAGGAGCGGGTGAAGAAATTGCGCGCGTCAAGGGTCGCTGTTCCTCCGAAGACGCGGGTTTCCCAGCTGGTCGAGCAGGCTTCCGCTGATCAGAATGGTCGTGGGTCGTCATCTTCTCCTCCCAGCAGCCAATCGCCCACATCGCAGGGGGCCCCGAAGAAGCCCCGAGTCCAGGAGGTGGAGGCAGTGGTCGATTTATCAGCGGATTCTACCGAGGAGGGCTACTCCATTGCCCCCTGTCATCAGCACCCTGGCTACTTTCATGGGGCCAGGTCGCCCAGCATTCCTGCCAGGGAGGCAAAGGCGGTCTTAAGCGCGGATCGGGCTACGCGGAGGCAGGTCCTGACTGAGGACTTGGCTGCCCTGATGCGGACCTTTACTACATCGATGGTCCTGAGCGAGGAAAGCTGCTCGGCCGTCGAGCTGTCCAAGCTGCAGGGGACCTTGCTTTCACGCAGTCTCGCCTGAACAAGGTTATCGCGGACCTGGAGGTGAGCCGGGGAAAGGTGACTCAGCTAACCGAGGAGCTGGAGAAAAATCAAGGGGAGGTCGCTCGCGAGCACAAGAGGGGGGACAACACCGAGGAGAGGATGAAGGCTGCTGAGGAGGAAGTGTGGGCGTTGAAGGCTTGCATGGAGGAGCTGGAGGGTGGTCTTCATCCCGCTGACGATGAGACCAAGGAGGATAGGCTGCTGGTTACCCGGGCTCGCTAGGATACGGGTGCTGGAAGGTGATTGTCTGGACGCTTTCGCCGCGGGTTTCAATGGCGCTGTCGCGCAACTTACAGTGGTAAACTCCGGCGTTGCCTTTGTCGAGGACGACATCAGGCCCTTCCACGAGATAATCGATAGTCAGGTGGTCAACCCAAGTGTCGAGGATGCTGGCCCCGTCGTCCCTCCCGTCGAGCCTGAAGCGGATGAAGAATAAGGAGCATAGATTAGTTCCAGGTCTGCGTGCTCATGTATCCTGGCCTGCGTGCCAATACTTTGTATTTTACTGTTTTCTTTACCGGGCCTGCGTGCCCTTATTGGTGATGTAATATTGACTACTGGGTTGGTGCCCGCTTTTAAATAATATTTTTTGAAAATTTGTCTAAGTGTGCGCCTTGTTTTTGCATGTTGTTATGCTCGTTTTATTTATGCACTTTTGTATGCTCGAAATATATGTTTGTATGTTTGAAATGCATGTTTATTATGCTTTTGGACCCGTTTGGGGTGGTAGCTCGACGATAATTTTTTCCGGTAATATGGAGAACTGGCCGGTTGGCCGGTTTTGTTACCTGGCCGTTTCGGAGGTAGTTCTCCCCGCGGCGTGGACGTCCCATCGCGAGCTGGGTGTCCTGCCGGTTCTGGTACGGCGATGGGGAGTCTCGATCGAGGGGTTCCCCGTAGAGCAGAGCCTTCTGCCCGCGCACACAAAGGCAGGGATTGCTTTTTTGTTGGTCTCTAGAAGACGCGAGGAGGTGCAGTGGTACCATGTCGCCCCCCAGTGGTCGCGACGTCTGGGCGTCGCTGGCAGTGTTTAATTGTACTACTGCTTCAGCTTCTCGGCGTTCCATGGTCGAGCTAGTTGTTCCGCGTGTAGTTTTTCGAGGTAGTAGGCCCCATGCTCCGTCTTGTCGCGGACATGATAGGGGCCTTCCCAATTCGCGGCTAGTTTACCCTCGTAGAAGTCCTTCTGGTTTCTTCGCAAGACTAAGTCGCCAATCTGAAACTCGCGTTTCAGGACTCTGCCGTCGTGGCGAAGTGCTACCTGCTATTTCATCTGGGTTTCTCGAAGAGCTGCCTCCGACCAAATTTCCTCGACTAGGTCGAGTTCCTCTCGGAGGGTGTCGTCGTTGTCTTCGGCCTCGAGGGGAGCCTCAGTTTGTCTGGATGGCTCTCGTATCTCGACCGGGATCACCACCTCAGTTCCGTACGTGAGGCGGAATGGTGTTTCCCCCGTGGTTGAGTGAGGCGTAGTTCGGTATGCCCATAGGACGTTGTGGAGTTCCTCAACCCACGCCCTCTTGGCGTCGCCGAGTCTTTGCTTTAGTCCTCTGAGTATTACCCTGTTCGCGGATTCGGCTTGGTCGTTCGTCTGAGGATGTTCGACCGAGGTAAAGTGATGCTTGGTCCCGAGTTTGGTGACGAAGTCCCGGAAATTTTTATCGGTGAACTGCGTTCCGTTGTCCGTGACGATGGAGAGCGGGACCCCGAATCTTGCGAGGATATTTCTTTTGTAAAATCGGAGTATGTTGTGGACCGTGATTTTGGCGAGGGCTTCGGCCTCAATCCATTTGGTGAAGTAGTCGACACCCACGATCAGGTACTTGTTCTGATAGGAACCTAGGGTGAAGGGACCGAGGATATCCATCCCCCACCAGGCGAACGCCCAAGAGGAGGATAGGGATTTGAGCTCGCTCAGTGGGGCGAGGTGCATGTCCCCATGCCTTTGGCATCTGTCGCATTTCTTGACGTGCGCTCTCGCGTCCTCTTGCATCGATGGCCAGTAGTATCCTGCTCGCAGGGCCTTTCTCGCCAGGGATCGTCCTCTGAGGTGCTGCGTGTTGATGCCCTCGTGGATTTCCTCCAGAACGTCAGCGGCCTGGGAGGTGTCGATGCATTTGAGGAGTGGGACCGCAAAGCCTCTGCGGTACAATTTGCCTTCAAGAAGGACGTATAAGCAGGAGCGTCGTTTGATCGTGCTGGCCTCTTTGGGGTCGGCTGGGAGGCGGCCTGCGCTGAGGTAGGCGTGCAGTGGTGTCATCCAACAGTTGGTATCCCCTAAGGCGTTGACTTCGAGTGGGACTTCGGCCTTTTTCGTGCTCGGCTGCGAGAGGATCTTCTGGATGACCGACTTATGCCCGCCCCTCTTTTTGGTGCTTGCTAGTTTTGAGAGAATATCTGCTCAGGTGTTCTGTTCACGTGGGACGTGTTGAACCTCCGCGGAGTCGAAACTTTGCATTTTTTCGATAATGAATGCTAGGTATTCGGCGAGGTTATCGTTTTTCGCCTGATATTCTCCCCGTACTTGTGAGGCGACCAGCTGGGAATCCGTGTAGATTTTAATTTCTTTGGCTCCGAGGTCTGATGCCAAGCAAAGTTCGGCCAAGAATGCCTCGTACTCGGCTTGGTTGTTCGTTGTCTGGAAGGCCAGTCTCAGAGAGACTTCTATGATGGTGCCTTCTTCGTTGTCGAGGATAATTCCTGCTCCGCTGCCCGTGGAGTTTGAGGAGCCATCGACGAAGATAGTCCACTTGTGGCTCCCCGTGGTAGGGTCTGGAGAGGGGGTCATCTCGGCGACAAAGTCGGCCAGGGCTTGGGCTTTGAGGGCCTTCCTTCCTTCGTAGACGATTTCGAACTCAGATAGCTCTAATGACCATTTCAACATTCGTCCAGCCATGTCCAGTTGGCCGAGGAGCTGCCTGACGGGCTGGTCGGTTCGGAGCACAATGGTGTGTGCCAAGAAGTAATATCGGAGGCGGCGTACGGCGGTGATGAGGGCCAAAGCGACTTTTTCGATCAGCTAGTATCGTACTTCGGGACCATGGAGGGCTTTGCTCGTGAAGTAGATTTGCTTTTGGCCTTCTTAGGTTTCCCTGATTAGGACGGTGCTGACGGCCTCGTTAGCCACGACCATGTACAGGTATAGGGTTTCGCCCGCTATGGGTCGCGTCAGCACCGGTAGTTCGGACAGGATGCGTTTGAGATGGTGGAGGGCTTGCTCGCATTTCTCTGTCCATTCAAACGTAGCTTCCTTTCTGAGCAACTTAAAGAAAGGGAGGGCGTGTTGTGCGGACTTGGCGATGAATCGAGAAAGTGAGGCGAGCACGCCGTTGAGGGATTGTATGGATTTCTTCGAGGTGGGTGTGGTGATTTCTGAAAATGCGTGGCACTTGTCCGGATTTGCCTCGATCCCACGCTCGGTTAAGTAGTAGCCGAGAAATTTTCCTGCGCGGACCCCGAAGGTGCATTTCTCTGGGTTGAAGCGCATTCTGCAGTTCCTCGCTGTGTCGAAGACCTTCCTGAGATGGGTCGTGTGGTCGACTTCTGTGTAGGATTTGACAATCATGTCGTCCATATACACCTTGAGCATGTCGCAGATCTCTCCCCGGAAGACTTTGTTCATCATCTATTGATACGTGGCGCCGGTGTTCTTTAGGCCGAAGGGCATTACGTTGTAGTAATAGTTGTCCGACGCCGTCATGAAGGTCGTGCTTTGTTTGTCGCGCTCATCCATCAGGATCTGGTTATATCCCGAGTATGCGTCCATAAAGGACAAGAGTTTGAAGCCCGCCGAGTTGTCGACGAGCTTGTCGATGTTAGGGAGGGGGTAGGCATCCTTAGGACATGCCTGGTTGAGATCGGTGTAGTCAACACACATGCGTCATTTTCCATTATTCTTTTTAACAAGTACAACATTGGACAGCCAGGTTGAATACTGGGCTTCCGAAATAAAATTTGCCTCTAGGAGGTCTTTTACAACTTTTTCAGCCGCCGCCGACTTTTCGGAGGACTGTCTACGCCTACATTGTACTACGGCCTTGGCGGCCGGGTTGATGGACAGTTGATGGCAGGCGACCTCGGGGTCGAGTCCGGGCATTTCCGCGGTGCTCCAAGTGAAGAGATCAGCGTTCTCGCAGAGGCAGGCCTTCAGTTGTTTCCTCGCCAGGTCGGGGAGTCCTGCTCCGATCTTCACGGTTCTATTCTCGTCGTCCCCGAGGGTCACGATCTCGAAGTCACCGTCTGGGATGGGGTGCACTGGGTGGGTAGGCTGCCCGTTGGACTGGGAGGCGTCGTCGGCCTCGTCTTCACGGTCGGGCTCTTCGGTGAAGCAGCTGTCGAGGTCCACTGAGTCGACGAGTTCCTTAGGTTCGCTCTTCTGTGTCGCGGTAGGGGCTGCTTTTTTAGTTGTCGGGGCGATGGTGCTTAGGCCTTTCAGCGTGGCCTCGAAGCATCTTCGGGCAGCCTCGATGTCGCCATTCAGGGTTACCACGGCCCCCCCGCCTTGTGTAGTATTTCATCTTTATGTGGACGGTGGAGGGCACCACGATGAGTTGTGCCATCGTCGTCCTGCCTAGGATACAGTTGTAGAGGGACGAACACTCGATAACTAGGAAGCAGACATTAATTTCCCTGGCAGTTTCTTTCTCCCCGAATGTGACCTTTAACTCCACGTACCCCCACGGTCTCGTCGTTGTCCCGTTGAACCCTTAGAGGTCATAGCCCACGTAGGGGGATAGGTTGGATTCGTCGAGTTGGAGGGTCGTGAAAAGGTGGGTGTACATGATGTCCACCGAGCTTCCTCCGTCGACCAAGATGCGTCTGACATCGAAGTTCGCCATCCGTGCCCGTATCAGTAGGGGGATGTTAGAGTTGGGGGAGCCTCCGGGAAGTTCCTCAAGGTAGAAGGTGATCGACTTGGATTGGCCGTGAAATTTGTCGAGGGTGCTCATTTTACCAGAGTTGCTGGTGATGAGTTCTTCAAACTTTCTTTTTACCGATCCTATAGACAGGTTCCTTGAGGATCCGCCGGAGATGACCATGGCCCTCGGAAAATATTCCCATCGACTGGTGGGGCGCACCGGCTCGTCGGGAAGATCAGGTCCGTCGGGGAGGCCGAACTCTCTATGAGCGAACCAATCCTCAGGGCGGCTGACGCAGAGGGCGGCCTGGAGGCCGTTGTCACCGTCTGAAGAAGAGAGGTCCTCGACTCTCTTGGCCTCGGGGGCGTCTTGCCTCGGGGTTTCTCCTCCCCGGGTGTATCTCTTCAGGTGGCCATCTTTGATCAGGATTTCGATCGCGTCCTTGAGGTGGATGCAGTCTTCTGTAACGTCCCCATGGCTCCTATGGAAACGGCGGTACTTCGATTTGTCTACGTTGGGCTTGGGGGGTGTCGGTCTGGGGAAGCGGACACCTCCTTGGACAAACTCCATCTTGGCGCATTCGGCCAGTATGCGCTTGCAAGAAGCGACTAGGGCCGTATACTCCGTGAACCGGCCGACTGGACCGCGCTGTTCGAGTTGTTCGCGGGGACGATTCTCCCGTCGGCGGTCACCTCCACGCCGGTGGCTCGAGGCTCCGTCCTCTCGGTGCCCGCGGGGGGTCTCTCTGTCTCGTGTGTCTCGAGCGGAGTTGGCCGCTTGGGTTTCCTCGAACCGGATATAATGTGCGACTCTGTCGAGGAAGTCATGTAGAGAGGTTGGTCGGTGTATTGCCACAACTTGATAGAACTTTAAGTCTCGGCGCAGGCCTTGCTCCATTAAGTAACGCTTCATCTCGTCTGACGTCATTACCTGTACTGCCTCCCGCGTGAATCTTTCGATGTACTTCCGGAGAGGCTCGTCGGGAGCTTGGATTATGGCGCCCAGTGCGGCTTCTATCTTCGGATGGCGTCGGGATGTTGTGAAGTGTCTCGAAAATAGGTATTTCAAGACCCTCCACAATGTAACCGATTCTGGCTCCAGGCTTTTGTACCACGTCATGGCACCTTTCCTCAGCATCGTCGGGAATAGTCTGTATTTGATAGCTCCTCGGACATTTCGGTAGTCGAGCATGGCCTCGATGTCTTCCAGGTGATCGTCTAGGTCGGAGGTGTCGTCATACGTCGAGAGTGCCGGGGGTTTCTCCATCCCGTGGGGAATAGGGGCAGCCATGATCTCTCGGGACAAACGAGTCCTGTAGTCGTCTTCGTCGCTGAGATTTGGTGACCGATGGGGTGACGGGCCATTTGGCGGGGGTGCTTGATTTTGTGCCCTCGACCTCCTGACCGGGGGTTTGACCCGCGGAGGTATGGTCGGGGGACCCACTATGGTCCGCCGTCCCTCCCGAACTTGTCTCGTTGGGGATCTAGTTCGCTCCCGCACTACTTCGGGTTGAGGCCTCTCCGGACGGGGTCGCCGGTCCCTGGGGCAATGTGACCTTGGAGGGACCCCGTGCTCTAGTGCGCCAATTCGTGCGTTCAGTTGAAATAACAGCTGGTTCGTCTGGTTGATGACCGCGAAGAGGGTGGCCACAGTCGGGTCCGCTCCGGCCGGGACAGAAATTGGCTGGAACGCTGCTAGGCTAATGGGTCGGAGGACAGCCTGGTGTGCAGCTTCCGCGGACGAAGGGGAGGCAGTCTGGTCGTCTCTCTCATCGGTCTCCGGAGGAGGGGACGTCTCTGTTTGCTTGCCGCCGTTTGCGGCAGGGGCGAGGATGAAGTCGTGAACGACATCGTCATGGTGTGGGCTAGCCATGGTCGCGGAATGTTGGTGAAAACTTTGGTTCGCTGCTCGGAGGAACGAGGAAGTTTCAGTTTCCCACAGACGACACCACTGATCTGACCTGATCAGAAGGGGATCACTAGCTGGACACATTCTATTGGGCTGCTACCTGTTCACCGGTGATGAAGATGAGGAGGGGGTGTACCTGCAAGACACTCCGATGCCAAAATAAGGAATTGGGCAGAGTGAAAGCAAATACAGAAAGGGGTAAGTGTTGCACCCTAATTTTTGACCCTAAGACGCCGCCTCTTTTTGCGTTTTTTTTTCCTATTATTTGACTTTATTTAATATTTATGCGACTAACCAATTTGTGCCGACGCGGTAACATCGAGTGGAGATGGAGTTCATTCTCGTGACCAATCATCCACATATAATTAACTTATTCAACTGTTTTATTTGTTTTCTTTTGTGAAGCTAGATTTGTGGCTTTAAGTCAAAGAAGTACAAAGCAAATCTTCTCTAAGGAGTCACACCTATTTGGTTTCAAAGATGTCTTTTCAACTTGGTTGGACTTGTGGGGTGTATTTGTGTGGCAAGAAATATCTTCAGCGTCAAAGGAGCCCAAGTTGCATTTTACAAGCTCAAGTAAATCTCAGCATTCGAACTCAAATTGTTCAACGGAGGGCTCAGTTTGCTTAGTCGTTCGATTTCAAGGTTGATTTGGTATAAGGCTAGCATTAATCAAGGATTGCTAATCCAATGGGATTATGCCAATCTAAGTGACAGCTACATTTAAACGTTATCGCCGACAGCATACCGACCACTTTTTGCATTTTAAAAGACACTACAATGAAACACAATGAGCGCATAAATTCAAATTTTATCACATGGGTTGTTTTAGGAGTACATGAACATTGAACCATTCAAGCTTACAAGACAAGTCTAGGAATATCATAAGATTCCAATCCACAATTCGTTACAAGTTGTTGTTAAGGCCTAAGACAATCTAAATGAGGCACCGTGGCTTAAAGAAGAGGTAGATTAGAAATCCAATATGTGATTACAATGAGGAATCATGGTTGGATAATTATGGAAGTTGGCTCCCTAGTTTCTACATATGCCACTACATGGTTACATTATTAACAGCGCAAGCCACGTTGGTAATGGATTTTGAAATCTGAAGCAAATAAGTTTGAATCTGAGCAACAGTGCAGTCCTCAACTTCTGCCACAGCCCATCTCACATTTTCTCTACAACTCCTATGGCAACCAGACGATTTTGGCGATCACGCGTCGAACGCATTATTCTTCAGCTCTATATTTCATATTCCATCCGCCGACTTCAACCTTTCTTATCTTCGCCGGTGAAAGCAATCTTCGAGAGTCTCCACTCCATCAAGGTGATGATCGGGTACCATGCCACATCAAGGCGAACTGTCATGGCGGGTGACTCTAGTTATAACAGCATTCCTGGCATTCAAGACAATGTATTTCGAAATTGTCAGTACAAACCAACACACGAGAAGCATAACACGGGCATAATATTTGCTACATTCATAGCACAGAACTCACAGTTTCATAGACAGTAAACACCATGTGCTAATCAAGACGAGAAATTGAAAGAGAAAGCGTTATGTATCAGAGTGGCAGGGATTCACAAATACAACAGCAACATGCATACATAAGAGAGAAGAAGAAGATCACACATAAAGGGAGCGACACTCATCTGCAAAAACGGTCAACGCCGCCGACACGCCGCTATGTTGAAGGAAAAGCACCTCAATTTCGGTTCACGCCGAGAGTTTGTTCACTATCATCAAACAAAGCTTCTCCATCACCGTCGTTCATATTAGCCTGCCATGCGAGTTTTGTCAGTAGTAACTTAATGAAGATAAGTACACAAATTGATGTTCTAAAACGGCGATTTGAGGAGCTTACCCGAACATCATAACGGCATACGAAAGCGTCCTTTATTTTTCCTCGAATCTGCTTACTTTGAAAGGATGAATGAGCGGTCATTTAGCTTTCAAAATCCTACCCGGTGCAGCAGCCACGAATTCACCAATTCCATGTTAGTTCTCAACTCTCCAGACCCTTAGCAGTCTGCCGTTCACATGATTCTAAGGACATTTCTGGGACTTCTTCTACATTTATCCGGCTTGTAGTACATCGCACCAGAACTGTAACAAGAAATTAAAAACATAACAAAGCCGCAGCAACTCGGACACAAGGTTCACCGTCAATTTCGTGATTCACCTACATCATAACAGAAGGAAATCGGGATTAAAGGGAACGCCACACATTGCTAATACATACTTGAAGCGAAAACAAAACGCTGCAACTTCCCCTCAATCATGTTAAACAAAATCAGCAAACACCAGAACTCTCGAGCAAGAATGTAAACATGTCATCCATTCAAGTCTTCGCGTGATGCCTCCAGGTCGTGCAACGCCGTTAACGAAACCCTGTAGTTTTCACAACGACTAATAAGATTTGAAGCCAGCATTATGTTCAAACCACTCCACGACATATCAATGCAATGCTCAGAGTTATTCTGAAAATGAAGGAAGTTTTCATCGAGAATTTTACCTCCGGCAAAGTTATCTGAGAAAGACTGGGTCGACCAAACAAGCGTAACAGGGGCTCATTCTGAAGAAACAGAATTGAAGTCACGGCAACTTCTGCGGTGTTTTTCTCCCTGCATCATAAGCGAGCCAAAGTAATTAAAACAGAGCCATAACGGTAAACCCAACATTAATATGAATAAGAGGAATATTTTTTCAAGTCATGGCAATAGTCACTTGGAAGCAATCGGACCAAATGCGATGAATTTTAACGGCCGTTAATGAGGAATTACTAAGCATCAGCAAATTTAAACAACTTCCCAAAATAGGATGGAACGAAAATGGAATTGATTCAAATTCCCCAAGAAAGAATAATTGCCATCAATTTGTTCCCAACTGGCCTAAGCATGCTCAAATTGGAAAGAAATTATCCTCACCGACAGTAAAGCTGTGACCTGCTAAGATAAAAGAGAAAAATTAGAAACAACTCAAAAACAGGTTCTGACCAAAACGAGAAAGTTTTATTGCCATGAAGAGGTATTCAACTGCCTTCCAAAACAGGTTTTCGACATGTTTGGACAGACATGGAAAGTATTCATCACAATACTCAATTCAAAATCAAAACAGCCTATAAAGAAGGTTTGGAGAATCAGCAAAAAAAGACAGGACATACACGATGAAAACCCACACAAACAATCACAGATAAAAAATCCCCCAAAATCCCAAATCAACAGAAAGATAACACTTATCTTTTTCAAAACTACTCCGTGAACCTCCGTTACCTCACCGTTAACACCTTTGACCTACACCAAATCACAAACAATTCACAGACATCAAAAATCCACACGAACAACATACAAAAAAATCAAAAGAGAGACAACGCTCACGAGAGAGATCCCTAATCAGCAAAAACGCCCTTCACAAAAAAACCCCAGATCTTGAAACCCCAAAATCCAACAAAAACCTAAATCGTAAAAGAGATTTACCTTCTGAAACTCCACCGCAAATCCCCCTCGCGTCCACCATTTTCTTTACTCGGACGCCACCGCGAAGTCACAATCCGAGCCTTCGCCCTCAACCGGTCGCCGTGAGCTACGAATCGCCACAGTTCCACCACTTTTCGTGAACCATCGTCGCCGTCTTCGCAAAATGCAACCACCGCCATCCATAGCCCTCGGTGAGCCATCTATTTGCACCAAATCCATCGAAACTTTTGATTTGTGTGTTTATGTTTCAGGTGTGAAACACGAAGAGGAGGATGATCAAAGAGAGGGAAAGACGAAACAGAAACGAGCGATGGGAGAAATAGAGAAAAGATCGAGTGGAAGAGGAAGAGGATCTCGGTTCAGAAAGAGGAATTGGGGAAGGAATTAGGGTTCATGTGATCTTTTTTTTTCTTTTGTTTTACTGTAACAATGTTAATCACACACATCACACACACTAATCATCCACTAAACGCCACTTAACCCTTAAATTCTTTAATCCGTGATCTTAACCAACTTTTTAAAATCAAATTAATAACCTAATCGGCTCTTTAAAATTAATTAACTATTAGTCTTTTCTCTAATTAGTTTTAAAAATAAAATAACTAAAACCTTGTATTAACCATTTAAGTAATCACTATATTTAAAACTTTATTTTATTTAAAATAATTTGATAACCTTTTATAATGATATATTAATAAGAAACCATTTTCATAATTTACTTAATTAATATTTATTTATTAATAATAACAAAATCACTTTACTCTAATAATATTTATTAATTTGGATTAAAGCTTTCAATATTAGAAATAGATAACTTATTTAATTTGAAAAACAATAACAACTTCTAAATGGATTAAAACTATTATAATAATCTCTTTATCAATTTAAAATTAACTTTTATCTTTTGCGATAATAACTAAACAAACTTTTCATCCAAAAATCAAATCAACGTTTTATTCAAACCGAACTCAATCTTAAACCATTTCAACTTTTCTCAAAATAATTCAACCTCGTCTAAAAATCAAGTCAAACAGTTAAAATCCATTAACATCGTAATACAATCAATCGTGCACTCACGACACATGCACTTACACTCAGCGCTTTCATGCGTATGCACTCTTTATCTTTATCTGCTTTATCTTACTCACAATGCACACACACCCACTTAGCGCTTTCATGCGTTCGTGTATGGCTTTACATTTCTGCAATTTACTCTTACGCAATTTATTCTATTGCATTCCCATTATCATATTTATCTATTCATACATCGCATTCCGTCCAAAGGAAAAACCTACACATAATTCAACGTTGTGTGTAGTTGCATATCATATGCATCATATTCCCTTAGATTCCTTGATTCTTCAAGTTGATCGTTTAGGATAGATCCTACCCCATAGGAAGGACCTTAATCTTTACAACATAGAACAAACAAAACAATACAACTTAAAAACAATATAAACACAATAGAGAACAGATGTTAATCATCTTAAGCGAGATATAACTTGTCACGCCCCACAACATAAATACAATCAATATCTCTTGATCGCTTAAGAGAAGACAGAGGCGTACTTGTCGACCCTTCCAAGCGCTCGAAGCCCTTCTCTTAAGACGACATACACAAATACAAATTTTTTCTACACACTTGTGGTGGCTAAAACTGAGTAATCTCTCTTAAAATGAAGACTCGTCTCTTCTCCTAAACCCAATCAAAACAACTACCCTAAACCCGTAGGAACTTTGACCACAGTCAAAGAGCTCCTCTAACCCTTTAGGGTGAACTACAAAATACTCTGATTCCACTCCCGTAAGGATATGTAGGCATAAGATGCGACATCTTATCGAGTATACTTAGAAATAAACCCCTAGGTCTTTTAACCATTAAGCAGATAAACACTTAGCAGTAAACAAACATAAAACAAGAGGTTCCTGTAGAGTACTACAGAAACTTAGGATGCTAGTACCTTCCCTAAGTTTAACCAACCCCCGAACCTAAAACTCTCTAAACCTTGCATTTGCATTGCATTGTGGGAATTTCGATCTTTATCCCTTCCTTTGGACAAATCAAAGTTCGGTTGCAAAATGAATTAAAGATTCAAACTAATCAATAGTTTGGTATCCAAATTTCACCGCGACAGAAATGGCGACTCTGCTGGGGACTCTCAGTGGGTCTCCCTATCTTGTTTTATTATTGCTTTTTATATTTGCTTATATTTGCTTATTTGTTTACTTGTTTATTTGTTTGTATTCTTGGGTTGATACTCCTGAGTGGTGAGACAAAGTCCTACACCCGGACTTGAGTGAACTTAAGATAGGATAGTGATATGTTCAAAGAGGCTTATAGGGGGTGGAATCCCGACCAAGTTGACTTGAAAATCACGCTCAATTGAGGCCCTCTCGAAAATTGTATTGTTGAACGAGTCTTTAATCGTGAAAACATGCACTATATTCGATGTTGGAGCCTATGATATTGAGGACCGTAGTTACCTTAACCCAACTTTGGCCTTTACTAGGACGTAGTGCGGGACTATGAGGGGGTACCCCCGAAATAGTGCTACGCGATGCTACACTCAAAAGAAGTTCTCTTGAGAATATTATTAACCCTCGAGTACTTGGGAAGTTGATAATATCCGAAAGATGGGCTGATGACTTTGGGAACCTCATTAGAACCTTGTTCTGCAGGTACAAACAACCTCTAGTCCCTCAACCTTTGGGAATGGGTATACCTTTGGCTCCATGCTCGTTGCAAACCTAGGGCGCCCCTTTTGTTTGTTTACCTTTATGTCCTTATGTGAATACTTGTGTTTGCTGCATTCATATAGCATCATATTACATTAAGTTTCATGGAATTCCTAGTTTATTTATAAACATTACAAAACCAACATAGATTACAAATAGAAAATATTTTTGAAATATTATTTTAAGAGTCCTAGCTTGGATGACCTAAGGAAGTTAGGGGCATCAATTGAAGAATTAAGAAACTCCAAAGGACAAATACAAGAGACTTCCTTATCATTAAAGATCAATAGAAGGCTTCCCTTAACATGGAGGATCATTAGAAGTTCAAAAGACTCTCATCATCATCAAAGATCCAAGTAAACAAGGGATCCATTTCTCATTTTTCAACAAGAGCAAAAGAAGGGATGGAGGGTTTATTTTCCTCTATCAAACTACTCTTTATACTTTGATCATGGGCGAGCTTACCTTCAAGGAGATCCAAGTGGAGGAACAAATCAACAAACAAAATGAAGGACTTCCTTAGGGCTTTCTTAGCTTTTATGTTAGGACTCTTAAGAGGATATTTATTTGTAATCAAATATATATGCATTAAAATGATTTTCTTTGGTACTCTGTAATGTTTATAAAAACTTGAGTTCCATGAAACATTTCATCCTTACATTCTTGCATTAGCATTATGCATTCTCGCATCATGCATCCAGCATTTACATGTGCATGAGTCTCTTCTCCTCTATGTCCTCATTTAGTTTTCCGTCTTTGTCTGTCAGTTGACATCTCGACCATCTGACCAAGCTTGAAGTATTATTGAGGGATAGTAAAGCGAATAAAGATATGGACTCCTTGGCCGGTTTCAGGGTTGTGACTAATCCGTTATTCGATCTTCCTTCTGACGACAATGTTCAACAAGTGGATGTTCCTACTCAACCTCATCCTGTGCAAGACAACTTGGTTGTTCAAGCTTCTCAGCCCCTACAAAATGCACCTAATCTTCAGAATGTTCGTACAAGTAAAAAGATGGACGATCCTAGATTCGTAGCAATGGAGAAAGAACTTCGTGATATCGAAGAGCAATTAAGGATGACAAAAGAAGTTGATACATATGATTTTAATGCTCGTGACTCATGTCTGGTTCCAGGTGTAAATATTCCTCCTACGTTTAAGATGCCTGTCTTTCAAGTGTACAAGGGTACTAGTTGTCCAAGAGATCATTTGACGATATTCTGTCGGAAGATAGCTGCTTATGTTGACAACGACGAGTTGATGATTCATTGCTTTCAAGAGAGCTTATCTGGGGCATCCTTGATGTGGTATACGAGGCTACAAAGGAATCGTATTCAGTCTTTTAAGGATTTAGCTAATGCTTTTATAAAGCAGTACAATTATAATTTGGACGTGGCTCCAGACAGTGATCAATTGATGGACATGAGTAAGAATGACGATGAATCTTTCAAGGAATATGCCCAACGATGGAAAGAGCTAGCATCTCAAGTTCAGCCACCACTTCCCGAGAAAGATTTAAACAAGATGTTTCTGAGAACACTGCCAGACTCTTATTATGTTAGAATGGTAGGAGCTGTACCATTGGATTTCCCCAAGATTATAGAAGTTGGCGTAAACATCGAGAATGCACTCAAAAGTGGAAGAATTCAAGATGATTTGAATAACCAAACTGACGAAGAGATTTCAGTTGATGACTCCCAAGAGGAAGGAAGTGCTGACGTTAATGCAATTCAGGACTCCCATCAAATCCTGTCAGATCCAGATCCAGTACCTCAACATCAATATGCAGCGCCTGCTCAGCGCGAGCAGCGACTACCTCATAAGCGAAGATTGACTTCTCCAAATCAACATCAAAATCGACAAGTTCGAAGACGGTTTCAGAATCAAGAGGTACCTCTAAGCGTTCCGAAGGAAGAAACTCGATGGTTTGATCTTATCCCAATGACTTACCGTCAGCTATGGTCTTACTTTGCCAGAAACTCAGTGATGACTCCCAGAAAGACTAGAATTATGAAGTCTCGTCCGCCGTGGTTCGACCCAAACGCCAGTTGCGAATTTCATGATGGAGCATTGGGGCATTCGATTGAAGAATGTAAAGTTTTCCAGGGGAAAGTGCAAGAAATGATTGATAATGAAGAGCTGACTTTCAAAGGAGGAAACCCAGTCTTGAATGGAACACCGTTATGATCAGCCATCTATTTTGTCTGCTTATTTGCTCTTGTCATTTTCTTTGGTTAAAAGCATAATTAGCATGTGAGAACTTGTTTATTTTGAATAAGTAGTGCAATAAATGTTTGTCTTGAGGAAACCCATTCGTTTCACTCTTTAAAATGTTTTTATAATGCCAAAATCACCCGATTTCTGTCTCACTTCGGTGAAGAATTGGAAGGAGGATGATGAAGTAAAACGTAGGATCTCTCGATGTATGCTTTCGAATAAAACCCTACTGATGATGTAAGGCATTGTTTCAAACCTTCTAAACACCAAAGACATAAAGAAGTTAATCCATTTTTTAACTCCTTCAAACCTTGATTGAGGATCTGCTTTATTTCCCCCAGACCCTTTCCAACTTCATTTTTAAACCTGGGGCAGGGAAATTTTCAGTCAGCTCGATTGAATACTTAAAACTTCAAAAAATCAGATGGGCACAAATAAGCTTTTGACCCTTATTCCTTTTGTTTTACAAAACGTAAACTAAACCTCGATATAACCCTTGAAAGTCCTAATTGAAGTAAGGATTACTTCGAAAGCATACTCAATGAGATAACGTTTCCTGACTCCTATGAGCTATGCTCAACTATTTATATTGGCTTATAAATTAATTCATGTCATAACTAGTGACTTTGTCACAAGTGGTCGTGATATCTCTTTTTCAAAACTTCAAGACAGACATATATGTCGCATTAACAGTTTCAGGAATAACATTTCACGCGTGTTAATTCGGCCTGATATCATAGAAAATTACATACAAGCGTCATCATCAAGTGTATCCTACTGGAATTCGAAGACTCTGCTAAACTGGGGCAAGTTTGTTTCCAAATGGTCTGCTCAGGTTTGACTCCACCTTTAGAGCAAGATTGAAGACTCGTCATAATACCGCCGATCAGGGTCCGTTACGTCGAGATTCAGCGAATCTCTCTAAGAGTTTGAAAACAGTGGGACGCCTTGTTTTCTGTAAAATCCTCTTGGAATAAATTTTTCTCATATCCATATGACTTGGGGCAATTGAGACGCGAAGATTATCTTTCCCGCATAACAAGTTTTGTTCAAAATGGCGACTGCTACACAATTCATCAAGCCAGGATTACCTTGTTCTTATAACATTCTTCATGTCCCCAATAAATTTTATTTTTGGTGGTCATGACATTCTTCGATGAAACTTTTCGATGCAAGAACACCTAGTGATTCGCTCAACTTCACTTCCCCAATGAAGTAGATGTTATCCTCAGTGAAGCTTCTCTAACTTCACCTTCCTCAGTGAAGTGGACGTATTTTACTCCTCAATAGATCTTCTTGAACTTCATCACCCCAGTGAAGTGGTTGTTGCTGTACACCCTAATGGACCTCTACAATGTTAATCTTCTCCAGCAAGGCGGATGTTTATTTCATCCCCGTGAAGTTTTTACGACATATTCAACTACCATGCTATCCAGGTTTCCCCTCTGAAATGGATATTTATTTTATCCCCATGAAACCTCAGTCTTCAAGAGAGATCAAGTTGCTATATCCCCGAATGGATTGATCTCTATTCCCCAGTAGAAGCTTGTGAAGCTCTGAAACAGGATTAAGATCCTATATCTGGTTCTCCGTATATCCCCAGTGATACTTCTATCTTTGAAGATTGGTCGGATGTTTGTTTCGAGATGTTTATCCCATCTCCGTTCGTTGCTTTCGTCTGTTTTGTCAGCATAAGCATACACATATCATATAAATAGATAACATAACATTTGCATTTGTGCATCTTTGTGTATTGTTATTCTGTCGCTTTGGTCGTGTCTATCTACAAGTGGTTGGGTGTGTCTCCTCATTCCAATTAGAGTTGTCACCCTTAGGCAGAAAAAGCGCAATATTTCTATTTCCCCCCACGAAGTTCGATCCTCGTGGAAGACGGTTGCTTTAGTATATTCCCATTCGAGTTCATACCTCAATGGTCGAGTTTTGCTTGACAGTTTCTCTTCAGTTATTTCCTGAATTGAACTTCGGTCCTTGACAATCACACTTTTTCGGACATTTTTCCAACTTTTAAACATGGGGCAAGTGTGCATTTATTTTGCACTGTTCTCCTCAGAAAAGGTCTTCATGAAGATGATTATTGAAGATGGATATTTCTCCAATGATATTACAAGACATCTTTCCAACAATCTACATCTGGTTTGCGAGCAACCTCTTTATTTGAGCAACTCGACAAATGACAGTCTCCTCAAGACAGTTTATGCATCCGTAATGGGTTTTATCAATATTATCAACTCATGGCATCTCTCCGGAAATCCACCAGACTGGTTCATCGAAGACTTCACAGATGTTTTCTCTTTATCTGAGAAACGTTCACCTCAAGAAGCTTACATACTTACAACTACAACAAGATACTCTTCAGGAATTTATTCCCCAGTGAGTCCATTACACAAGTTTACTTCCGTCAAGTGACATCTCCCTGAAGAAGTCGAAGAAGTTTATCACAATAGTCTCTCTTTATTTGAGAAGACATTACAACTCAACCGGTTCACATCTCTTCCGAAGATCCCCCGGTGAAGCTTTACAGTTACAATTCTACAATCTACAAATTCACAACCCCTCTTTGAAGATGCTCTCACAAGTTTCATCATTCTGGAAAGAGACTGAGACCAGCTCGTGGTTCCCATATCATGATGCTCGGGGAAGCTCAACAACTACAGTTACATCTACAATCTACAAATTTACAACCCCTCTTTGAAGACGCTCTCACGAGTTTCCATCATTTTGGGTAGGAACCGAGACCAGCTCATGGTTCCCATACCATGGAGCAAGGGGAAGTTTGACATCAGAGACCGAGACCGGCTCATAGCATCCAGACTATGACGTTCGGGGAAGTTCTACATCTACAACAACAATTTACAACTACAGTCTACAACGACAATCACTCGAACATCTTTCATTTTCTGGTTAATCTTGACAGTAGATTCCCAGAAGACCTCGGCAGTAGGTGGTTCTATTTCATCTCCTGGTTAATCTCGACAGTAGATTCCCAGAAGACCTCGGCAGTAGGTGGTTCTATTTCATCTCCTGGTTAATCTCGGCAGTAGATTTCCAGAAGACTTCGTCAGAAGTATTTCTCCAACAGACTTCAACATAGAATCTCGGCAGTAGATTCCTTACAGACTCTAACAGTAAATATTTTGGCAAAAATATTCCCAGTTACAGTTACAAGCCTTGACATTAGACTTCTCAAGATGATGTCTTGAAGCAATTACATTTTGACATATACAGTAGATTCTTCCAAAGAATTTCTTTTCCCAGTTCTTTACGACATATTTACAGACACTTTGTGATTGTCAATCTTCCCCCGTGGAGTCTCGCTCTGTTGAGCTTATTCTTCCCGCGTGTTGTGTTTCTCCCTTTGTGATGCCATTTCTCCACAAGATCCTTTGTCTTGCATTTCCGTATCATCGCATATCATGTGCATTTCGGTGGCTTCTTAAGGCCAAAAATCCGCGCAATGTTTGTATTTAAGTCCCTCCTATCTCGTCGAGATGAAGATTTCAATCTCCATATCTCCGAATAGGAGTAACTTAAATAGGGGCATCTGTTGCACCCTAATTTTTGACCCTAAGACGCCGCCTCTTTTTGCGTTTTTTTTTCCTATTATTTGACTTTATTTAATATTTATGCGACTAACCAATTTGTGCCGACGCGGTAACATCGAGTGGAGATGGAGTTCATTCTCGTGACCAATCATCCACATATAATTAACTTATTCAACTGTTTTATTTGTTTTCTTTTGTGAAGCTAGATTTGTGGCTTTAAGTCAAAGAAGTACAAAGCAAATCTTCTCTAAGGAGTCACACCTATTTGGTTTCAAAGATGTCTTTTCAACTTGGTTGGACTTGTGGGGTGTATTTGTGTGGCAAGAAATATCTTCAGCGTCAAAGGAGCCCAAGTTGCATTTTACAAGCTCAAGTAAATCTCAGCATTCGAACTCAAATTGTTCAACGGAGGGCTCAGTTTGCTTAGTCGTTCGATTTCAAGGTTGATTTGGTATAAGGCTAGCATTAATCAAGGATTGCTAATCCAATGGGATTATGCCAATCTAAGTGACAGCTACATTTAAACGTTATCGCCGACAGCATACCGACCACTTTTTGCATTTTAAAAGACACTACAATGAAACACAATGAGCGCATAAATTCAAATTTTATCACATGGGTTGTTTTAGGAGTACATGAACATTGAACCATTCAAGCTTACAAGACAAGTCTAGGAATATCATAAGATTCCAATCCACAATTCGTTACAAGTTGTTGTTAAGGCCTAAGACAATCTAAATGAGGCACCGTGGCTTAAAGAAGAGGTAGATTAGAAATCCAATATGTGATTACAATGAGGAATCATGGTTGGATAATTATGGAAGTTGGCTCCCTAGTTTCTACATATGCCACTACATGGTTACATTATTAACAGCGCAAGCCACGTTGGTAATGGATTTTGAAATCTGAAGCAAATAAGTTTGAATCTGAGCAACAGTGCAGTCCTCAACTTCTGCCACAGCCCATCTCACATTTTCTCTACAACTCCTATGGCAACCAGACGATTTTGGCGATCACGCGTCGAACGCATTATTCTTCAGCTCTATATTTCATATTCCATCCGCCGACTTCAACCTTTCTTATCTTCGCCGGTGAAAGCAATCTTCGAGAGTCTCCACTCCATCAAGGTGATGATCGGGTACCATGCCACATCAAGGCGAACTGTCATGGCGGGTGACTCTAGTTATAACAGCATTCCTGGCATTCAAGACAATGTATTTCGAAATTGTCAGTACAAACCAACACACGAGAAGCATAACACGGGCATAATATTTGCTACATTCATAGCACAGAACTCACAGTTTCATAGACAGTAAACACCATGTGCTAATCAAGACGAGAAATTGAAAGAGAAAGCGTTATGTATCAGAGTGGCAGGGATTCACAAATACAACAGCAACATGCATACATAAGAGAGAAGAAGAAGATCACACATAAAGGGAGCGACACTCATCTGCAAAAACGGTCAACGCCGCCGACACGCCGCTATGTTGAAGGAAAAGCACCTCAATTTCGGTTCACGCCGAGAGTTTGTTCACTATCATCAAACAAAGCTTCTCCATCACCGTCGTTCATATTAGCCTGCCATGCGAGTTTTGTCAGTAGTAACTTAATGAAGATAAGTACACAAATTGATGTTCTAAAACGGCGATTTGAGGAGCTTACCCGAACATCATAACGGCATACGAAAGCGTCCTTTATTTTTCCTCGAATCTGCTTACTTTGAAAGGATGAATGAGCGGTCATTTAGCTTTCAAAATCCTACCCGGTGCAGCAGCCACGAATTCACCAATTCCATGTTAGTTCTCAACTCTCCAGACCCTTAGCAGTCTGCCGTTCACATGATTCTAAGGACATTTCTGGGACTTCTTCTACATTTATCCGGCTTGTAGTACATCGCACCAGAACTGTAACAAGAAATTAAAAACATAACAAAGCCGCAGCAACTCGGACACAAGGTTCACCGTCAATTTCGTGATTCACCTACATCATAACAGAAGGAAATCGGGATTAAAGGGAACGCCACACATTGCTAATACATACTTGAAGCGAAAACAAAACGCTGCAACTTCCCCTCAATCATGTTAAACAAAATCAGCAAACACCAGAACTCTCGAGCAAGAATGTAAACATGTCATCCATTCAAGTCTTCGCGTGATGCCTCCAGGTCGTGCAACGCCGTTAACGAAACCCTGTAGTTTTCACAACGACTAATAAGATTTGAAGCCAGCATTATGTTCAAACCACTCCACGACATATCAATGCAATGCTCAGAGTTATTCTGAAAATGAAGGAAGTTTTCATCGAGAATTTTACCTCCGGCAAAGTTATCTGAGAAAGACTGGGTCGACCAAACAAGCGTAACAGGGGCTCATTCTGAAGAAACAGAATTGAAGTCACGGCAACTTCTGCGGTGTTTTTCTCCCTGCATCATAAGCGAGCCAAAGTAATTAAAACAGAGCCATAACGGTAAACCCAACATTAATATGAATAAGAGGAATATTTTTTCAAGTCATGGCAATAGTCACTTGGAAGCAATCGGACCAAATGCGATGAATTTTAACGGCCGTTAATGAGGAATTACTAAGCATCAGCAAATTTAAACAACTTCCCAAAATAGGATGGAACGAAAATGGAATTGATTCAAATTCCCCAAGAAAGAATAATTGCCATCAATTTGTTCCCAACTGGCCTAAGCATGCTCAAATTGGAAAGAAATTATCCTCACCGACAGTAAAGCTGTGACCTGCTAAGATAAAAGAGAAAAATTAGAAACAACTCAAAAACAGGTTCTGACCAAAACGAGAAAGTTTTATTGCCATGAAGAGGTATTCAACTGCCTTCCAAAACAGGTTTTCGACATGTTTGGACAGACATGGAAAGTATTCATCACAATACTCAATTCAAAATCAAAACAGCCTATAAAGAAGGTTTGGAGAATCAGCAAAAAAAGACAGGACATACACGATGAAAACCCACACAAACAATCACAGATAAAAAATCCCCCAAAATCCCAAATCAACAGAAAGATAACACTTATCTTTTTCAAAACTACTCCGTGAACCTCCGTTACCTCACCGTTAACACCTTTGACCTACACCAAATCACAAACAATTCACAGACATCAAAAATCCACACGAACAACATACAAAAAAATCAAAAGAGAGACAACGCTCACGAGAGAGATCCCTAATCAGCAAAAACGCCCTTCACAAAAAAACCCCAGATCTTGAAACCCCAAAATCCAACAAAAACCTAAATCGTAAAAGAGATTTACCTTCTGAAACTCCACCGCAAATCCCCCTCGCGTCCACCATTTTCTTTACTCGGACGCCACCGCGAAGTCACAATCCGAGCCTTCGCCCTCAACCGGTCGCCGTGAGCTACGAATCGCCACAGTTCCACCACTTTTCGTGAACCATCGTCGCCGTCTTCGCAAAATGCAACCACCGCCATCCATAGCCCTCGGTGAGCCATCTATTTGCACCAAATCCATCGAAACTTTTGATTTGTGTGTTTATGTTTCAGGTGTGAAACACGAAGAGGAGGATGATCAAAGAGAGGGAAAGACGAAACAGAAACGAGCGATGGGAGAAATAGAGAAAAGATCGAGTGGAAGAGGAAGAGGATCTCGGTTCAGAAAGAGGAATTGGGGAAGGAATTAGGGTTCATGTGATCTTTTTTTTTCTTTTGTTTTACTGTAACAATGTTAATCACACACATCACACACACTAATCATCCACTAAACGCCACTTAACCCTTAAATTCTTTAATCCGTGATCTTAACCAACTTTTTAAAATCAAATTAATAACCTAATCGGCTCTTTAAAATTAATTAACTATTAGTCTTTTCTCTAATTAGTTTTAAAAATAAAATAACTAAAACCTTGTATTAACCATTTAAGTAATCACTATATTTAAAACTTTATTTTATTTAAAATAATTTGATAACCTTTTATAATGATATATTAATAAGAAACCATTTTCATAATTTACTTAATTAATATTTATTTATTAATAATAACAAAATCACTTTACTCTAATAATATTTATTAATTTGGATTAAAGCTTTCAATATTAGAAATAGATAACTTATTTAATTTGAAAAACAATAACAACTTCTAAATGGATTAAAACTATTATAATAATCTCTTTATCAATTTAAAATTAACTTTTATCTTTTGCGATAATAACTAAACAAACTTTTCATCCAAAAATCAAATCAACGTTTTATTCAAACCGAACTCAATCTTAAACCATTTCAACTTTTCTCAAAATAATTCAACCTCGTCTAAAAATCAAGTCAAACAGTTAAAATCCATTAACATCGTAATACAATCAATCGTGCACTCACGACACATGCACTTACACTCAGCGCTTTCATGCGTATGCACTCTTTATCTTTATCTGCTTTATCTTACTCACAATGCACACACACCCACTTAGCGCTTTCATGCGTTCGTGTATGGCTTTACATTTCTGCAATTTACTCTTACGCAATTTATTCTATTGCATTCCCATTATCATATTTATCTATTCATACATCGCATTCCGTCCAAAGGAAAAACCTACACATAATTCAACGTTGTGTGTAGTTGCATATCATATGCATCATATTCCCTTAGATTCCTTGATTCTTCAAGTTGATCGTTTAGGATAGATCCTACCCCATAGGAAGGACCTTAATCTTTACAACATAGAACAAACAAAACAATACAACTTAAAAACAATATAAACACAATAGAGAACAGATGTTAATCATCTTAAGCGAGATATAACTTGTCACGCCCCACAACATAAATACAATCAATATCTCTTGATCGCTTAAGAGAAGACAGAGGCGTACTTGTCGACCCTTCCAAGCGCTCGAAGCCCTTCTCTTAAGACGACATACACAAATACAAATTTTTTCTACACACTTGTGGTGGCTAAAACTGAGTAATCTCTCTTAAAATGAAGACTCGTCTCTTCTCCTAAACCCAATCAAAACAACTACCCTAAACCCGTAGGAACTTTGACCACAGTCAAAGAGCTCCTCTAACCCTTTAGGGTGAACTACAAAATACTCTGATTCCACTCCCGTAAGGATATGTAGGCATAAGATGCGACATCTTATCGAGTATACTTAGAAATAAACCCCTAGGTCTTTTAACCATTAAGCAGATAAACACTTAGCAGTAAACAAACATAAAACAAGAGGTTCCTGTAGAGTACTACAGAAACTTAGGATGCTAGTACCTTCCCTAAGTTTAACCAACCCCCGAACCTAAAACTCTCTAAACCTTGCATTTGCATTGCATTGTGGGAATTTCGATCTTTATCCCTTCCTTTGGACAAATCAAAGTTCGGTTGCAAAATGAATTAAAGATTCAAACTAATCAATAGTTTGGTATCCAAATTTCACCGCGACAGTAAGAAGTGAATACCTGACCCTCTTGTGAAAGAGGGTATTTATAGAGAGACCCCAACGCAGGGCCAACGGTCATTTGAGTTGGGCTAGAAGGCCAAGCCCAAGCCAAGTGACTGCTAGGGCTTATGTGGCATAGTAAAGACCGGGACGTGGTCTTCGCCCTAGTCCAACTGTCCCGTGATCTTCGGAAAGTGGGTTTGACCTGCTCTTTCGGAGGTGGGCAGTTGGCCGGTGACGTGTCCCTGCAGAGGGGAACACGTGGAAAACGTGTGAAGGACACGTTGTTCTGCCCGACAGAGGAGTAGGTTCTGCCTGCGGAAGGCAGGTTCTGCCCGCGTAGAGGGCAGTGTTTGGTCGACGGGGAGTCTTGTGCCCGAAGTAACTGAGGCAGGTCCTTCCCGCGGAGGGACATTACCTGCTCGTAGGGGACTCTGTGCTCGATGGTTGTGGCCCAAGCTGGACTGGGCTTGGCAGAATATTATTGGGCTGGGCCTTCCTGGCCAAGCCGGGGGCCAGGCCAGAACAGTTGTAATGTGGCTTAAAGTCTCATGTGAGAAAAATAGAAAAAAAATGTTTTTAGTAATGCTGATTTCTTGGACGAAATCCATTTGTAGTATAGTAGAGTTTGTCCTGAAAGTTTGACAGCAGAAGTCGGTCGACTAGCAGTGAGCGAATGGTTAGGTGGCGGAGGTATTCCAAGCGAGTCTTGAATTTATTTGCGGATCTATCCGTTAGTGAGTCATATCTTAGACTCGTTTAGGTTTTGATAGTTATGAATATGATTTTTTTCTCATTTGTTGTTAACTTGTGGTGCCTCAGCTAGCAATCCTTGGGAGAACATGAAGATAAAAATTCCTAAGACTATATTCTTGGGGTTTTACAACCTTTTGAGATTATCACATGGATTTGACAAAATACTTTAAACCCATTGGATTTATGAGATTCTTATATTGAGGATTGGAGAGAATAGAAATCATTTGGTTGGTTGTCATTGTTCTTTATCTTACACATCAAAGTTTTGATTATTTCAACTTTGAATTATTCTATTAGTTTTTTACAATAAATATGAATAATCTTATATTGATTCAACGATCTTAGGTATCTTGAACCTTGTAAATGTTTAAAAAAAATTAGTTGGTAGTATGACTTTGAATTTGTACATGTTGGGTACACTAATTGATAATTCTACCGATGCTAGTCCGGTCAGAGTCGCAAATGTCACTTTAAGTGTCATTCATATGGGAAAATTATGTGTCTTTGCACTCTATGATTGTATCCTTTATATAGTGGTCTTAGTATGCCTCTACAAAGCCCATTGATTAGTCATTAAGACATGTGTTTCCTTTCCCGCATGATCATATTATTACAACTCAAGATCATATTGATTTATGATTTTTGTAAATATCCTTATAGAATAATATTTTACCATGTGTGAAAAGATTTCATTGTAATAAGTTTCATCCACCTAAGTAAACCCCTTTGCTAGAAGACGTTTCTTGAACATTGGTTCTTCAATCTATAAAATATATTCCTTCTTCTTAAAGATTCACTTGAATCCAACAACCCTTTGTCTCTGAGGTAGTCTCACAAGCTCCCAAATATGGTTCTTCATCAAGTAATTCGTATTATCATTCACAACCTTCAATCATTTTTTGCTATCTTTATTTTAGAATACTTCCTTAAAGTTCATTGATTTTAAATCTTGCAACCCTTCAACAAAAGTCAAAGCATAACAAATAAGATCAACATAACATATCTTTGAGGTGGTATAATCTACCTCTTTAACGTATCACAAGGAAACTAATAGCCTTTAGCCACCGTAGGTTTCCCCTCTCTAGAGCTAAAAGTGAGAGCCTCAACTTCCTCCTTAGTCTTACAAATAGGAACATTCACCCCAAATTGAGTCTTATCTATAATAGTTTCTAAGTCTTTCACTTCCAAGTATTTTCTCTTCATCTTTATACAAGTCTCATAAAAAATAATATCCCTGCTTATGGTAAACCTTGAACCTCTAGGTTCCATCTTCCACAACCTGTATTCCTCCACACCTTCAGAATAACCAATGAAGATACACTTTATAACCCTAACACGAAGCTTATTTTCTTAATATGTGAAAAATCCAAAGCTCTTAAAACCTTCAAATTGGAATAGTATGTCAATTTCCCATTCTAAAAATTTACACATGTCTTGAAGCTTATTGTATCTTATGGGTTATAAGGTAGTGTTGGATCAAACTCCTTTGAAGTCGAAGAGCTAGCTTAGCTGTCGAAATATGCTAGGTTGTTAGCATGTCAAAATGGGCTAGTCTTTTAGCTCATTTGTTTAGTATGTTAGTTGAAAGCTAGGTTTTTAGTTTTCTTATAAATAACATATTAATCATCACTTCTCAATAACTATGATTAGGGGAGAAAATGGTATGATTGAGATTCAATTATAAATATTATTCTCTAATGTGTAATTGAATCAAGAATCCAGGGTTTTTTATACCATTTTGAATCCTCTTTCTATTCTCTTTTCTCTATTTCTTACTTCATGGGTTTTCTTGCTGATAAAGAAACAGATTATACTCTGTTTTCATGGAATCAATTTGAAAATAAATTGGTGTGGTGAGCATGGAAAAGAAGATGTCGTCAACAAAGTATGAGAGTAAGAAATTCATTAGAGTGAACGATTTCAAATTATGGAACTTGAAGATACAAGCTCTTCTTGTACAATAGGGTTTGTTAGAAGCATTGAAAGGATCAGAGAAGATGGGTGTTTCCCTAACGATGAAGGAGAAGACAATGATAATTGAGAAAGCTCAAACATCATATTGAGCCTTGGTGACAAGGTTCTCTAGTAATTCTTAAAGGAGAAAACGACTTCCAGTGTGTGGAACAAAATTGAAGGTTTGTACATGACCAAATCTTTGGTTAATCATCTATACCTGAAGCAAGCTCTATATTTGTCGCTACTGCGAAAATCGGCGCCGGCTATGACAGAAGAGTTGCCACCGTGCGTTATTTATCCCAACGGAGGGAAAGGAAACGCTTAGAGTAAACCTAACGCAAAATGGGAAAGGAATGATCATCGCAACCAAATTCCTGGATTCGGGAGTCGATTACGCAAGGGGAAGGTATTAGCACCCCTCACATCCGTCGTACTCGACGGGATCCACGCTTGTTTTCTGGTACGGATTGTTATTCTATCTACTCTAAAGGGTCTGGGTTAAAAAGAAAATAAAATGACTCGGCAAAGTATCGCACTTTATGCCTACGTATTCCCGTCTGAAACGTGAAATCAGAGTCAACGTAGTTCGCCTACCTACGGGAAAGGAGGGGAAGGTTGCTCGCTAGGATATCGTATCCTATGCCTACGTACTTTCATACAACATGAAAGATCAGAGCAAACGTAGTTCGGGCTACGGAAGACACAAGCTTGTCTGACTGTTTTTTATTACCTTCAAAAAGGGTTTTTCTTGATTAAGAGTCCAAGCGGACAAAAATGACACTTTGATGTTTGTTTTGAATCTTTTACGAAAGAAGTGTTTTTTAGTTCGTTTGCAATCTCTGACGCACTAGAGACTATGATTTGAGAGTGACTACGTCGCGTGTCACCCAAAAGGTGCCACACTAAGTAGCCAGACTACTGGAAAGAAGCTCTCCAGCAACCCTTTCTCAAATAGCTTAAGCCTCGTAACGTACGACATCGATTAACCTTATTACTATATTTTTGAGTTGTTTTGAGATAAGAAGAGAAAGAAGCTCTAAAAAGCCTAGGGTTGAAAAGGGAATAAAAAATAACCTAATGTTGTCATGCATGGATAAGAATCCTAATGTCTGTCATAATTCCCTCCTGCACAGAGGAAATCAGAGATCCTAGGGGATAAACAGAAAAGAAAGCAAGCAAATACAGTAAAATGCATGCAATGCAGCAATACAAGCGAGGCAAGGGAGTCTTGCTCTACCTCGAACCTGGGAAAACAACAGGCAAAGTGAATCAACATTCACTTCAAACCTAGGGGGGGCAAGCTGTACAAGCCAACAAATAATACAGAGAACAAAAACCAAAGCAGAGGAGGAAGCCCAAGCAGCATCATCAAACTCCTACAGCAAACAGCACAAGCAATAGCTCTGACAGCAACAGCAAACCCTAGCTTCAATCCTCCAGCCAGCTCCTGACAGCAAAGTTGACAGTAACATACTCCATCTTTAAGCAAACTTGATGCAAGGCATCTTCAACATCTTAGATCTTCATCTCCAAGCTCTAGCAAGCTCCCCCAAGAAAGATTGGTTATTGGGATCAAGTTATAATGAATGGAAACCAGTGAAAACCAAAGGAAATCACTAGAAACCATCATCTGCAAAGAAGGGTATCCTCAAAAGTTCTACTTTTTAAGGCATGCCACTCATCCCTCCAAGGGAGAGATGGGGCTTCCTTAAGAGGACTTTGAATCATAGGATAGGATGGGAGCAAACAAAACATTCCATGTTTGAGGCAAGAAATGAACTAAGTCTAAAAAGCTCTTCCTAAAACCCTAATTTTCCTAAGCTCCTGACAAGCATTCCAACAGATGAGAAATCTTCAACCCCAAGCTCCTTCAAGCTATCCAAAGCCACTTCAATTGGTCTTCCACTTAATCCAAGCAGAGTCCAAGCCAAAAGACTGTTAGAACACAGATTGGTTCTTAATAACTACTCTTTGTTTTGATGATAACTGTTAGGAAATTTATATTTAAGAATTATATACTCTAAAATTTGTTTGAGAGTTTTACTGCAGATTGAAATTATATTAGCTCTCTTAGAAGCAAATCTGCCTTGAATACAAGAAGTTATTCTGACTCTGAAGCGCCAGATGCACCTTACAGAAGAATCTGTTTGCTCCTCACAGAAGATCCTGAGCGTAGTCTCCAGAAGGATCTGAAGCAAGAAGCTCTAGAACATTCTGAGTCAGAAGCATCTGAAGACAATCAGAAGCATCTGAAGCTGAAGACAATCAGAAGCATCTGAAGCTGAAGCATCAGAAGTATAGAAGAATATTGATTGAAGAGTTTCTCAAAGCATTAGTCTACAGTAGTTTCTGAAAGTACCTACGCTGCCAAGTACTGAAGTTCTGTGTCAAAATGCTCTGATGATCAACACGCTAGAAGCACACACGCTGCAGAAGACTCTGATACAGCATAGTTCTGAATCTCATTAGAAGACTCTGATCCATTCAGACTCTGAAGAACTTGCTGAAACTAAAGAAGTATTTTCAAGAATATATCTGTTGGAACTATTCAACGTCTCTTTCCTTAATTGTGCTAGACACACTTACACAGACAAAAAGGATTTTTCTGTGCCATCTATTTCAAGGAAAGGTCAGTTGATGTGAAGACAAAAAGGCTCAGACCTTTTTGGACTCTCTTTTCAATGTTCAGCTTGCATGATTCAGCTGCCTATAAAAGGAGATCTTCACTTCATTCTTCAGTGCTACACACTTGCTGAAAAGAAATCATAATATTCTAAAAGCTCTCATTCTTATTCTTCATAGAATCTCATTGTACTTAAACTTAAGAGAAAAATCACCGTTGTGATTAAAGCTTTATAGAAGCATTAAAAACTCTTGTATTTAATTTACATTGATTGTAAAGGATATTCCTTAAGAGGATTCAGTTAGAATCAGTAGCTCTTGAGAAGACTAAGAACTGTTGTTCTTAGGTGATACTATTGTAATCAGTTTGATTTAATAGTGGATTAAGTCCTTGTTGAGAAAGGCAAATCACTCTGGAAGGGTGGACTGGAGTAGTTATTTAACGAACCAGGATAAAAATAATTGTGTGATTATTTTTAAGTCTTAATTTTCCATACTTATTCAATCCCCCCCCCCCTTTCTAAGTATTATCTCACCTTCAGTTGGCATCAGAGCTCCGGTTCTGAGTGTGCTATCACTTAACAGTGTCAGTAAAGATCCAGAGAGATATACTTTGATAAATATATTTATTTGTTATCATGGCTGATAATTCAATGTCAAATATTAACAATAAATATGAAGAGAGGGATAGGATCAACACCAAACCTCCAATGTTTGATGGAGAAAATTTTGATTACTGGAAAGACAGAATTGAGAGTTTTTTCCTAGGATATGATGCTGATCTATGGGATCTTGTCATAGATGGATATGTACATCCCACAGATGGAGATGGCAAAAAGATTGACAGAAAATCTATGACAGATTCTCAGAAGAAAGACTTCAGAAATCACCATAAAGCAATAACCATTTTACTGAATGCTATTTCACATACAGAGTATGAGAAAATCACAAATAGGGAGACATCTTTTGATATGTTTGAATCCCTTAAAATGACCCATGAGGGAAATTCTCAAGTTAAGGAGACAAAAGCTCTGGCTCTGATCCAGAAGTATGAGGCTTTCAAAATGGAAGACTCTGAATCTGTTGAAGCCATGTTCTCCAGATTCCAGATACTCACTGCTGGGTTGAAAGTTCTGGACAAGGGATATTCCACGTCAGATCATGTAAAGAAAATCATCAGAAGTCTGCCCATCAGATGGAGACCAATGGTGACTGCCCTGAAGATGGCCAAAGATCTGAACAAGATCTCTCTAGAAGAACTCATCAGCTCACTGAGGAGCCATGAGATTGAGCTTGAGGAAGATGAACCTCAGAAGAAAGATAAAGGTAAATCTGTAGCATTAAAATCTAACAAAACTGCTAAAGCTTTGCAGGTCATTCAAGAAAGCTCTGAAGAATCTTCTTCTTCTGAAGAAGATGAGTTATCCATGCTGTCCAGAAGGATTAACAAACTCTGGAAGCACAAGGGAAAGAAATTCAACAACTTCAGAAGATCTGACAACAGAAAGGAATCTTCTAGTCACAGAAGATCTGCCAAGAAAGAAGTTGTGTGCTATGAGTGCAAAGAACCTGGGCACTACAAAAATGACTGCCCCAAACTTCTGAAAGAAAAACCTAAGAAGAAGTTCAACAAAAAGAAGAAGGTTCTGATGGCAACATGGGATGACTCAGATGAGTGTGAATCATCTTCTGAATCAAAAGAAGAATGTGCAAACGTTGCACTTATGGCCAGGACAGAAGATCAAGAGGAAGGCACCTCAGGATATGAATCAGAATCTGAATCTGATGATGATGCAGAAGAGGTAATGGCTAAACTTACCAAAGAAGAACTCATTAAAGTTGTAACAGAAGTTCTTAAAAGTTATAACAACATCAAACTCAAATACAAGAAGCTGAAAAGCAATCTTGAATCTGAGATTGATCTTCTGAAAATAGAACTTGTTGAGCAGAAATAAATAAATTTAAAAATCAAAAATGACTTTGAAAGAACTCAACAAGAATCTGAATCTGAGACTAAGTCTTGTGAAAATATTTTAGAAAAATATGACTCTAGTTTTCAGAGATTTCTCACTAAGAGTATAGACAGAAGCAAGATGGCTTCTATGATCTATGGTGTTAGTGGAAACAACAGAAGAGGCATTGGATATGAGTCTTCATCTGGAAGCAATCCAAAACCTGTTGACAAACTTTTCATCAGGAAGACACCTCTGTATTCTCAATTCAAATTTGGTCACTTGAATGACATTAAACACACAAGCTCTGAGAAGAGTACTTATGTGTTTAAACCTAAGGCAATTCAGAATAAACATTATGTTGCAAAACAGAAGTTTAGACAAACCTACAAACCAACTAACCCCAAAGGACCCAAGAAGATCTGGGTACCTAAAAACAAAATAATTCCTGTTGCAGATGTTCTTAGCAGCAAGGTCAGGACACCAATCATGGTACCTGGACTCTGGATGCTCACGACACATGGCAGGAGAAAAGTCTATGTTCCAAAGCCTGGAACTTAGATCTGGAGGGGACGTGAAGTTTGGAGGGAACCAGAAGGGCAAGATCATTGGATCTGGCACAATTGGAAATGGTAAACTTCCCTCCATTACTAATGTTTTACTTGTTGAAGGGTTAAAACATAACTTATTGTCCATAAGTCAATTAAGTGACAATGGTTATGATATAACTTTTAATAAAAAATGTTGTAAAGCTATTAGTCAGAAGGATGGCTCTATCCTATTTAGTGGTAAGAGGAAAAACAACATTTATAAAATAAATCTTTCAGAACTTAAAGTTCAAAATGTTAAATGCCTCTTGTCTGTGAATGAAGAGCAATGGGTCTGGCACAGAAGATTGGGCCATATTAATATGAGACGTATATCTCAGATTAATAAACTTAATCTTGTCAGAGGACTCCCTAATCTGAAGTTCACTTCAGATGCTCTTTGTGAAGCATGTCAGAAAGGGAAGTTTTCAAAAACATCTTTCAAATCAAAAAATGTTGTTTCTACCTCTAAACCATTAGAACTACTTCATATTGATCTGTTTGGACCAGTGAAAACTGCATCCATCAGAGGCAAGAAGTATGGATTGGTCATTGTTGATGACTTTAGTAGATGGACATGGGTAAAGTTCTTAAAACACAAGGATGAGTCACATTCTGTGTTCTTTGACTTCTGCAAGCAAGTCCAGAATGAAAAGAATTTCAAAATTATAAAAGTCAGAAGTGATCATGGTGGTGAATTTGAAAATAAATATTTTGAAAAATATTTTTCTGAAAATGGCATTGCTCATGATTTTTCCTGTCCTAGAACTCCACAACAGAATGGGGTTGTAGAGAGGAAAAACAGAACTTTGCAAGAAATGGCCAGAACCATGATCAATGAGACAAATCTGGCAAAACATTTTTTGGCAGAAGCAATCAATACAGCATGCTACATTCAGAACAGAGTTTCTGTTAGACCTCTTCTGAAGAAGACTCCTTATGAATTGTGGAAGAACAAAAAACCCAACATTTCTTATTTTCATCCTTTTGGATGTATCTGTTATATGTTAAACACTAAGGAAAATCTGGGCAAGTTTGATTCCAAAGCACAAAAGTATTTCATGCTTGGATATTCTGAACGCTCTAAAGGCTACAGAGTATACAACACTGAGACACAGATCGTGGAAGAATCAATTCATGTCAGATTTGATGATAAGCTTGGCTCTGAAAAGCCAAAGCAGGTTGATAACTCTGCAGATAGGGAAGTAGTCTTTATTGACTCTGAAGTTCCAGAAGCAGACAAACTTCAAGTGAAGGAACCAGAAGCAACTCCAGATGCTACTCCCTTAACTTCTCAGATGAATAATCTAAAAATTTTTGAAGAGTCAACTATCAGAGGATCATCATCCAGAATTAAAGCTTCTCATCCAGAGGATGTCATTATTGGAAAGAAGGATGATCCCATCAGAACAAGATCTTTTCTTAGATCATCTGAAGCATCACTATTTGGACTAGTGTCAGAAATTGAACCATCTTCTGTAGAAGAAGCTCTGCAAGACAATGATTGGATTATTGCCATGCAAGAAGAGCTTAACCAATTCAGCAGAAATGATGTATGGGATCTAGTTCAAAGACCTCAAGGATTTAATATTATTGGTACAAAATGGGTCTTTAGAAATAAACTAAATGAGAAAGGAGAAGTTGAGAGGAATAAGGCAAGGCTGGTTGCTCAAGGATACAGTCAGCAAGAAGGTATTGATTACACTGAGACATATGTTCCAGTGGTAAGGTTAGAATCTATACGCCTTCTTATTTCTTTTGCTGCACAGAATAACATCACTCTATATCAGATGGATGTTAAAAGTGCCTTTCTTAATGGTATTATAGAAGAAGAAGTTTATGTCCACCAACCTCCTGGTTTTGAAAATGAAAAATTTCCAGATCATGTTTTCAAATTAAAGAAATCTCTATATGGATTAAAACAAGCTCCCAGAGCTTGGTATGAAAGATTGAGTAATTTTCTTCTGGAGAAGAATTTTATCAGAGGCAAAGTGGATACAACTCTATTCTGTAAAACCATAAAGAAAGATCTTCTAATTTGCCAAATTTATGTAGATGATATTATTTTTGGATCAACAAATGTTATGCTTGGAAAGGAGTTTGCTACATGTATGCAGGCAGAATTTGAAATGAGCATGATGGGAGAACTCAGATTCTTTTTAGGAATCCAAGTTAATCAAACTCCAAAATGCACCTACATACATCAGACAAAGTATGTTAAAGAACTTCTGAAAAAATTCAACATGTCTGACAGCAAGGTGGCAAAGACTCCAATGCATCCTACTAGCTCTCTTGGCAAAGAAGAGGTAAGTAAGAAAGTAGACCAGAAGCTCTACAGAGGTATGATTGGCTCTCTTCTTTATCTTACTGCTTCTAGACCTGACATATTGTTCAGTGTTTGTCTGTGTGCTAGATTCCAATCAGATCCTAGAGAATCATACTTGACAGCTGTCAAGAGGATTCTAAGGTATCTGAAAGGTACTTCTAATGTGGGTTTGTGTTACAGAAAATCTGATGATTTCAAATTAGTTGGATTCTGTGATGCTGACTATGCTGGAGACAGAGTGGAAAGAAAAAGTACTTCTGGAAGTTGTCAATTTCTAGGAAGAAATCTAATCTCCTGGTACAGCAAGAAGCAACCCACAATTGCACTTTCAACCACAGAGGCTGAATACATTGCTGCTGCTGGATGTAGCACGCAGATGCTCTGGATGAAAAGTCAACTAGAAGATTATCAAATTTTTGAGAGTAACATTTCTATCTTTTGTGATAATACTTCTGCTATATGTTTGTCCAAGAATCCCATTTTACATTCTAAGGCAAAACATATAGAAATTAAGCATCATTTCATCAGAGACTATGTTCAGAAGGGAATCATAAATTTAGCCTTTGTTGATACAGATCATCAATGGGCAGATATTTTTACAAAACCCCTTGTTGAAGATAGATTCAATTTTATTCTGAAAAATATTGGTATGGATTTTTGTCCAGAATGATATTTATCAGAAGCAAATTGTTCCAGATGCAAAAATGCTTAATTCATCTGAAGTATTTCTTCTGTTCATTCACTCTATTCTGATTAATATTTCTGATGTGAAAATCTGAACTAACCATCTTTAGAAGATCTGAACGTTGGCTAACGTTTCATTTCTTGAGAGAATTCAGAACAGCATGCAAGCAAACACGTGTCCCACAAAATCTGATGAGGTGGCGTGTGCACAACTGAAAAGACGTTTGAGGTGAAATTTGAATAGTAAATATCTTGGTTTTCCCCCCAAAATTGTCAGAAGCATTTATTATTTGAAATGATTTTATTCTCTTCATTTAATGCTGCTCAAACGTGCGTTCTTTCTGTCTTTTGGTGTGCCTATGTGATTAGTATAAATACTTGATGTGTATTCACTTTCACACTTTTCACTCTCAGAATTTACATGCGTTTTCATCTATTGTTCTCTCTGCATAAAAACTCAAAACCTAAGTGTTCTAAAAAGCAATCTTCAATGGTGTCTTCTTCATCAACAACTGCACAGTTTCAATCCACAATGGCTGCTGTGACTTCAGATAACCTAGGTGCTGCTCCATATACTCCTCCAAAGAGAACTCTCCTCACACCTGTTGATAAATTAGAAGTGTTGTATGAATCCATGGTTGAATTTGATTCTCTGGCTGACAATGAGTTTGATTTTCGTTCCATTGTTAGAGCTCAAGGTTGGGTGAAATACTTTGATAGATTGTTTGGACCAGTTTACCCTCTGCTTGTTAAGGAATTCTGGATTCATGCATCTGTGTATCCAAAGTTTATTTTATCATCTATGCTGGGAAAGGAGATCATCATCACAGAGGATCTGATTAGAAGACTGATTGGTTATGAAGAAACAGATGGTGTTTCACATTTGCCAGCTGGGCGTGTGGATATGGATGAAGTTTATGAGGAAGTTATGACTGCTGGACAAGCCTCTAACAGATTCAAAGATCTGAAGCCTGATTACAAGATCTGGGCCAAGATCTTCATGGGATGCATACATCACAGAAAGTCAACAAATTCCCCAGATTATGTCAACAATGAACAGATCTATTTTATGTACTGCCTTAGTCAGAGCAACAAGGTAGATCTGCCTTACATTTTGTTCATGCATCTGTGGAATCACATCAATGCATCTAGAGAATCTGTAAAAGAAAAAGGTCAGAAGATCAGGACTTGGATACCTTTTGGAAGGTTGCTCTCAGACCTTCTCACTGAAAATGGTTTAGTGTCTGCTCTGTATGATGCTGGTGTTACAGAAGAATTAGAGTTCATTATGGGAAAGCCTCTGAACGCTAAAAGCCTTCTGAGACTCAAGATTGTAGATGAACTTACTACTGCTCCAAAGAGGTTAAATATGTCTGATTTGAATAAGAGGATTCCAGTATCTGACTTTCCTCTATTCTTTGCTGAAGAACCTAGACATATTGTTCTGATGTATATAGAGGAATGCAAAAAGGAAGGAGTGCCTGTTCCAGCAAATGTGTTTCAACTTGTCAAGCAACCACTGCCAGATGCAGGAGAAGAAGAAGAAGAAGTTCCACTTCAGAGGAAAAGATCTCAGCCTGCAGCAGAATCTGAACCTGTCCAGAAGAAGGCTAAGATTGCTGAGAAACCCAAGGATCTTTTAAAGAGAAAGGATTCTGGAGAAGCTACCTCTGCATCTGCTAAAAGGATTAAACTCAAAGGTACAAAGACTTATGCTATTTCTAAAACTGTTGTTATTAATGATTCATCTATTAAGTCTGTTCCCAAACCCCCTGTCACTCAAACAACATCTGTTGCTGCCCCCAGTTCTGTCTCACCTCAGAAACAAACCACTGCCTCTGTATCAAAACCACCTCAACCCAAAATACACATCAAACACTTCACTCCACGTCCATCACCATCAGTTCCACAACCATCAGTTCCACAACCAACAGAACCACAACAAACAGAACCACAACCATCAGAACTACCACAAACTTCTGACAAACAAAACTCTGCTCTACCACAAACAGAAAATCACCAAAAAACTTCTGATCATCCAGAAAAACAAACCACAGAAGATCAACCACAAAAAGACTCTATCATTCCACCAACAAACATTCCATCTTCTGAACCTGTTGCACCTGTTTCATCTGAACCACCTTCTCAACAATCTGATATTCCTTCAGAACCATCTCATATCCCTGAGACAGAAGTTCTTGACATCACTCCATTAAAAACAGTGTTTCAAGTTTCTTCTACCTCTTGTACACCTGAAACATCCTCAAATTCATCTGAATCAGAAATTCATCCAGACTTTCTCATTAATCCATCTGACAAATATCCTGTACATGAACCTGAACCTGAACCTGAATCAACCTTACCTGCTAAAAATTCCATTTCAGACCCTCTGCCTCCACCTGCACCATCATCTGAGATGATTGTTCCCACTTCCAATCCATCATCATCTGGAATATCTTGTGCCCAAGTGTCTTCTCTTTATCATAATTTATCTTATGGTTTCAAACTAAAAGATTTTTATGATAGAGTTGAGCCTTCTGAACCTTTGGAACCTCTGAAACCAAAACTCAGACAGGCCCTTCCATCTGTAATCCTTTCATATATTCAATCTATGAACAATGAAGGATCCTTGGCCACCATATCTGCTACATCTGGTAAAGCTGTTGTTTCAGCTCTGCATCCTGCATCTGATAACACAGTTGCATCTGATAAACCATCAAACTCTGCTTTCGTACCATACTCCAATGCATCTTTTGATGTTGTTTACCCATGCACAAGACCTCAACCAACTCTGCTTAATGCTTTAAACAGATCCTTACCTCAAAAACCAGAAATTCCATTCATTCCTTATGTTCCCCCTCCTCTGATTTCCATCTCAAAATAATTGATACCACCAACTCCCAAACCTAAACAGATGACTCTGGAAACCTTGCTTAAACCACCACCCAGACTTAATATTGATCATTTTTTTCAAACGTTTTTGCAAGAAATACAGATGTCTTTAGGTACTGTTCAGAAGAGATGCTCTGAAACTATGGATGCAAATGAGACTGACATCATCTGGAAAGGGTTTATCAAGAGATTCAACACTGTAGCTTCTAATCTGAAGAACATTTGTTCTGATGATGCCAAGCTCAAAGCTGAAAGAACTCAATTCTGGATTGTCAACAAGACTGAACCTCTGCTTTGTTTGGATGCTCCTCCTCCTCCTCCACCAGAACCAACTGCCAATGCATTGACTATGACTCTGGTAGCACCCTCTTCAGGATCTCCAGACCCTATGGCAATTGACTCTGTTCAGGATGCAGAACCTCCATTTCCTTCATCAGAGATAAAGACAGAAAATCCAGATCTTGGAAACAAGATTGCTGCTCTGGAAGCTGGTCAATCTGAAATAAGATCTTGGATGGTGAAGCAAGACAAGAAATCTGAGGACATGTCAGAGTGGATGTCTAAACAAGATGAGAAGACTGAGACAATGACTAAGTGGATGTCAAAGCAAGAGCAATCACAATCTGAGATCACAGACCTATTGAAGATGCTTTTGTCAAAACACTCTTAGATTTTTTTTCTCATGTTTGTGCATCTGTTGTTTTGCATCTGAATGTTCTTGTTATATCTTCTGATATTTTCCAATGTACTTTTGCTCTGTTATGATTAAATGAATCAGCTTGTTATTCTCCATTGAATTATCTGCTCTTGTTCCTTTTATTTGTCTTTATTAACAGTTTTTACTTTTTGCTTATGACAAAAAAGGGGGAGAAAATAAAGATCTGAACTATTTAATATAATTTCACTAGAATGAATCTTCAGACATATCTACTCTTTCTAATATCTAAATTGACTATTTCAGAACATTTGATAAGAACACTCTATAAAAGGATCTCTGAGTTTCTCAGATCATTTTTTTATCAAACTCTGAATCTCATATCTGCAAGATATTCTGACCATTAATTATTACAAAAACAAACAAGATCTGACTCTGAAGATTACTCAAGATAAAAAGGGAAGTTTCTATTCCTTTTTCATATTCAACTCAGGGGGAGATTCATCATCTCAGAGGGAGTTATAATTCTTTAACGTTCAATTAAATAAAATTTCTGATACTTTTTGTCATCATCAAAAAGGGGGAGATTGTTAGAACACAGATTGGTTCTTAATAACTACTCTTTGTTTTGATGATAACTGTTAGGAAATTTATATTTAAGAATTATATACTCTAAAATTTGTTTGAGAGTTTTACTGCAGATTGAAATTATATTAACTCTCTTAGAAGCAAATCTGCCTTGAATACAAGAAGTTATTCTGACTCTGAAGCGCCAGATGCACCTTACAGAAGAATCTGTTTGCTCCTCACAGAAGATCCTGAGCATAGTCTCCAGAAGGATCTGAAGCAAGAAGCTCCAGAACATTCTGAGTCAGAAGCATCTGAAGACAATCAGAAGCATCTGAAGCTGAAGACAATCAGAAGCATCTGAAGCTGAAGCATCAGAAGTATAGAAGAATATTGATTGAAGAGTTTCTCAAAGCATTAGCCTACAGTAGTTTCTGAAAGTACCTACGCTGCCAAGTACTGAAGTTCTGTGTCAAAATGCTCTGATGATCAACACGCTAGAAGCACACACGCTGCAGAAGACTCTTATACAGCATAGTTCTGAATCTCATTAGAAGACTCTGATCCATTCAGACTCTGAAGAACTTGCTGAAACTGAAGAAGTATTTTCAAGAATATATCCGTTGGAACTATTCAACGTCTCTTTCCTTAATTGTGCTAGACACACTTACACAGACAAAAAGGATTTTTATGTGCCATCTATTTCAAGGAAAGGTCAGTTAATGTGAAGACAAAAAGGCTCAGACCTTTTTGGACTCTCTTTTCAACGTTCAGCTTGCATGATTCAGCTGCCTATAAAAGGAGATCTTCACTTCATTCTTCAGTGCTACACACTTGCTGAAAAGAAATCATAATATTCTAAAAGCTCTCATTCTTATTCTTCATAGAATCTCATTGTACTTAAACTTAAGAGAAAAATCACTGTTGTGATTAAAGCTTTATAGAAGCATTAAAAACTCTTGTATTTAATTTACATTGATTGTAAAGGATATTCCTTAAGAGGATTCAGTTAGAATCAGTAGCTCTTGAGAAGACTAAGAACTGTTGTTCTTAGGTGATACTATTGTAATCAGTTTGATTTAATAGTGGATTAAGTCCTTGTTGAGAAAGGCAAACCACTCTGGAAGGGTGGACTGGAGTAGTTGTTTAACGAACCAGGATAAAAATAATTGTGTGATTATTTTTAAGTCTTAATTTTCCATACTTATTCAATCCCCCCCCCTTTCTAAGTATTATCTCACTTTCAAAGCCCACCCAAAATGGCCCCAAACAAATTGGATAAACCAAGCATCCAAGGGAGAAACCCACAAACATCACACCAATTGCAAAATACAAATAAAATGCTAAAATAGATCATAAAATCCTAATTAAATTTCTAAGAGGACCTAAGCCTATACCCAATACCCCATATAAATCCTAGGACCTAAATCAAACACTAAGTCCCCAAACTATGCTCTAAACTACAACTAGTTGTTTTAAAACCTTAAATCTAACACTCCTTATGTTCACCACTCAAATTGGCCTGAAATTTATTCAAAAAATTATGACAAACTTTCTAAGGGTACATGCTTCTCTAAGCTAACTAATCCAACAAGAATCAACTCAAAATCATGCACCAATCAGTCACAATAAAATCAACAAAATCATGTATCAACCATATTCAAAAATAAAAGCAATTAAACTATAAAAAATGCAATTAAATTCTAAAATGCATGAATCAGTAATTTCTTAATCCTATAAAATTCTAGACTCTCTAAGGAGTCAGGGGAAAAACCTGGCCTAAAAATGTTTATTTTTCTATTTATTATGATTTATTTTCTGACTATATGCAAAACATGAAAATAAAAAGAAAGTAGATGAAAAATGATAAATTGGCGTGATGAATAGCAATTGGATTCAGGTTACTTTCCAGAATGGGCCCAAATGAGGGGTGTATATAGCAAGCGCGCCTTAAGCCCAAACCAACTAAAATATCATCAGAAAATATAAAAGAAAATGGACAAAACGCCGTGCCAAATAGCAACTCAATTCAGTGTTAATTTCCATTGGGCCTAAGGGAGGGGTGTTAATAGCAACAAATCACTAAGCCCACCCAA
>OZ012738.1:421412766-421697623 GCA_963859935.3 Lathyrus sativus
GCCGCCCAGTGTAGGTTTTCGACTTCGCGGGTGTACATCTTTTTCAATTTTATCCCTAGCTTTTGCCCGAACCTTTTATTATGTTTTTGGTTCGCCAGGATGCCCCATTTTTGCCTGGACTCTCTTTTTTTGTCCAGCGGGTCAATTTTAAGCAAATTATTTTTTAACTGCGTCCGAATTCACAGGCGATGTAAAGTCTTCACCGTCCATGGTGAACAACAACAATGCTCCTCCTGAGAAGACTTTCCTGACAACGTATGGCCCTTCGTAATTGGGGGTCCACTTACCCCTGTGATCTGTTTGTGGAGGGAAAATCCTTTTCAGCACAAGGTCGCCCGTCTGAAAGCTCCGAGGATGTATCTTCTTATCATACGCTTTCTTCATCCGGCTCTGGTACAACCGACCATAGGCTAGAGAAGCCAGCCTCTTCTCATCCATTAAACTGAGTTGATTCAGTCTATCTTTAACCCATTCTGCCTCGTCAAGTTGGACGTCTCGCAAAACCCTTAGGGAAGGAAACTCCACTTCCAACGGTAACACCGCTTCCATTCCGTATACCAACGAGAACGGGGTTGCCCCGGTTGATGTGCGTACCATCGTACGATAATCGTGCAAAGCGAAAGGTAGCATCTCGTGCCAGTCCTTATACGTCACAACCATCTTTTGAACAATCTTCTTTATGTTCTTATTGGCCGCTTCGACAGCGGCATTCATCTTGGGCCGGTAAGGAGAAGAGTTGTGATGCTCAATCTTGAAATTTTGACACAGCTCCTTCATCATCTTGTTATTTAAGTTCGAACCGTTGTCGGTAATAATCCACTCAGGGATTCCATATCTGCAAATGATATCTCGTTTGATAAACCTGGCTACCACCTGTCTGGTCACATTAGCATAGGATGCCGCTTTCACCCATTTGGTAAAATAATCAATTGCTACCAAAATGAACCGGTGTCCGTTAGATGCCGTCGGCTCAATCTTTCCAATCATATCAATTCCCCACATCGAGAATGGCCACGGTGATGACATCACATTCAGAGGACTCGGAGACACATGGATCTTATCTGCGTAAATCTGGCATTTATGACACCTCTTTGCAAACTTGAAGCAATCAGTTTCCATAGTTAGCCAGTAATAACCTGCCCGCAGCAGTTTTCTCGTCATAGCATGCCCACCTGCATGTGTACCAAACGTACCCTCATGTATTTCCTCCATGAGCAACTTCGCCTCCTTCTCGTCTACACAACGTAGCAACACCAGGTCCTGATTCCTTTTATATAGGACACCGTCTGGATTTAGATAGAAATTACCAGCCAATCTCCTGAGAGTCTTCTGATCGCGACTGGATGCCCCAGCCAGATACTCCTTGTTCTTCAGGAAATTCTGAATGTCAAAATACCAGGGTTTATCATCAGATGCTTCGTCAATAGAAAATATGAATGCGGGCCTGTCAAGCCGAGAGATAACAATCCTGGGAGCCTCGTTCCAGAAGTTAACTTTATACATGGAAGCCAATGTAGCCAGGGCGTCAGCCATTTGATTTTCTGCTCGCGGCACATGATGCAATTCAACCTTGTCAAAGAAAGGCAACAATCTCCTTGCATAATTCATGTACGGTATCAAATTGGGCTGACGTGTCTCCCATTCTCCTTTTATTTGATTCACCACCAGAGCTGAGTCTCCGTATACATCCAGGTTTTTGATTCGCAAATCAATGGCTTCTTCAAGCCCCATAATACAAGCTTCATATTCGGCTTCATTATTGGTAACCGGAAAGGTCAATCGAGCAGTAAATGGGATGTGCGACCCATGTGGAGTAGTGATGATTGCCCTTATTCCGTTACCATAGGAATTTACAGCTCCGTCAAAGATCAACTGCCACTTGGAATCCGTCTTTGGTCCTTCATCCGGCAACGGTTCTTCCCAATCTTTCATCTTTAAGTACATGATATCCTCGTCAGGAAAATCAAACCTCATCGATTGGTAGTCCTCAACAGGCTGCTCAGCTAGATACTCCGATAACACACTCCCCTTTATAGCCTTCTGTGAAACATACTGGATGTCATATTCGGTCAAAACCATCTGCCAACGGGCAATTTTCCCAGATAGTGCCTGCTTTTCAAATACATACTTGATAGGATCCATCTTCGAAATGAGCATGGTTGTATGATTCAGCATGTACTGTCTTAAACGCTTGGCGGCCCAGGCTAGCACACAACAAGTTTTTTCGAGCATTGAGTATCGAGACTCACAGTCAATAAACTTCTTACTCAAGTAGTATATCACATGCTCTTTACGCCCTGTCTCGTCATATTGACCGAGAACACAACCCATACTCCCCTCAAGAACCGTCAAATACATAATCAAGGGTCTCCCTGCCACTGGAGGTATCAAAATAGGAGGTTCCCGCAAATATTGTTTTATTTTATCGAACGCCTTTTGACAATTTTCATTCCATATTACAGTCTGGTCCTTTTTCAACAACTTGAATAATGGCTCACACGTAGCTGTTAGGTGAGATATGAACCGAGCAATGTAGTTCAATCTCCCTAAAAAACCGCGTACCTCTTTTTCTGTTTTAGGCGTCGGTATTTCTTGTATTGATTTTATTTTCGCAGGATCAACCTCTATTCCCTTTTCGCTCACGATAAACCCCAGTAGTTTACCCGATCTCACTTCGAAGGTGCATTTGTTAGGGTTCAGTCTCAGCCTGAACTTCCTAAGCCTCTTGAACAGTTTCAGCAGATTCACCAAATGCTCCTCCTCTGTCTGGGATTTGGCAATCATATCATCCACATAAACCTCGACCTCTTTATGCATCATGTCATGAAAGAGAGTCGTCATTGCACGTTGATACGTTGCCCCAGCATTCTTCAATCCAAAGGGCATCACTTTGTAACAAAATGTTCCCCAGGGCATAATGAAGGTAGTCTTCTCCATGTCTTCTGGCGCCATTTTAATCTGATTATAGCCCGAGAAGCCATCCATGAAGGAGAATACGAAGAATTGAGCGGTGTTATCGACCAGCACATCGATGTGAGGAAGTGGAAAATCATCTTTCGGGCTCGCTTTGTTCAAATCACGGTAATCTACGCACATTCTCACTTTATCGTCTTTCTTTGGCACTGGCACAATATTAGTGACCCATGAGGGATATTTTGTAACAGCTAGGAAACCAGCATCCCACTGCTTTTGAACCTCCTCCTTAATCTTCACAACCATGTCCGGTCTAGTTCTTCGGAGTTTCTGCTTAACCGGCGAGCATTCTTCTTTTAGCGGCAGACGGTGAACAACCATATCCGTATCCAGCCCAGGCATATCCTCATACGACCAAGCAAAAATATCACTGTACTCTTTGAGCATTTCAACCAATCTTCGCTTGACGTCGCTCTGCAGCGCGGCCCCTATACGGATGTTCCTTTCAACCCCTTCCAACCCCAGATTGACGATCTCAATGACTTCCTCGTGAGGCAGAATGATTCTTTCTTCTTGTTTTACCAACCAAGACAACTCTTCTGGAACATCGCCATCTTCAACAATCTCTTCTTCGGCCTGAAATACCGGGTGCTCAAAGTCGAAGTGAGTCATAGGCGGTTCATAGATGTCATCTGAAATAGTAATCCTGCAAAGGAAATGGTTAAATGCTTCAAAACGCATACAAAGCAAATAACCATGTTGCCATTTTATTGTAAAAAATAAAGACAGGAAAAACAGAGATCACAATATTTGTACATGAAAAACGCCTTTTATTTAACGATTAAACAGTGCAATGTACATAACAGAATGGCTCTAAGCAAAATCATGACGCCCTAGGTAGGACACCGGATTGTTCAACAATTAAGAAAACAAAGCATTACTGTTTAGTTGTCACAGGAACAGTCTCCTGAATAGACCAATTGCAAAGCCCTTGTCCTGGCACGCTCGGCTGAATCCAGGCGTCCATGTCGCAGTCGCTGTCTCCTTCCTCGGAATCTGAAATAGCATTGATGGTCTTGTGATATACCCCACCAGCCGTAATTGTTATTGGTCCTTTGAAATGGGGTGCCCCTGCAGTAGGCGTTGATGATGAAGGATGATATCCAAGTCCAAATCGGTCCATTTTCACGGGAATATCCAATACCTTGCCCCAGCCCTGGGTCTCACCTGTCTTCACTAGAGCCTGAGCCTCTTTGTACGACGACACTGCCACCTCTGATGCTTTGCTTGGCCCTGGAACTTTGTCCTTAATGCGCAACCCCTCAAAGGCTTGACAGGGTGTTTCATGGATTTTGCCGTCGACTTCCACATACTTGAACGACGCCAAATGGCTGACCAATATATCCTCCTCTCCACAAACTGTGACGACACTGTCCCCCACCATGTACTTCAGCTTTTGGTGTAAGGTAGATGTGACTGCCCCAGCACCATGGATCCAAGGTCGTCCAAGAAGACAACTATATGTTGGCTGGATGTCCATAATATAAAATTCAGTTGCAAAAATCTCTGGCCCCACTTGTAGAGGCAAAGTTATGGATCCGAAAACTGACCTCCGTGTACCATCAAATGCCCTGACCACCAAGTCACTAGGCGTACAAATGATCCCCCTGATATCCAACTTCATCATTGCTTTCTTCGGCAGCACATTCAAGGAAGACCCGATATCTACCAACACATGGGACATGACCGTGCCCCTGCATTCAACTGAGACGTGCAACGCCATATTATGCTCTCTTCCCCTCGGGGTCAAATCAAAATCCGTAAATCCCAAACTATGGCCCGCGTTCATGTGCGCCATCACCCCCTCCAACTGATTCACAGAAACATCTTGGGGTACGAACGACGTGTCCAAAATTTTCAATAACGCATTCCTATGGGCTTCGGAACACAGTAGCAGCGACAATATGGAGATCTTCGATGGCGTTTGTTGAAGGTGCTCAACAATTTTATAGTCACTCTTATGGATAAGACGCATAAATTCTTCTACATCTTTCAGTGACGTTTCTTTTTCATTCCTCTGCACAGGAGCATTCTCATTCGCTTTACCTTTACCTTTTGCCAATCGTTCAGCCTCTACCTCAGGCGATATAAAAATTCTCCCGCTCCTCGTCATTCCTCCAGTCCCGACGACATTGTCCATAACCCCAGCTGGTCGTTTAATGATATCAATTTTCTCCCCATCACAATATGCTTCCAGCCCATAAGTCCATGGTACTGCCTTGGTGCTCTCATAAGGGATTGGCCCTGCCTTTGTAATAGTGATCGTCGGCCGCCTGGCTGGCGCTGTTATAGTTATCGTTTTCCGTGGGATTGTCACCATAGCAACATCACTCTACTCATCAGCTAACACCTCTGCAGGCTTTTCAACTGCCGTTCTATCAAATTGCAACGTACCTTCATCTATCAAGGTCTGAATACCTTTCTTCAATTCAGCACAACCCCCAGCTTGGGTCCAACATTCTAGACAAAACTCATCGCAGCCCGGATACACACCTCCTTTCAATAACCTGCTCTTCACTTCACACAACGGTGTTTTCAGTTCATCAACATTCGTGACCAGATTCAAATCCTCCTCAGTCAAAATAGCATTGGCCTCATGGTTGGGCATAGGCTGTTGTACTATATTCGGACCCGCTTGTTCAAAATTTATGGCCTTGCTATCCAGTAAATCCTGAACTTTATGTTTAAACGCATGACAAGCCTCTATGTCATGCCCGGGTGCCCCGGAGTGGAAGTCACAATGTTTGTTAACATCATACCCATAAGGAAGGGTTGGTCCCGTGGGCAGTGCCAAGGTCCTCTTTTCAACTAAATTCAGCCCCAACAGTGTCTGAAAGAGTTCCGCGTACGTGGAAGGAGGCGCTTCAAACACTCTTTTCGGCTTCGCATTCGGAAATCTTCTTTGGCCAGCATTCTGCCCCTGCTGCTGTTGTGGCTGCTGCTGTTGTTGCTGCGGTTGTTGTTGTTGTCTCTGTTGAGGAATCGGAATCGTGACACTAGCTATCTGCTGAGGCTGATTATACTGATGTCTTCCTCTGCCCCTGCTCCGACCACCAAACACTGCACTAGAATCACCTTGACGTCGACCACCAAATGCTTTTCTATTACCTCCCGACGAAGTAGACTCCCCAGCTTGGAACCTTCCCACCTTAATACTATTCTCAATCATTTCACCCATCAAGATCAGATCAGAGAAACTACCCAACGCAACAGGAAACAACTTCTTGTAGAATATCCCCGTGAATGTTCCAATGAACATATCGTTCATCTCCTTCTCCACTAGAAGAGGATGCACTCTTGCCGCCATGTCGCACCACCTTTGCGCATATTCTTTGAAACTCTCCCCAGTTTTATGTGACAAGCCTTGCAGCTCGACCCTGTTTGGGGCCAGGTCACTGTTATACTTGTAATGTGTCACAAACGCCTCAGCCAATTGCCTCCATGTTTTGATCTGAGTGGGCTCCAACCCCATATACCACTCAAGTGACAGTCCGGATAAGCTGTCTTGGAAGAAATGCATCAGCATTATTTCATCATTCGAGTAAGCGGACATCCGTCTGTAGTAAGAGCGAACATGCACCTTCGGACAAGTGTCTCCCTTATATTTATCAAAGGTGGGAGCTTTAAACTTCAGCGGTACCCTTAGGCCAGGCACCAATCCCATCGTGGTCATATCTAAGCCAGAAGTATTCTGATTCACTACACCCTTCATTTGTTCCTCAAGCATTTTGATCCTCTGAACAGGATCCACAGGTCCATCCATACCCCTACCAGAAAAGGCATCTTCTTGTTGGTCTTCCACCCAATTAACATTCTCATTTCCGTACCCGTCACACCCATTGTTACGACCAAATCTAGTCTGATTCATCATAGGGCCCCGTCCTCTATTACCATACCCTTGAATGACCCCAGAAGGTCCAAAAGGCATCATTCCAGCACCATTTCCGTTACCGAATCCACCATAGCCCTGATTAGCATTACCAAGACCATCATATCTGAAACCCTGAGCGTTGAAGCCAAACTTCCCATCCTGGTTGATATAATCAAACCCCTGGTCGTTATAGCCGAATCCGTTGTTACCAAAGCCATTACCTCCATTGTTATCACCGCCCAGATTGGCGTCTCCGAACCCAACATTGTTAATGACAGTCTCATTACCAATTCCTATATTACCATTCTCGGCGCCAACGCCATTGTTCACATTCACAACAGGTATATTCACCACAGGTGGAGCTACAAGCGTAGGAGTACCATCCCCATGAATGGTTTCAACACGTACATAATTGTGGTCTTCGTTTCCATTCCCGCCACTTCTTGCTAGCAATGGCTGCACCAAAGTCTGCAGGTTTTCCTGCCCCTTCACAATTGTCTCCATCGTCTGCATGAACAGCTCCAGCTTTTCAAGCATCTCCTGCATCTCGTTTTGCATCTGGTCCATGACTCTTTTGCAGTTAGTACGAGTAGAGTATCGGTGAGGACGCTGACTTTCAATCCTGGAAAAACCTGGATGAAGATGCAGGAAATGAGATACAGTTTCAATAATTACCTGGTAATGCAATATGAGTGTGTATGCAAATGCAACATGTGTCTGTGCATTAGGGAATATCACTCCCCAATTCTAGTGCCAATGTGCCAGTGCGGTGACAGTGATAGCAATAAGAAGCTCGAAACCCAATCATAGAAAAACATCTCATACATTGCAGAAAATCCCATCAAGTCAGGAATACAATATTAATGAGCGTACAATAAGAAGGCATGACCTCAACCAACAATCCTGGTGATGGCCAGCATAATGCAAATAAAGCATACACGTCAATACATGAGATAGTCAAGTGCGACCATACGCCTGGTACTCCTCTAATAATCTCTTAGTCTTGGGATGATTTGGTTGGGTAAGCAATCCCTCGACAAGTAGATCTCTTTGTTTGAGAACACGTGGTAAATCACCAATAGATTCCTCCCTTGCCCCTTCTCCAAAGCGGTCATCTAACTTCCGTTTCTGAGACACAGCCTCCTTCTTGCACTCGACGACTTTGTTCAATGAGTTCTGAAGACTATATTTTGTCATAACCTCCTCTTCATACTTTCTCTTGCTAGCCTTCAACTGATCTTCGAGTTCGGAAATTTGCTGTTTCAATTTGTCTTCCCTCTCTTTGTTGTTGGTTAGCGTAGCATTCCACGTTCTGTTGCACGAAGAGATTTCCCGGTAGGCGACATCAAGTGACTTCTTCTTGGACTCTAGCATATCATGAGAGCTTCTGAATTCTTTTCCCAGGCGTTCACGTTTCTTTGTCTCTTCTGTCAGTTCGGCACCTAGCCTATTTACCAACTCAGTCTGCTGTTGGAAGGAATACACAACTTTGTTTTTCTCACTCCGGATTTGAGCCAATTCCTTCTCTAACTCTTCATTGATCTTTATCAAGTCTTCTTTTTCTTTTACTACCTGCTCATAGACCTCAATAGCCACAGTAGTCGGTTCCTCAACTGGAATGGGAACGGGACGTGATACTGCTGGAAAAGGCATCTGCACCTGTCTTACCCTCTCTTGAATCCACATCTTGTATGGCATATAGGCTTGACAATAATTCTTGCCTAGTAATGGTTTCCCTCTTCTGCAGATATGATTCCAAGCGTGCTGAAGCTTGGCCAATAACTCCCCACTCAGGTCACCAGTGAAATACAGAGATTCCTGTACTTCTTCCTCCTTCGGTGGACTCTTCAAAGCATACCCAAACTGTCGAACCAACAAAGATGGGTTGTAGTTAATACACCCCTTCCTTCCAATTAGAGGAACATTGGGAAACCCGGCGCAACTGAAGATAATCTCTGACCCCAATAAATCTCTATCGAACCAGACAATGTCTTCTAAAGAAAGTCCCATTAGACGCTCGGACCATTCAGTTGTATCTGCAGACTCAACAAAAGGACCCTTCTTGGGCAGATGGCTCTCAAACCACATATTCAGCAATGGTACACAACAATGGACATTTTTCCCCCTTCTGTTTTCATTCTTATAATGCAAGGAATGATAGAAATCTCCGACCAAGGTAGGCACCGGGTTGCCTGCAACAAACAAGTGGAATGCATCCAAATTAACGAACTCAGGCAGATTAGGGAACAGTATAATCCCATAGATGCACAAAGCAAGAATAGCGTTAAACACAATCCAGCAGCCACTTTTGGCATATTCTTGGGCTTTGCCAACCAAAAATTTGAGAGAAAACCCTGAAACTCCATGCCAGAAAGTCAACAACAACTCTGCAGGATCCATATGCAAGGGAACAGCTAAGTTTTCCAGCTTAGGCTTAACATCAAAATGAATGAAGGGCACTCTGTTCTGAACTGGCACCTCTAGAAACTCAGCGTACTCCTCCATGGTCGGAGCCAAAATGAAGTCCTGGAACATAAAACACCTCAAGGAGGGATCATATAACTGCATCAATGTGTATAACCCATTCAGCTCGTATGTGGTTGGTCTGCAAACCAAATTCAGTAGCTTCCCATAACTCTTTCTAAAACTTCTCTTCACATCATCGCCAGCTAGGGAAATCAAACCCAACAGAGAAGTCACATCAGGAGTAGGCAACTTATATGCAACATTCTTCCTCAAAGTACTCATAATAACAGATAGAAGTCCGGAGCACTAGGATCAGGGAGTATGAAAATTCACCTACAGCACAGACACACGTTAATGATATGCACATGATGATGCAAACAATGCAATATACAAGAAATGCAACAAGGGATCAGGTGCCCCTGGCTGAGAAGTCCAATCCACAATATTGACTTCAAATAGACCCACAAACTGCTCAAGACCATCCACAATGCTCCAACCTGGTCTCTGACAGACCCAATAACACTGTCTTCAAATATCACTGAACCTCAATCAAGAAAACCGGTAATCTGGATGTCAAGTTACCTGCATGTCCCAACCCCTCTCACAGGTAGGTGTCCTAATAACTGACACAAGGTACGACATCCTATGCGGTCGTTGGCGTCACAGACTTTCAAGACTGATGATACGATACCCAGAAGGTATGGCATCATCATGTCCTGAAGAGGCCTCACTTAGCCAACTTCCAAATGATCGGTCCCCGGAGTCGACAATCCAACTAACCAACAACCCCCTCAACCCAAAGGGTTGAAAAAGAAGTCAACCATAAGAACCTCGTCCGAGCGTTGATTTCATGAGACACTAGTACATGCAAAGCATGCACGCGCCCACTAATTTCCACTCTAATTCTTGGTGCACTCAAGCCCAGGTCCGACTTATCTCCCAATCATAGAACCCCCTCATACCCACAACAATAATAACAATAATATAATGCTGAATGTAAAATACAGAAAACGTAAATCCATACAAAATCCACGACGGGAAAACAAGCGCTAGGATTGACTCGCATAGGGAACCGTTGGAGTCCCCAGCAGAGTCGCCAGCTGTCGCTACTGCAAAAATCGGCGCCAGCTGAACAGAAGAGTCGCTACCGTGTGTTATTTATCCCAAAGGAGGGAAAGGAAACGCTCGAAGTAAACCTACCGCAAAGACGGGAAAGGAATGGTCATCGCCACCAAATCCTGGATTCGGGAGTCGATTACGCAAGGGGAAGGTATCAACACCCCTCACGTCCGTCGTACTCGACGAGATCCATGCTTGTTTTCTAGTACAGATTATTATTCTATCTACTCTAAAGGTCTGGGGTTAAAAGAAAATAAAATGACTCGGCAAAGTGTCGCACTTTATGCCTACATATTCCTGTCTGGAACGAGAAATCAGAGTCAACGTAGTTCGCCTACCTACGGGAAAGGAGGGGAAGGTTGCTTGCTAGGATATCGCATCCTATGCCTACGTACTTTCATACAGCATGAAAGATCAGAGCAAATGTAGTTCGGGCCACGAAAGACACAGATTTGTCGGTTTATCTTTTATCCTTCTGAAAAAGGTTTTCTCTTGATTACGGGTCCAAGCGGACAAAAATGACACCTTTGATTGGTTTCCAGTCTTTTACGCAAGAACTGTCTTTTATTGATGTTTGAAATCTTATTACTGTGTTTTGAATGATATTGAGATAGAAGAGAAAGAAATCTAAAACCCTATGGTTAAGATGGGAATCAAAACTACCCTAATGTTGTCATGCATGGGTTAACACCTAACGTCTGTCATATTTCTCTCTTGCGCAGAGAGAAACAGAGATCCTAGGGGATAAACGGAAAAGAAACAACATATATAGTAAAATGCATGAGATGCAGCAATACAAGCGAGGCAAGGGAGTCCCACTCAACCTTGAACCTGAAAAACAATAGGCAAAGTGAAACAGCTTCACTTCAAACCTAAGGGGAAAATTAACAAACAATACAGCAAAGAAAAAATAAAACCCCAAAACCAGCTCTGACAGCACACCAGCTCCTACAGCAGCAGCTCTGAAAAACATCAAACTCTGACATTGATTAACAGCAAAACAGTAACATCTTCAAGTGAACCCCAAGATCAAACTTCAATGGCCTCCAAGATTTAGGTAAGCTCCATCTTCAAGGCAAGCACTCCAGAAGAGAATCACTTAACAAAATAAGTTGGAATGATAAAACAGCTTATTGACAACCAAAGGAAGCATATAAGTGTTTATCATCATGAGAGACTGATTCTCTCAAAGTTCTACTTCTAAGATAAGCCACTTATCCCTCCAAAGGAGATATGTGAATATCTTAGAAGGACTTTTAGTCATTGGGAGGAATGGAAGCACAAGAAGCTTTCCATGTTTATGAAAGAAATTTGGTCTATTCTAAGGCTCTGCTTATTCCTATTTCCTATGTCTTCAAAAACATCTTCAAGCACAAGAATATTCATGCATCCAACTTTGATCTCCATCTTAAATCTTCTCTTATGCTCCTTCATGCTCCACAAGCCCAATCCAAGCCTCATACCCCATAGCAAAGCCCAACCCCAAGCAAACAATACAAAAGCCCACAATGGCCACACCAATCAAACACACTATTTACAAAAATCAAGTAAAATAGTAGTATATTATTTAAAATCCTAAAATTAATTCTAAGGGGATTTATACATCTACCCTACATACCCTATATTTCCCAGCTCCTAATTCAAGCTAAACACCCAAAATCTAAGTGTTATGATGCACCTATGTCAAGTTTAACCCTAATTCTAGTCACCCTAATGTTCTTTATTCAAAGCTAAACAAGATTAAATCACAAAAATGTGAGGTAAATCTCTAAGGGAACCTAATACTCTAATCTAACCATAGGAAGAAGAATCACATCAAAATGTGAAAGGAAATGGCTAAACAAAATTCAACAAAATGGATATACAAACTAAAATGCAATAAAAGCAACAAAATGTAGAAATTCACCAAAAATAGAAAAATGACTAAAATGCTAATTTTATTTTTCTATAATTGTTTTGAGACATTAATGAAAATGGAGCAAAAACTCCCATGTAAAAAAACTTATTTTTGAATTTAATATGATTTTTTTGAGTAAACTATATGCAAACATGAAAATAGATTGAAAATCAATAAAAATGAAAAATAACGCGTGGCAAATAACAGTTATTTACAATGCATAAGTACATTGGGCCCAGGAGGGGGGGTGCAAGCATCAAAACGCACTAGGCCCATTACTAATCCAGAAAAACAATAATAAAAAAAAACATAAAAACTGGGGGGTGGTGAACAGCAATTTCGCCTTGTTATTCAAACTTGGGCCCTGAACGGGGGGTGCCAACAGCAACTGGCCTGAGGCCCAAAATGAAAACATGTGGGAGAGGGGGTGTCATTGGGAAACTGTGGGGATGATCAGCAAACCGACCCCCATGGGCCCAAGGCCTTGACCCAATCCAATACCAGCATTAGTAAAAACTAAACCCTAATTCTCCTAACTCTCCCTCTCCACTACTGTTCATCATCTCCCAACCTCCAACCCTAGGCGCCGTTTCCTCGCCCTCTCAACCTCTCTCTGAATCACAATTCTGAAACCAACACTATCCCCTAAATCGAACAACAAACTTCACTCACAAATCAAACGCCAGCAACATTCTTCAACAATCCTCCATTATCAACGATTAGTCCCTCAAAACTCAGTTCAAAAATGATAAACCCTAACCTACTCGCCTCACAAAACGTTGATATTCAAACCGAGACACAAGGTTTTAACCTAACCTCTCAAACCAGCTAAACTCAAAAAACCTAAATCTACATCTAACAACCTATTACGAACATGCAACGAATCGGATGAGAAGAAAAAGAAACCTGGATGAAGATGCTATTGAAGATCTACAGATGAAGAGGACCTTGAGCGTCTGTCTTGAAAGTCTTAAGGAAAATCTGGAGAAAGCTCTATGAAGATCTGGGAAGCATTGACGAAATCTGGAAAAAGAACTCGCTGAAGAATGTAGGTGATGGTGTTCTTGGTGAATGAAGATCGTTGTTCTGGAAAGTTCTATGACGATATCAAAGAACAAACGTTTGGATCTGGAGGCGATTGAAGCTAGCTTGAAAGATTGATGAAAGGTGCGATGAAGATCAAGATGAAGAACTCGATGATGTTCTTGGTGATGGCAATTTTGCTGGAGAAAAATCTCAGATGATCAAGTTGAAAGATGAACAATGACGCTGGATGATTGAAGCTTATTGCACCCTAATTTTTGACCATAAGACCCCACCCTTTTTTTTGTTTTTTCTGATCACTTTGATGTTATGCATGCTTGCTTTGATTAACCAGTTCGTGCAGGTATGTTTAAAGTGGAGATGACACTTACAATCAAGTCCTTCCCAATATGGCTTTTTGCTTCCGTTTCAGATTGACGAAATTTTATTCTGTCATGGGGAGCTCATCACTTTTAATCCTGTGATTAAATTCATATTATTTGGATGTCTTTTTTTTGTAAATAAAGGTGTAGGCCACGCAATCAGAATCTCACAGGATCCAATTTCACGATTTGGTCCGCGGTACAAGCTCATATTAAGATCAAAGATCGAAAGTCATTTGGTAAAAGGCTATGGGAGCAAACTTCAAAGTTCTATACGAAGTGGATTGTCTGCATAAGTTCACTTGAAATCCCCTATTTTCTTTGATCCTCTGCCATGAACAAATACTTGTCCCTTGAGTAACTCATATGGTTTAACCGCATGGCTTTGGTTTTGACTTGGTGAGCACTAAAGTAGCCTAATTACATTCACGTTAAGCAGTAATAGTTCATAAAAAAAGAAAAGCTTTTATAATTATGAGAGAGTTAACGACCCAAGGTTCTACAATAAGCTCGGTGACAGTACAACCAGAATTATCAGGTTTACAATCTCAGCAATCCTCTCCACGTCGCACCATTTGAAAAGAGAAGCACCAATCATTGAACTGGTTCAGACTCCAGGACATTCGCAGAACTTCCCGTGCCTTGCGCTCCAAGCTCACAGCTTTGTTTCCCTTGTCGTTCACCGATCACACTTTTCCTGCAGCTTCTGATTCTTATTCTGGAACAATGGGAAAAGGCCGAAATCCGTTTCTCAGCTGGCATTAATCTGCAATACCCTGCAAGTGTTCACACAACACCAATGGTGAAGAAGCTGTAAATTGCATTAGTAGTAATAAAGAAAAACAGCATGCCAGACTCCAAGTCTCAAACCTGATATCTCTTCTTGTAATTTGAAGTACCATCAACGCCTTTACCGCCGGTGAGTTTCACGACACACAACAACACCAGAACCTTGAAGAATGAAAGCAAGAGTTGGTTCCACACCTCCAGGACAATTATCATCATCTGCATCCTGAACCAATTCAAAGTTAATATATGAATAAAGCTCTTGCGTAAGACAATGCAATGCTCTCCCTATCTTAGCATATGGTTTCAAGCAGACGTTAGAATCAGAAAGACCAAGATTCAATGACCAGAGTAGAATCAATACCTTTGCCACTTTGAAGTGGACCTTCCATGTGGCTAGTCATTAGATTTTCCAATAGACGTTTCCGCATCAACTGTTTGACCAATCTCAGTGCACCCTTTATTGAGCCCACATGGCACGAGTGATGTAACCGTATCTACTTCAAGCACGAGAGACTTATCCCGGAATTCTTGGTCATGCTTCAGTCCTATGCTTATATGAGTTTTGCCATCTGTTAAGCTGGAAACATGAGCACAAAACTGATCAAATGTGTTGTTTGAATAAGTTCATAATAATCATTAATCTACTACAGATGTTACTACCAAAGCACAGACGCTCAGAGGACCTAGTAAACACTTGTTGCCGAGGAAGTTTGGCTTGTTTAGAAGGAAATGCGACATTACCACCCGAAGTTGGAACTGGCGACGCACCTACATATAATTACCAGCATTATGGAACACAATCGATACCATGTATTACACTCCCACAAGAAGTATGATAGGCCTTTAAATAGACGGAAACTTACATCAGTTACTTGAAGCTTTGACATACATCCTGATTGGCATCGGGGCCTTTCTTTTCGTCTTAATACCAAAGGCTTAGAGGTCGTCAAAGGAACATCATCACCGTGGTCCTTTATTGGCAACCTTCACAAGTAAGAAGTTGTTCTTAGCCATGAGTGAGGCGGAGAAACTCCTACGACGAATATCTTCATTGAGAGGTACCGGTGTCGACATTATCATTAAATCACCAATAAGACTACATCCTTTGGAGACAGTAATGCTACATGACCTTCGAGAAAAAGGCTATGGAGGACAATAACCTGGCACATATTAAACCTGTCAATGAATGAAACAAAGCTCGGTTACTGCTGAAAGAAAGAGGAGAACCAAAAGCTCACCTCAAAGTTTGTCTGACAAAGCTGTTGCCGTGGGTGATTGGGAAGAGATGTACCAACAGGTGATATCGTCAAAATTATTAGCATTGGCCTCTCTTCTTGATTTTACCACAACAAGAGCAACCTGCTATGAAAACCTGTTATCACCAACCGGAACCGCCATAAGGTCAATCTTATTGGAAGCTGGAGAATGCAAATAACCGCCTGCTGCAGTTCACGGTACATAATAACAAACATTAATCAATAAGGTGCCGGTCAAGAAAACCGACATGTATTTAAAATGCAACAATTCAACGACTAAGTTAAAAGAACATCTCAAGATTACCATATAAGGAAGCCGTTAAACAGACATAAATGTCAGAAAAGCGCAGTTCGCAATGAGGTTCGAAATCAGACTGTGCAAATAATTAGCAACCTTCAACCTCAATGAAGATTAATGCCTCTTTGAGGACCAGTGCTGAAACCGAAATTACATATGAGAGTTCTCAAGCAGAAATAAGAGTTAGAATAATTCAATAGCAACAATGTCCAGAAGCTCTGATTGAATGTGTTGTGTTAAGAGTGAATTTAAACTTAAACAAATGAAGGTGATACAGAGATAGGTGGTGCACCTGTAGTGTATACCTTACTCCATCTCCCCAAACACCACCGTCCAACACATGAAAAAGAATGCTCAAATACGTATCAGTCTGAAGAGAAAACATAGGAACATGGATTGAAGTGAAAGGATATACCCTGTGAACCCTTGCTTTCGCTCTTCTTCACCACCAACCCTCTTTCTCGTGGAGTTTCCTGCTAGACACGCATCCAGTACGAAATCTCCCCCCTGGGCTTCCAATCCATCTTCTGGCCTAAGACATTTTGCTACCCACACCTGCCAAGTCACACTCAGAGTCAGCAAAGTAACGGTCAGAGAATATTCGTGGAATATTTTGAAGGATTCAAAACCAAACCCAATCGAAATATAGAATCAAAGATTGAGAAGCTCATTAAACAATCGATTGAAAGAGGAAATTTTTCAAATATTTGTCTACACAAAATAGGAATGTTCTCAAGTCAGATTGGTACCAATATGGAAAAGCCCAAATCAGCATTCAAACTAGCATTCAAATCGTTTTCAAATCCAAGGCCTATATAAAGAGGTGAATGAGGAGGAATAACCACAGGTTCGAAACCCTAAAGAAATCACAAAAAAGCCTACTTTCGAAACACAAGGGATTGAGGGAGAAGAAACTTATCCTTTCAACCGTCGAAGCCCCGCCACCGCGCCAACGACCGCCGTTCTCGCTTCCAAATTCCGCCACCATCTCGCATCGTTGGTAAACTTCTCTATCTATGTTTGAACTCTTGAATGATTGACGCCTTGATTTGCATTTCAGGAATTACCAAGGGGATGACGAATCGAAGAAACCGCGGAGAGGGACGAGGGAGATGCTACCGGAGTCGTTGAATCGCGAAAAGGGGAAACCGGGGGGGACTAGGGTTCTTTCCTCTTTTTGTTTATATTTTTTTGTTATTTTGTTTAATTGTTATAATATAGTTAATCATCACACACTTACACTAAACACATACACTAAATCACCCTCATTACCACTAACTTTTTTTTAACCACTGCTAAACCCCACTAACCTCTACTTAACGTTTTCTAACTCATTTAATCCTTTAAATAATCTATTAATTAACCTAATCATTAAATTAAAATCAATTATCAATTCTATAATTAGCTTTTATTTATTAAAAAAACCAATAAAATCCTTTTTCATGCAATAATCACAACTTTTAATTTAAACTAATAACTTTTCTCTCTAATAAATTTAATAAAAAACTATTTTATTTAATAAAGAACTATTTTATAGTAATAAAACCATTTTATTTTAATAAAGATTTTTGTCTTTAATAAATATTAACCAAGGAAACTCATTTCATAAAAATCTATCTAATTTAATTTATTTATTTATAACACTTTTATATAATAACAATTTATATTCAATTGTCGTTTTATTAGACATTAAAATCTTTTAGAAATAAAAACAACATTTGTTATTATAATTAACTTTTTGTGTTAAGATTCAATTTTCATGAATATATTATTTCACCTAAGTTCTAAATAATAAGTAAATCGTTATAACGTCTTATTCAACTTTAAACCTCCATTATATTTAATCTCATCTAAAATCAACTCATTTTAAAATCAACCTCCCGCTTAAAATTGACTAACTAAAACCAACTCACAAAGCTAATACACATTTTCGCCTAAAAAAAAAAATCAATACACCCAAATCAACATTGTCTTATAGTTCAGACCGAAATCAAATCAGTCCGTCTAAAAAACAATCCACATCGAAAATACAATCAATCGTGTACACTCACATTCACGACACTTCCACTCTCACACACCTCAGCGCTTTCATGCGTATGTGTATGTTTTACTCTTCTGCAATTTATTTTATTGCATTTACTTACATTGTATTTATATTTACGCATCGCATCCGTCCAAAGGAAAAACCTACACATAAGTCAACACTTGTGTGTAGTGCATCATTTGCATCATTTTCCCACGTGATCCTTGATCCCACTCAAGTTGATCTCTAGGACATATCCTACCCCATAGGAAGGACCATTATCTCTACAACTTAGACAAACAAACAACACTATACAACTTTTTTTCAAACACAATAGAGAATAGATGTTAATCATCTTAAGTGAGATATAATCTCCACCCCCCACAATAATACAATCAAACATGTAGGAACTTTGCCTTAAGAGTGATAAAGGCATACTCGTCAAACAATCCGAGTACTTAAGCCTTTTCTTAAGACGATGCAAAGACTATTCTCCTACAACCCCCTTCACACTTGTGGTGGTTACATCTCCCTTAACATGAAGATTCGTCTCTTCTCCTAAACCCAATCAAAACAACTACCCTGAACCCGTAGGAACTTTGACCACAGTCAAAGAACTCCTCAAACCCTTTAGGGTGAACTACAAAATACTCTGATTCCACTCCCCATAAGGATATGTAGGCATAAGATGCGACATCTTATCGAGTATACTTAGAAATAAACCCCTAGATATTTTAAACCTTTAAGCAGATAAACACATAGCAATAAACAACATAAAACAAGAGGTTTCTGTAGAATACTACAGAAACTTAGGATGCTAATACCTTCCCTAAGTTTAACCAACCCCCGAACCTAAAACTCTCTAACCTTTGCATTTGCATTGCATTGTTGGAATTTCGATATTTATCCCTTCCTTTGGACAAATCAAAGTTCGGTTGCAAATTGAATTAAAGATTCAAACTAATTAATAGTTTGATATCCAAATTTCACCGCGACAGAAATGGCGACTTCACTGGGGACTCTCAGTGGGTCTCCCTATCTTGTTTTTATTTCTTTATTGCTTTATATATTCGTTTATTTGCTTATTTGTTCACTTGCTTATTTGTTTGTATTCGTGGGTTGATACCTTTGAGTGGTGAGACAAAGTCCTACACCCGGACTTGAGTGAAATTAAGATAGGATAGTGATATGTTCAAAGAGGCTTATAGGGGGTAGAATCCCGACCAAGCTGACTTGAAAATCACGCTCAATTGAGGCCCTCTCGAAAGATGTATTGTTGAACGAGTCTTTAATTGTGAAAACATGCACTATATTCGATGTTGGAGCCTATGATATTGAGGACCGTAGTCACATTAACCTCACTTTGACCTTTATTAGGATGTAGTGCGGGGCTATGAGGGGGTACCCCCGAAATAGCGCTACGCGATGCTACACTCAAAAGAAGTTCTCTTGAGAATATTATTAACCACTGAGTACTTGGGAAGTTGATAATATCCGAAAGATGGGCTAATGACTTTGGGAACTTCATTAGAACCTTGTTCGGCAGGTATAATCAACCTTTAGTTCAAATCCTTTGGGAATGGGTATACCTTTGCCCCATGCTCGTTGCTAACCTAGGGTCCCCTTTGTGTGTTTATCCTTATGTTTCTATGTGCCTACTTGTGTTTGTTGCATTCATAAAGCATCATACCGCATCGGACTTCATGGGATTTACCTTTGTTTGTAAACATTGTAGGGTATTATGGATCCCAATAGAAGACACACTCTGAAATACACTTTTAAAAGTTCCAAGTTAGATGACCTAAAGAAGTTAGTGACCCTGATTGAAGACCAAGAGAAATTCAAGAGCAAGTATGGGAAGCTGATATCCTTATTGAGTCGACAAGTAGACGAAGGACTCTTGTCCACCTTATTGCAATTCTATGATCCACTGTACCACTGTTTTACGTTTTCAGACTTCCAACTATTACCTACGTTGGAAGAATACTCCTTTTTGGTTGGTTTACCTATCTTAGAAGAGTCTCCTTTCCCTTTCCTAGAAAAGGACCCCGATGAAAGAGAAATTGCTATTCAAATTTCACCGTGACAAAGCTGAGGTGAGAATCTGGGAGAATCGTTTGATGAAGGAGCAGATTCCGGCGACGATATGAGTCTTCCGGTGAAGGGTGAATGAGCGACGATGGAGAAGATCAGTGAGGAGAGAAAGATCTGGAAAAATTTTCCAGTTTCCGGTTATCTCAACAACTTCCGATGACGGTTGCGGCGGAGAGGCGGTGGTCCGGCAACATTTGCATGGGTTCCGGTGATGAGTGATTAGTGGAAAACACGTGGCGCTCGCATGTAGTGGGTGGTGGCGGTGAGTGTTCAGGGCGAGACAAGTGTCACAGAGGGAGGATTAGGGAAAGACACGTGTGATCAGAGAGGCGATAGTGGAGTGTGTGTTGTCAGTGAGTGGATGAAGTGGCTAACCCTGAATTCATGCGTGGCTCCCTATTTAAATGACACCTGGCGCGAAATTGGACCTGGGAATTGGGCTTCAGACTTGGATAAATGGCCCATTAAACTAATGACTCAGAATTAATGACTTAAACATGATTAAATGGAAATTAACTAAACAAAGATTAATACAAAACCCTAATTAAACTAAAACGAAAATTAATTAAAAACCTAATTAAAAGCTCTAATTAATCCTAATTAATGACCAACCGAAAATTACTAATAACCCTAATTAATCCTAAAAACAAAATTAATCCTAATTAACCTAGAAAAAGATTATTTAATACCTATTAAAAATTCCATTTAAATTTGAAAAAAAATCAATTAAAATCTAATAAAATCTATATAAAAGACCTATTAAATCTATACTAAATCTACTTATTAAAAGAAAAGTAATATCTATTTATATCTATTTAAAAGACTATTCTATTTAAGGATAAAAACTAATATCTAAAAAATTAAAAATCTATTAAATCTCTTAAAAAAAGGAATATCTATTAAAAAATCTAAAAACTATTAAGAAAATATCTACTAAATTCTAAAAACAAAATGCTAACCTATTTACTATCTAAAAAAGCAAATAACCCTATTAAAAATCTATTAAATACATTAAAAATATAGAAAATAAAAGAGAAAAACTAAAAATTGCCAGGAGGCCGATTAAATCGATTGGAGAACAATTGTGCAACCATAACGAAACCGGGCACCGAGATGGCCTGAAAACACCAGGGAACGAGCACCAATTCCCAAAATACGCTTATTCAAACCGGCCTGAACTGCACGAACCGCCAGGGGCTGCAATCCCGATAAAAGCAATCTGACTGAGAAAATTGCAATGCATGCAGTATGCGAATGCGAATGCTAAATGCGTCGAAACATAAACCAGATATGGGAACCGGTAGGTCAAATTTTGGGGTGCAACAGTTGCCCCTATTCAAGCGGCTTGGACCCGACTGGGTGAAGAGAGAACGGCCTTCAAACATTCGAGGTACGAGACGGTTGAATACCAAAGAAACTCTGAAATTTGCCAACCGCAGAAATAGCCTACACCACTGCTTGGGGAACGATATTCGTCGCGTGAACCTGATTGTTACGGTAACAACCGATCATTCGTTAGAGAATAACTCTGATTTTGACTCCCACCACCCATGTAACACCACAGGTACTGAACTATCTTTGCAAAAACACCTCTGTCCACAACTGAACTAACCTTGTCAACACCAGAAAAGAAACAAATTCGTCAACACGAGTAAAGATCCCATCATCACAGGAAAAATCTTATCCATGATTGTCCTCAAATTTCGTCAACACGAAAAGACATAGATTCGTCATCACGAAGAAATCCTATCATCATAGGAATAAAACTTGCCCTCATCAGGACTCCTCATTCCGTCAACACGGAGAAATCAAACTTTTCCTCATCAGGAATCCTCATTCCGTCAACACGGAGAAATCCCGGCGACTTCGCTGGGGATGAGTTGTCCGCATCTCGTCAACACAAGGAGATCCTATCAGCATAGGCAATGACATCTTATTTGCGTCTTATCAACACAAGGAACTCCTATCAACATAGGAATAAATTGTCCATGTCGGGACTCACATCTCGTCAACACGAGGAAAAAATAGATTCATCAACACAAATAAATCTTATCATCATAGGAATACCATTCTTGTACATATTTGAACTCACATTTCATCAACACGAAGAAATCCTATCCACATAAGCATAAATTGTCCTCATCAGGACGCACATTCCGTCAACACGGAGGAATAAAACTTGTCCTCATCAGGACTCCATATTCCGTCAACACAGAAAAATAAAACTTGTCCTTAACAGGACTCCATATTCCGTCAACACAGGGAAATCGATTCGTCAACACGAAGAAATCCTATCAACATAGGCATAAATTGTCCTCATCAGGACGCACATTCCGTCAACACGGAGGAAGCAGTTCGTCAACACGAATACATCCTATCAACATAGCTGGGGATATTCTGAAAACCAATGACCGACACCCGTTCTGACAACAAGCAACCACTTCTGAAATTTTAATTCATGGAACCCTGAGTAGGACATAGGGTTATTCAACAATTGATAAAACAAATCATTACTGTTTAAAAGTCACCGGGGCAGTTTCCCGGATGGACCAGTTGCAGAGACTTTGTCCTGGCACGCTTGGCTTGATCCACGCGTCCATATCGCAGTCGCTATCCCCGTCCTCAGCATCGGAAATAGCGTTGATAGTCTCAAAGCACACCCCGCTTGGCGTAATCGTGACCGGTCCCTTGAACCTGGGCGCTCCTGAAGATGACGCCGACGACGTCGGTCGATACCCTATCCCAAACTTGTCATTCTTCACGGGAATCTCCAGCACCTTCCCCCAGCCTCTAGTCTCACCAGTCTGCACTAAAGCCTGAGCCTCTTTGTAGGATGACACTGCCACCTCTGATACTTTGCTAGAGCCTTGAGCTTTGTCTTTAATCCGCAACCCTTCGAAGGCTTGACAAGGTGTTTCGTGTATTTCTCCGTCGACCTCCACATATCTGAATGATGACAGGTGGCTGACCAAAATATCCTCCTCCCTGCAAACGGTAACGACACTATCACCCACCATGTACTTCAACTTCTGATGCAATGTGGATGCTACGGCCCCCGCAGCATGGATCCATGGGCGCCCAAGAAGGCAGCTATAAGCTGGATGGATATCCATGATGTAGAATTCGGTACCAAAAATCTCTGGCCCCACCTGAAGCGGTAATATTATTGACCCGAACACTGATCTTTTCGTCCTGTCAAACGCCCTCACAACCAAATCGCTGGGCATGCAAATAACTCCCCGTATGTCCAATTTCATCATGGCTTTCTTTGGCAATACGTTCAATGACGATCCAGTATCTACCAATACACGCGACATTACGGTGCCTCGGCATTCCACCGATATATGCAAAGCCATGTTGTGCTCTCGACCCTTAGGTGTTAGATCAAAATCTGTGAAGCCCAGGCTATGTCCAGTATTGACATGTGCCATTACCCCCTCTAACTGATTTACGGAAACCTCTTGGGGCACGAATGACGTATCCAGTATTTTTAACAAAGCGTTCCGGTGGGCCTCAGAACATAACAACAACGACAAGATAGAAATCTTCGACGGCGTCTGCTGTAGGTGTTCAACAATTTTGTAGTCGCTTTTACGAATCAGTCTCATGAACTCCTCTACGTCCTTGAGCGACGTATCCTTTTCTTTCGACTGAGAAGGTCCGCTTTCACTTACTTTGGCTTTACCTTTGGCCAACCTCTCTGCTTCTATTTCAGGTGAGGTAAAGATCCTTCCGCTACGGGTCATGCCCCCCGTTCCAACGACATTATCAACAGCCCCAGCTGGCTGGCTATTCACCACAATCTTTTCACCGTTGCAATATGCTTCTAAACCATATGTCCACGGGACAACTTTCGTACTTTCAAAGGGAACAGGCCCTGCTTTGGTGATTGTAATAGTTGGCCGCTTGGCGGGCGCCGTTATCGTTATAATCTTTCTCGGGATCGTCACCGTTGCAATATTATTCTGCTTATCACATAATGCCTCCACAGACTTCTCAACCGCAGTTCGATCAAATTGCAAGGTCCCTTCGTCGATCATGGCCTGAATGCCCTTCTTCAAATCAGTACAACCCTCGGGCTAGGTCCAACACTCTAAACAGTATTCATCACAACCGGGAAATACTCCCCCTCTGAGCAACCTGCTTTTCACCTCACTCAATGGTGTCTTCAACTCATTAACATCCAACACCAAGTTCAAATTTTCTTCTGTCAAGATGGCATTTTCCCCATGATTGGCCAAAGTTGATGGCTTTACTGTCCAACAAGTCTTGAACTTTATGCTTGAAAGCATGACAAGATTCTACATCATGTTTGGGCGCCCCGGAATGGAATTCGCACTGCTTATTAGCATCATACCCCCTAGGAAGTACCGGTCCCGTAGGCGGTTCCATTGTTCTTTTCTCGACCAAATTCAACCCCAGCAGTGTCTGAAGAAGCTCTGCATATGTCGACTGAGGCTTATCAAATACCCTCTTCGGCCTTACATTCTGAAACCTTCCCTGACCTTGATTCTGCCTTTGCTGCTGCTGCGGTTGTTGTTGTTGTTGATGAGGAATTGGAATAGTAACACTGGCTATCTGTTAAGGTTGATTGTACTGATTTCTGCCTCTACCCCGGCCTCTGCCACCATACACAGCGCTAGTATCACCCTGTCGTCTTCCGCCGAACGCTTTTCTCGCACCCCCGGCTGAAGTAGATTCGCCTGCCTGAATCTTTCCAATTTTAATTCCATTTTCGATCCTTTCCCCCATAAGGATCATATCGGAGAAACTGCCCATCGAAACATTGAGCAACTTGTCATAATACATTCCAGTAAACGTCCCCACAAACATGTCATTCATCTCCCTTTCAACCAAAGGAGGGTGCACCCACGCTGCCATATCGCGTCACCGCTGCGCGTACTCTTTGAAACTTTCACCATTCTTCTGCGACAGACTCTGCAACTGAACTCGGTTTGGTGCCAGATCGATGTTATATTTGTAATGCATAACGAAAGCATCAGCCAACTGCTTCCAGCTCCTAATCTGGGTGGGCTCCAGTCCCATGTACCATTCCAATGATGGTCCCGATAAGTTGTCTTGAAAGAAATGCATGAGCATCCTTTCATCATTGGAATACGCAGACATCCTTCTATAATAAGAACGCACATGGACCTTTGGGCAGGTATCCCCTTTGTATTTGTCGAATGTTGGAGCCTTGGATTTTAATGGCACCCTCAGCCCTGGTACCAACCCCATAGTAGTCATATCTAACACAGCGGAGTTCAGATCAACCACACCTTTCATCTGCTCTTCTAGGATTCTGATCCTCTGAACCGGGTCAATAGGGTCTTCCGGTCCCATGCCTCTTCCTGAAAAAGCGTCCCCCTGTTGATCCACGTTCCAGTCATTGCCATACCCATCGTAACCCAAGTTACGGCCAAATCCTTGCTGATTGAACACAGGACCCTGTCCTCGGTTGCCGAACCCTAGATTGACCCCAGCAGGTCCAAAACCCTTGTTGAAAGGAAGTGCTCCAGCACCGTTGTTATTCATATTACCGAACCCACCATTACCATAGCCATACCCCTGATTGTTGCCGTAACCGTCATTACCGAAGCCTTGATTGTTGAACCCGAAGTTCCCGTCCTGATTAACGTTGCCATACCCATTGTTTCTAAAGCCAACATTGTCAACGAATCCTTGATCGGCATCCACAGTGTTGCCTTTGTTGTTAACAACATGCCCATCACCACCATTTCCAGTATTACCATTACCAGCGCCAGCACCTGCACCAGTACCCGTGTTTCCGTTGACAGTCACAACAGGTGGAGTAACAACTGCCGGTATCTCATCCTCCCAGCGAGGAGTTTCAACAGAAATGTGGTCAGTGTTGCCATTTCCGTTTGCCCGCGCCAGCAGCGGCTGCACCAAGGTCTGAAGATTCTCCTGGCCCTTGGCCATGCTCTCCATAGCTTGCATGAACAGAGTCAACTTCTCAAGGATTTCCTGCATCTCGACCTGGACTTAATCCATTACCTTCTTGCAGTTGTTTCGGGTTGAATAGCGGTGGACTCTTTGTTTGTCAATCCTGAAAAACCTGCGAGATGCAGGAAATAAGATACAAATTCAACAAGTAACTGGCAATGCAACATGAATATGCAGATGCAATATGTGTCTGTGTGTTAGGGAGATCAACCCCTGATTCTAGTGCCAAAGTGCCAGTGTAGTGACAGTGGTAAGAAGCTTGAAATCCAATCATGGAAAAACATCTCATATATTGCTGCAAAGAGCCCGTCAAGTCAGAAATACAATATCACTGAATGTACAATAACAAGAAGGCATGACCTCAACCAACAATCCTGGTGATGGCCAGCACAATGCAAATAAAGCATATACGATAGTACATAAGGTAATCAAGTGCGACCATATGCCTGATACTCCTCTAACAATCTCTTAGTCTTGGGATGATCCGGCTGGGAAAGCAACCCTTCAACGAGCGAGTCTCTTTGCCTGATAACACGCTGGAGATCCTCAATGGATTCCTCCCAAGCACCCTCTCCAGAGCACTCCTCTAGCTTCCGCTTCTGGGATGCAGACTCTTTCCTACGCTTGATAACTTTGTTCAATGCATTCTGAACGTCATATCTCCACATAACCTCTTCTTCAAACTTTTTCTGGCTAGCTTTCAACTGACCTTCCAGTTCAGAGATCTGCAGCTTCAGTTTGTCTTCTCTTTCCTTATTGCCGGTCAGCGTGGCATTCCAGGTTTTGTTGAATGCGGAGATCTCCCAGTAGGCTACATCAAGTGCTTTCTTTTTGGACTCCAGCATGTCGTGAGAGCTCTTGAAATCTATCCCCAAACGTTCACGCTTCGTTCGTTGTTCAGTCAGTTCTGCACTTAGTTGGTTCACCAACTCTGTTTGCTGCTTGAAGGAGTGTACGGCTTCATTTCTTTCGCTCCTGAGTTGCACTAGCTCTTCTTCCAACTTCTCGTTGGCTTTCATCAGCTCTTATTTCTCCTTCACAACCTGCTCATATCTCTCAATAGGCATAGTAGTTGGCTCTTCAATCACGAGGGGAGCGGGAGGTAATACTGCAGGAAACGACATTAGCGTTTGCTTTGCCCTATCTTGGATCCAGACCCTGTACGGAGGATAGGCTTGACAATCATTCTTACCCAACAACGGCTTACCCCTCTTGTTGATATTATTCCAAGCATGCTGAAGTTTGGATAACAATTCCCCGCTCAGAGCACCTGTGAAGTACAGAGATTCCTGCACTTCCTCCTCTTTTGGCGGGTTTCTCAAAGCATAACTGAATTGCATGATCAACAATGATGGATTGTAGTTAATGCACCCTTTCCTCCCAATCAGAGGAACGTTAGGATATCCGGCGCAACTCTAGATAATCTCAGATCCCAGCAAATCTCTATCAAACCAGACAACATTTTCTGAAGAAAGTCCCATCAGATGCTCAGACCAATCCACCGTAGCTGCAGACTCAGCAAAGATACCCTTCTTGGGCAGGTGACTATCAAAACACATATACAACAAAGGCACATAACAAGAGACGTTCTTTCCCCTCCTATTCTCGTTCTTATAATGCAGAGAGTGATAGAAGTCTCCAATCAGCGTAGGCACAGGATTGCCTGAAGCAAATATATGAAATGCATCCAAATCAACAAAGTCAGGCATATTAGGGAACAGTACAATGCCATAGATACACAAAGCAAGGATAGCATTAAACACAACCCAACAGCCACTCTTGGCGTACTCTTGTGCTTTTCCAACTAAGAACTTGAGAGAAAAACCAGACACTCCATTCCACGAGGTTAACAGCAACTCTGAGGAGTCTAAATGCAAAGCAACAACCAAATCCTCCAGCTTGGGCTCAGCACCCATATGAATGAAGGGTACCTTGTTCTGGATTGTTAACTCCAAGATCTCAGCATATTCCTCCAGGGTCGGAGCCAGAATGAAGTCAGGGAAAGTAAAACACCTCAGCAGGGGATCATAGAACTGCATCAGCGCGTACAATCCGTTCCGCTCATACATGGATGGTTTACAAACCAATCTAAGCAGTTTCCCATAACTCTTCCTAAAGCTTCTCTTCACATCCTCATCAGCTAGAGATATCAAACCAAGCAAAGAAGAAACATCTGGAGTAGGCAACTTGTAAGCCACAGTCTTCCTCAGAGTATCCATAATAGCAGACAAAAACCCGGGCAACTAGAATCAGAAGGTATGAAATGCACCTGCAACACAGACACACGTTAATGATATGCAAAATGAGTATGCAACAATGCAATATGCAAAAATACAACAGGGATCAAGTGATATATTGCTGAGGAGATCCATCAACAATATTTGTCTCAACAGACCCACAATACTGCTCAAATCTTGTCTCAACAGACCCATAACAATGCTTCACTCTGGTCTCAACAGACCCAAAACAATGCTCCAACCTGGTCTCAACAGACCCATAACACTGTCCTGATAAAGAACCCCGAGTAACCACACATTGATCCAATATCATGAAAACCGGGTAGTCTGGAGGTCAAGTTTCCTGCATGCCCCCATCCCTCTCACAGGTGGGTGTCCTATTAACTGACACAAGGTACGGCATCCTATGCGGTCGTCGGCGTCACAGACTTTCAAGACTGGTGATACGATACCCAGAAGGTGTGGCATCATCATGTCCTGAAGAGGCCTCACTTAGCCAACTTCCAATTGATCGGTCCCCAGAGTCGACAATCCAACTAACCAACAACCCCCTCAACCCAAAGGGTTGAAAAAGAAGTCGACCAGAAGAACCTCGTCCGAGCGTGGATTTTGCGGGACACTAGTACATGCAAAGCATGCACGCGCCCACTACTTTCCACAACTAATTCTAGGTGCACTCAATCCCAGGTCCGACTTATCTCTCAACAGATCACCCCCTCCCCACAACAACAATAACAATATAAATCTGACAATAAAATGCGGAAAGTAAAGACAGAAATGTAAACCCATACAAAACCCACGACGGGAAAACAAGCGCTAGGACTGACTCGCGTAGGGAACCGTTGGACTCCCCAGCAGAGTCGCCAGCTGTCGCTACTGCGAAAATCGGCGCCGGCTATGAAAGAAGAGTCGCCACCGTGTGTTATTTATCCCAACGGAGGGAAAGGAAACGCTCAGAGTAAATCTAACGCAAAATGGGAAAGGAATGGTCGTCGCAACCAAATTCTTGGATTCGGGAGTCGATTACGCAAGGGGAAGGTATTAGCACCCCTCACGTCCGTCGTACTCGATGGGATCTGTAATACCCCAAATTTTGCCCTAAGATTTGTCGTCGCATTTCATTGCATTTTTTATTGCATTTAATCAATTACTAACAAATTTGTGTAGTCATTTGACTTTTTGCAGGTAAATATCATATGACATGCATTTTTTTTCTAAAAAGTAAAAATGGCACAATTGGCAAGAGGACATGTGTAAGGAGTTGTGAGTGTGAGAGGTTGAGAGTTTGAATCTCACCTTTGTCACTTTTTGTTTTTTATTATTTTTACTCTAAATTTTTCTATCTTTCATTAAAAAATAACAAAAATAGTTTTTTTATTATTATTTAATTATTATTTTCGTATTTTAATTAAATCATTTTTTAAAATATTATTTTTTTCACTTTTTTTCTAAATTATTCATAAAAATATCCAAAAAATTATAAAATAAAAAATATTGGAAAAAATTTTGTTCTTTTTATAATATTTTTGATTTTAGGAATCAATAGGATTATTAGTTTTTATTTTTTTATTATTATTTAAATTTTATTTTTTTAACTAATTATTTAGTTTGGGCTTTAAAATGGGCTTTAGGGACATTATTGACAATTTGGTGTTAACCCTAATTTGTTCCCTATATATACATGTGTTGCCTTGTTGAAAAGGGAGAGAATGAAAAAAACCTAAGAGGAGTGAGTGCCGTTTGCCGTTATTTAGTTTTCTTCTTCATCCATTACTATTGTTTCTTTTTCTTCATCGTTTACCGTTATTTCTTTTCCTTCATCCATTACTATTGTTTCTTTTTCTTCATCTTTTACCGTTATTTCTTTTTCTTCATCTATTACCGTTATTTCTTTTTCTTTATCTATTACTGTTACGTTTATATATATATAATTTTTAAATTGTTAGAGTTTATATATATAAGATTAATTTTTGATCGAATTATGTCGATACGATGTTTGCACATTTGTGTGCATGACGCGTGACATTTGTGTTAGTTCGATCTGGTTGCGATGATCGCATTTTTGTGTGAGCAATAATACTATTTTTTGCTTAATTTTTTTTTTCTTTGCGATAAATTTTGTTTCGTCCGATTTAGATCTGGTTGCGATGAGCGCATTTCTGCGTTAGCAACATTGTTGGGTTATTTGGCACATTTAAAATTCATTATTGCTTTATTATTATTATTATTATTATTATTATTATTATTATTATTATTATTATTATTATTATTAGTAGTATTATTAGTATTATTATTATCATTATTTATTATTATTATCATTATTATCATTATTATTACCATTATTATTATTATTGTTATCATTAATTTATTAAAACTTGTTATAATATAAAAATCTGTTTTTTAAAATAAATAACATTAACATCTTTTCCAAATTAATATGAAAACCTATTATTTTTAAGAAAAACTTTTTTTTAGATAAATTTAAAATAATAACTAAATTTTTTTTTTTTAAAATAATAACTAGAACCGTTATTTATTTTATTTTATTATTGTTCAATTCAAATTTCATTATCATATTGTATCTGCTCCTCTCATGTAACCTCGCGAACTTAACAATCGCTCTTTAAATTCTGCCTTTAAATTTCTGCTTGCATGGTTTAAATTATGACATTATCTCTCTGTTTGCATGATTCAATTATCTCACGCGTTTACCAATATTTCTGTCACATTGCACACATCCGAAGGTTAGGTCTAACTGTTTGGCCGCCGCGCCAATAGTCCGTAAAACTTCACACATTCAATTTCAAATCCTCAAAACTACAAACTACAAACCCTAATTTTCACAAATGCCTCGCCGCAGGCAAAATTACAATTTTACCCCTAGCATTAGGTCAAAGAGCCGCCGCGCTCATTTTAGGGTTTCCCGCCGTGGAATCCCTAATTTAACCCTAATTACAACTTAACATTTCAACGCAGAGATTTGGAGTTTCTACACTCCACGTAAGCGTGTCCTTAAGATGCGTTTATTCCCCTTGAGACCTTGACCACAGTCAAGAAGTTTCTAACCTCCCTTTTGAGGGGAACTACGATTACTCTGATTCCACTCCCGTAAGGATACGTAGGCACAAGATGCGATGTCTTGCCGAGTAAACTTAGAATTAATCCCTAGGTCTTTTTTCTCACTTTTAATCCTTTGTACATATACCTTAAGCAAATAAATAAAGCAAAATAGTAAACATCTGAACAAAAGGTTCCTGTAGAGTACTACAGAAGTTTAGGGTGCTAATACCTTCCCTAAATTTAACCAACCCCCGAACCCTAGATCTTTCCCCGCATTGTGTTTACGATGCAAAATAGGTTTTCCCTCTTTTGACCTTTTCCTTCGGATAAATCAAAGAGCGGTTGTGAATTGAATTGCGATTCAAACTCATTAATAGTTTGTGATCCTATTTCCACCGCAACAGAAAATGGCGACTTCACTGGGGATGTCTTAACTTTTGAGGGTTATCCCTAATTTGTTCATATTTATTACCATTTGCTTTGCTATTCATTTGCATGTATATATTGTACTTTGACTGGGGGACTGTTCCTTGTGTTGTGAGATAAGTCCTACGCCCGGACTAGTGACATTATTATAGGATGGGGATATATTCGATGAGGCTTATAGGGAGTTGAATCCCGACCAAGCTGATTCGAGAATCACCGCTCAGTTGAGACCTTTTCGAAAATGGTTCGGTTGAACGAGTAATCGTAAAAACTTTTTCCATGGTCGATTGGAGTCTGTGATATTGGGGACCGTAGTACCTTAACACCACCTTGGCCTTATTTAGGACGTAGTGCGGGAGCTATGTGGGAGTAATCCTACAACGGTTGCTACGCGATACTACACTCAAAAGAGGTTCTCTTGAGAATATTATTAACCCCCGAGTCAATCGGAAGGTTGATAATATCCGAAAGATGGGCTGATGACTTTGGGCACTTTTTAGAACCTTGTTCTGCAGGTACAACTAACCTATAGTACACTCCTTTCTGGATGGGTAGACCTTGACTCCGCTCACATACCTTTAACCTAGGACTTTGTGTGTTTTCATGCATTGCATTCATAAAACATCGCATTAAGATTTCATGGAATTCAAACTCTATTTATGAATATTGCGGGATACCATGGATCACTCTAGGAAGCATACTTTGAAATTTACTTTTAAGGGTTTTAATTTGGAAGTCCTAGAGAAGCTAAGAGATTTGGTTCAAGATCAAGAAAAGTTCCAAAACAGATATGGAAGGCTATTGTCTTTGTTGAAGGTTCAAGTAAACGAAGGACTTCTTGCGACTTTGCTACAGTTTTATGATCCAGATTATCACTACTTCACCTTTCCAGATTATCAGCTTTTACCTACCTTAGAAGAGTACTCTCAGTTGGTGGGATTATCTATCTTGGATAAGTCTCCATTCCCCTTCTTGGAGGAAGACCCTAAAGAACGAGATATTGCTAAAGCCATTTGTCTGAAGATATCCGATGTCAAAAACAATATGATCACTAAAGGGGGGACCTCCGGTTTTCTCAGGGACTTCCTAATTAAGAAGGCCCAATTTTATGCCGATCATAAAGACATGTTTGCCTTTGAGACAATATTTGCCTTGCTTATTTATGGGTTGCTGCTTTTTCCTAGTTTTGAGGGGTTTGTGGACCTTAATGCAATCAAGACCTTCATGAGAAGAAATCCAGTTCCAACGCTATTGGGTAATACTTATCATTCAGTACATCTCCGAAACTTTCATGGTGGAGGAATGATTACATGTTGTGTGCCATTACTATACAAGTGGTTTATTTCTCACTTACCCAAGTCCGGTCCGTTCTGGAAACCTAATCAAGAACGTTGGTCGCAAAAAGTTATGGCTTTGACTCACTCTGATATTGATTGGTATAATCGCATGTATGATGGGATATCGATCATTGATAGTTGTGGAAAATTCAACAATGTGCCTTTGCTCAGTTTCAATGGAGGAATTAGCCACAATCCAGTCCTAGCTCGCCGACAGTTGGGATACCCCTTGAAGGAACCACCTAAAGGTATTCATGTGGAGAAAATCTTTTTCAAAGACGACAAAAAAGCTTCAAGATCAGATTCTATCTTCTTGGAATCATCTGCATAGGAAAGGCAAAGAAAGTTTGGGAAGACCTAATTGTATGTCCATGGAACCATACCTTCAATGGGTCCGAGGAAGAGCTATTGAGTTGAAGATGCCTTACTCTCGCCAAGATCCTTTACCTCAAAGCGAAGAACCTGTCTAGTATTTCATAACTGAAGTTGAGGCTTTGAAGATCACTTTGAAAAGATCACAACGAGAAACAGAATCATGGAAGAACAAATACCATGTGATGGTCAGCGAGTACGAAGAACTTCAAAAGCAGATTCAGTCGAAGAATGATGAGATACAATCCTACAAGAAGAGGAGGCTCTACGAATATTTATTTTCCTCCGGATCTCCGTCTGCTTACTGAAGTTGTGGAAGATGCTTCTCTAGGATTTTCTAGGCTTTTATTTAGCTATTTTGGTTGCAAGAATATTATTTGTAATTTGTCTTCAATGAATTAAAAGTTTCTTTGGTGTTCCGCAATATTCGTAAATATTTGAATTCCATGAAATCTTCATTTGCATTCGCATTTTAGCATCTTTCTTTTGCATTGCATGTGTCTCCCGTTTTCTCATACGTGGTTTTCTCACCCTCCAGTTTTGTCACCCTGAGTTCTCTGCATCAATACGACCCTTCATAAGGATGGAAGATCAAAACCAAGAGATCAGCCGTGTTAGCCATGAACTCGAAGATCTTCGAGGAAGTGTGGGGCAGATTTTGGAGATGCTACGAGCTCTTAGTGTGAAGGTGGATGCTCAGTCTACTATTGTTTCTGAGACTACTAATACCGTTATGGAACCTCAACCAGCTGTTACTGTCAAGAATGTACCTCCTCACGGTCTTCAATCCGGTTGGGTGCCTCCTATTACTCAACCAGTTCGACGAGCCACCCCTCCAAAGTGCAAAACTCCTAAATCCGACCATGGTAAAGGACCTGCACGTTCGAGGAACCGCAAAATGGCTACTCCTCAACCTTGGCAACATCAGCAAAATTATGTTCAAGGTTATCCGTTTCCATATGTCCAACAACCCTATGTAGCTACTGTTGCACCTCCTTTCGATCAGCAGTTTCCTACATACCAGCCTGTGCAGTCAGCCCTGGTATATCAAGCACCGGTTTATCAACAACCTTCCGGTTATCCGCCTATGCAAGTTCCTGTCAACAGTCAACGAGTGCCCAACGCTCCTGTTCTCCAACAATCACAGGATCAGGTTCCTTATCCCCGTAAGAGGCAGTATAAGCCTTGTCCTCTAATTCCGATAACTTTCACTGAGTTATACCCCCATTTGGTACAACAAGGTCTGATTACCACCCGTGCTTTGGGTCCTCCGCCTAATCCGTTACCTGCAGGTTACAACGCTGCTGCTCATTGTTTATTTCATGAGGGTGCGCCCGACCATGATCTAGAGAATTGCTAAGCTCTTAAGAACATTGTCAGAAATTTGCTAGAAACGAAGAAGTTGTCTTTTAGCGATGCTCAGTCGAAGATCGAGACACCTCTCGGGGTTCCCCGCTTGTCAAGCTTAGATTCTGCAAAGTATGTTGACCCCTCAGCAAATCAGTCGAATCCAGTAATTATTCAAAGGCCTAGCTCGCTTCATTTCAGTGACCCTCAAGATGATCTGACCGGGATCAACAAAGAATCTGGGAAAGTTATTTTGAAGCAACGACTAAAAACTGTTGATGATGTGACCAGCATAACTGGGGCAAGCCATGATGACTCACAGTGATCATAAACCAGACGTCCCTTCCATTGAGGCTCCGCCAAAGGAAACTGTTACTCTTGAATGCAAGATTTCATATACAGTTAGAAGGATTTTTCTGACAGTTCATTTGTTTATTTATATGTATTTCTCTTTGATTAAGCATATTTAGCATGTACGAACTTGTTTATCTTCGATTAATTAATGCAACACATATGTTTGTCTTGAATAAATCCATTTGTTTCACTCATTCAAAAAAAAACGTTTTCATAAATCATAATGCCAACTTTACCCGATCTCTTGTTCTGATGGAGAATTATGGGGAGGATGACGAACCCAAAACGTCAGATTTCTTGTCGTATGCTTTCGATTGAAACCCGCTGATGATGTAAGGCATTGTTTCAAATCCCAAACACTGGAGATATAAGGATGTTAATCCCTAGTCAACCCTTTGAGCCTTGAAGTAGGAGTTTTTCTTTCTTTTTAAGAACCTTCATCCTAACCTGGGGCAGGGTAGGTTTTAGTTAAACCGATCGAGCGCTTAGACTCTTAAAAAGGAAGAGCCAACCTTCGAGAATTTATCCTTAGCATCTTAAGAAGTCCAATACAATGGCTATCCCTCGGTTACCTAAGGAGTGGGGCAGTCACGAGCCTTTCAAAAGATTTACACGACTTGTGCATAAAAGAACATTCAAAAAATAAGAGCCCGCTAAGTCAAAACCTATGAAGGAGACTTAGGCAAAACTGGGGCATCCCGCTGGACTCCAAAGTCAGATCAAAAGACGTTGTCCAGGCAAAAGTTAGGGAATAAGAACAACAAACCAGTAGTTTTTTTAGAATCCCAATAAAGAACAAAGTCGTGTTGGACCAATTGCCAAAAGAAATAGGTGAGTGACTGCCATGTCCAAAGCCTTGATAAGTTCTCGACCATAGCAAATCCGCTTGAGATATGAGCGTTTGTATCCGGTTAACTGAATTAGGATTGGAGAACATCACGAAGAATGGGTGGGTACAAATATAACTTTGAGCCTTTATCCTTTGTTTCTTAAACCGTGAACCGAGCCACGATACAACCTTTAAAAGACCTAATTGAAGTAGGACTTCGGTTGAAAGCATACTTGACAAGATCACGTTTCCTGACTCCTACGAGCTATGCTCAGAAAAAATTCATGTTGGCATTATAATTAAAACTTATATCCTGACTAGTGATTTCGGTCACAAGTTATTGCGATATCTTTTTCAAAACAAAAATTCAAGACAAATATATGTGTACATTGACAAGCTCAGGATAGGCATTTCAGGCATGACAACTTTGCTTGATATCTTAGAGATTTACATATGAACATGACCCGTGGAACTTGAAGATCCTGCTGAACAGGGGCAGGCAGTTTCCCAATTCGCTTACCAACGCGAGTCTGACATTCTTAAGAGCTATTTCCCAAAGATTTCGTCGTAACACGATTAATTTGTGCCAGTTACGTCGAGACCTGACAAATCTCTCAAAGAGTTTGAGAACAATGGGGCAACCGGACTCGATGTTCTCTATAAAATCCTCTTGAGATGACCCTACCTCACAACGCAAGTATCCTGGGGCACCGTGTTTTTTAAAGAAACAAATGGAGACTACTATAAGGTCCTTCAAGATCAAAACTATGTGGTCACAACTTTTCATACACCCGATGGATTTTACTCATGGTGGCCTTTATTCTCCAGTGAATCTCAGTGTTGTAACAGGCTCCTAAACTATTGCCTCATCACAGTCCCCAGAGAGACTATAAGCTGACAACTTTTTCTTGGGTAACTCAAAAGTGTCCCTCAGGTTTTCTTCTCCCCATGTGAAGACGTGATACTGTACACCCAAGCAGATTACCTTCTCCCCAGAGAATTCAGAACTTTAAAACCAGATTTGGTTCTACCATTGATCTTTCTTACCCATGATTGACGTATTGGTTGCAGAGAACGCAGGGTATTTCTGTCGAGATGTTTATTTCATCTCTCGTCCCGTCTCTAGTCTGTTTCGTCAGCATACGCAAGGGCATAAGCATCACATGCCTATTTCATTACATATTCATTACATATTCATTACATATTCATTACATATTTCATTACATATTCATTACATATTCATTACATATTCATTACATATTCATTACATATTCATTACATATTTCATTACATATTCATTACATACTCATTTCATAACATCTTGCATATTTAACTACATACATAGACATTAACATACATTCACATTAATATACGTATTAACATACGCGTTAGCACGCACAGGTTCATTGTGTTTCGCCATCATTAGTTGTTACCGCCGAGTAACTGGGGCTCGTCCATTCTCTCCAAATAGATTGTCAGCCCTAAGCATAAAATACTTACTTGTTTCCAGTTTCCCCACAGAGCTCGATCCTCGTGGATGACGATTACTTCAGCTATCTTTCCTCGCCAGGATAAGATATTTACCCTTCGAGATCATTCCCTCGATGGAGTCTTGATTACCAGTCTTCTTTCTAGCTCGATCCTAGATTGAATCTCAGTCTTGTCGGTCGTCGAGCCCAACCGGACGTGCATTTATTTTGCACCATCTAAAAGATTTTCACCATACAATGACAGATACGCGACTGTTCTCGCCCGAGAAATTTATCACTGTACCCGGACGTGCATTTATTTTGCACTATCTTTCAAGAAAATCAACTACAATCATTTACAGATACACGCCAGTTCACGCCTGGAAAATCTATCATTACAATCCTACATCTTACAACATCAGTATACAACATCTCTCGCCTGAGAAGCCAATCCTATCTTCGTTATGACTCGCAGCAAATGGCCATCTCCATTGAGCAGTTGGGCTTCCATTTTACCTGTCGTCTTGAAGTATGGGAAGGTTTGAACCAAATCGTATTCAGGAGAGCACGATCTTGAAATACGGGGAGGTTTGAGCGGAATCATATTCAGGAGAGCACGATCTTGAAGTATGAAGAAGTTCATTTACCCTTTAGTAAAAGAAGGAGCAGAATCATATTCAGGAGAGCAGGATCTTGAAGTATGAAGAAGTTCATTTACCCTTTAGTAAAAGAAGGAGCGGAACCATATTCAGGAGAACACGATCTTGAAGTATGAGGAAGTTCATTTACCCTTTGGTAAAAGAAGGAGCGGAATCATATTCAGGAGAGCACGATCTTGAAGTATGAGGAAGTTCATTTACCCTTTAGTAAAAGAAGGAGCGGAATCATATTCAGGAGAGCACGATCTTGAAGTATGAGGAAGTTCAGTTCACCCTTTTCATATTCAGGAGAGCACGATCTTGAAGTATGAAGAATTTCATTTACCCTTTAGTAAAAGAAGAAACCAAATCGTATTCAGGAGAGCACGATCTTGAATTACGGGGAGGTTTGAGCGGAATCATATTCCGGAGAGCACGATTTTGAGTTATGAGGACATTCAGTTTACCCTTTTCATATTCAGGAGAGCACGATCTTGAAGTATGAAGAATTTCATTTATCCTTCAGTAAGAGAAGAATCAGAATCGTATTCCAGGCGCCGACCTTAAATACGAGAAGATTTATCGGATAAGCAGCAGCCTCTTTATTTGAGTGCTTATCCGTTTTGGCATGTAAGTCCCTTCCAACGATAAGTGACGGTTCTCCCTCGAGAAGCTTATCAGGGCATTTCCCATTAAAGTCCATTTATTTTGGCATACAGCCGGTCTTTACCCTGTATATATGATATGGATTTCTGAAAAGTCCATTCGATCCCATCACAAAGGATAGTTTATTAGAAGCTTGGATGTTATTCTTTGCTCAATGCTCCAGCATTCTATAATCGATCTTGCAACCGTGTAGATCCAGTTTTATTATTAGACATTCCCTAGTGGAGGTCACCGCATAGGTGCCATCTCCATCTAAGGATCTTATCCCATTAAAGTCCATTTATTTTGGCATACAGCCGGTTTTTACCCTGTATATTTGCTATGGATTCTCGAACAGTCCGTTTGATCTTGTCACGAGGGATAGTTTACAGAAGCTTGGATGTTATTCTTTGCTCAATGCTCCAACATTCTGTAATCGATCTTGCAATCGTACGTGATCCAGTTTTATTTTTAGATTCCCCAGTGGAGGCCGTCTCATAGGTACCATCTGTCGCTACTGCGAAAATCGGCGCCGGCTAAACAGAAGAGTCGCCACCGTGCGTTATTTATCCCACGGGAGGGAAAGGAAACGCTCATAGTAAACCTCGCACAACACGGGAAAGGTATGGTCGTCGCAACCAAAACCTGGATTCGGGAGTCGGTTACGCAAGGGGAAGGTATTAGCACCCCTCACGTCCGTCGTACTCGACGGGATCCACGCTTGTTTTCGGGTATGGATTGTTATTCTATCTAAACTATAGGTCAAGGGTTAAAAGAAAATAAAATGAAAATAAAATGACTCGGCAAAGTATCGCACTTTATGCCTACGTATTCTCGTCTGGAACGAGAAATCAGAGTCAACGTAGTTCGCCTACCTATGGGAAAGGAGGGAAGGTTGCTCGCTAGGATATCGCATCCTATGCCTACGTACTTCCACACAGCATGGAAGATCAGAGCAAACGTAGTTCGGGCCACGTACGACACTAGTCTGTCTTGATTGATTTTATTCCTTCTGAAAAAAGGTTTTCTTGATTGACAGTCCAAGAGGACAGAAATGACGTCTTGATGAGTTCACATTCTTTTACGGAAGAAGTGCCTTTTATTGTGTTTGAAATCTTTATGTGTTTTTCTGTTTGTTTTGAGAAAGAAGAGACAGAACTCTAACCTACGGTTGCAAAAGGAAACAAACTAACCTAATGTTGTCATGCATGGGTTAAGACCTAGTGTCTATCATGCTCCTCTCTTGCACAGAGAGAAACAGAGATCCTACGGGATAGGCGGAAACAGAAACAATATCAGATATATAGTAAAACAGTAAAATGCATGGATGCAACAATACAAGCGAGGCAAGGGAGTCCTGCTCAACCTCGAACCTAGAAAACAATAGGCAAAAGTGAACAGGCTTCACTTTCAACCCAACAGGGTAAATAGCAAACAATACAGTCCAGAAAACCAATCAATACATCAGAAATGAAATACAGCAGCAAAAGAAACAGCATCAGCAGCTCTGAATCAACATCTGGCTTCAAGTAATCTCCAATCATCTACAGGCTTCAACAAGCATCAATCTCCATCTTCAAGACCTTCAGGCAAGGGCTTTGATCATCAGTCTTCCATCTGCAATGGCTTTTCTTCATGTCTCAGGCTAGGATGAACATCAGTCAACCAGATGAGGTGAATGAATGTTAAACAGTTAATTACCTACCAAGGGTGGTTCATCAACTGTTAACATTAAACAGAAAGTTTCCTCTCAAAAGTTCTATCTCTCAAATATATTCACTGATCCTTCCAAAGGAAGGAGGTGGATATTTGAAAGAGACTTTGAATCATAGAGAAAGGATAGAGGCAAACAAGGCCATCTATGTTTGAGAAGCAAGCTTTCTAATCTAGAGCTCTGCCTAGCTCCTAAACCCTAGTCTCCTCTGCAGCTGCTAGCAAGAACCTCCTCCTCAACTCTGACAGTTGATCTTCAATCTTTGGATCTCCAATGGTCTTCCTCTCCTCAAATCTTCAGCTCTCCCAAGTCCCCAGACAACCCCAATACCCAAGCAAGCAAGCAATAATCCCCAGAGGGCACACCACACCAGTCAATCAGATATATACAGAATATTAATAGCAGTAGGGGAATCCTGACTTTTTCCAAGGGATCTAATAACTACCCATAGTCCCTATAGTCCCATAACTAAACTAGTCAAACCCTAAGTCCTAAGGGAAAAGAATCAAATCTCCTAAGTCATCACCTAAAACCCTAGTTTGTTCATATTATTCACACCTAAACTAAACACCTAAAATTAATTTCTAAAAATGGGAACTAAATTGAATCTACAAGTTCAATGTCTAACCTAAACAACCTAAAAAGAATGGATGAAAAATATGAAAGTATCTAATAGAACAAAAATTAATAAAATCAAGTATGAAATGAAACCATTTAAAATGTCATTTATTTAGAAAATATGTGAAAAATATTAAATAAAAAATAAAATGCAATTTTTATTTTTTTTAATTTTCTAGACATCTTAAAGAAAATAATGCAAAAAGAATGAATTAAAAATGATGATTTTGCTATTTATTATGAATTTTAGAAAATGCATGAAAAAAATTAAAGAAAATAAAAGAAAATATAAAGAAATAAGAGGGAGGGGGTGAGAAAAGCAATAAAACCAAGTTAAACGCGTTGGGCTTATTAACATGGGGGGTGTGGATAGCGCTCTGAGCCCAATCCCCCCAACTTAATGAAACGCTGCGTTTGGGATTTCAAAATCTCCCACCAAAACTCAGATTAAATGAGGGCCGTTCGATTCACGGTCAAGTCAATCTTCTTCCCCAGATCCAAAGGCCTGTGAGTCTTCTTCTTCCTCCACTCGTCTAGGGTTTCAGTCCCCACTTCCATGCATGAGAATTCCACTCAATCTTTCTCCATGATTTCTTGATGAAAACGAAAAATTCCAAGCCCTAAAATACTCTATGAAACTCCAGTAATCCATGCATAGTTTTAGTTTTCCCTAACTCCCATTGCACACTCCAAACAGAGAGCACGAAATTCAGAACACACCATGCTTGCCTGAGGTCAAAGTTACCAGAACTCAAACCTGATGATCAACAGATATTCTACATGCTTGCCTCATTATTCTATGCTTCAACACATTGATTATAACTCAACATACAGCTTATTATCGAAGCCAACAGAAATGGTAACCTGTCATTGATCTCCATGAATCTATCCCTAAACTTCAAGAATTGATCCTCTGGGGTTTCTAAACAACATTATCCTAACCACATGATCTCTACCAGCCAGAATAGTGAAATTCGAAGAAATCTACATACCTTGCACTTGATGATGGTGATGGTAGCTAGACCTCAATTCAACCTTTGATACTTGCTGAAAACAATCTCCAATGAATGAATATGCTTCTGTTTGCAGTGATTTGTGCTGAATCCTTGTGAATCATGCTATTCCATCCTTCATGCAAGTTGGAGTTTCAAACTGAATCTCTTCACACAGCCACGAATTCCCTCCAATCTTTTGTGCCAATTAATCCATGATGTTAGTAGATGATGATGGTGACAGAAATTAGAATGATGGAAGAAGTTTCAATGGGTTTTGGATGAAAATGCAACTTGGAGTGATGAAGTGGATAGGTATGATCCTTGATCAATTCAACCACTTCTTGGTATGAATCCTAGGGTTTGAATGATGATGATGATGATTCAATCCAAAGATGTGAGAATTTTGAGAGGTTTGTAAGAGTTTGAGTATCTTATGGAAAAATAAGAAAATGGATGAAAATGGAGATTTTTGACAAATGGGAGCACCAACCCTTGCATGAATCAGCTTGCATGAATATATAGGTGATATAGGAACCTCCTAGAACATTGGAGAAGTTTCCCTTACCCTTTTCCTTTTCAAATTGGATTATGTTACTTTCAATTCAAGCAACCATGGATAACTCACAAATTATGACCTAAGCTCAAAATTCCACTTTAGCCAATGTCTTTACAATGCTTTTTCCATTCAAAATGACCTATAATTTTGCATCATTTGGCCAAGATATGAAAAATACTATTTTTTAAGCCATTTTCCTTCATTAACTTCATCAATTTTGAAACCTTGTGCTATGGACATTTCCAATCTCTCATGGTCACTTTTCTAGACTCAAAATGTCATTTGGAGCAAGTTTGATGTTGTAAGGTTTTCCATTTGAAGCTTCCTTGTATGAGTTTTGGGCATAGGTTAAAATGACCTGTAATTCACAAATGACCAAAATACCCTTTGCTTGCCAAGACCATAAGTTGAGTTCCATACATCATATGAAGGCATACTATACCATTCTAGAAAGCTAAGACAATGAGTAACAATTCTTATGTTGACCAGAAATTCATTTGAAATCTCCTTGAGGGGTAAACGTTGCTTGGAAGTCAAGTCACTTTCACAGACAAAATTTCAGATACCTCAGATGACCTGTAACTTGCAAGGACCATAACTTGAGTTCTACAAATCTCCTTAATGTCTTCCACCACTCAAATTAAAGGTCTTGAGATCCTCTACAAGTTTCATGTTGGCCAAGAAGCCATTTGAAGCTTGCATTTTGACTTATCTTGCTTGGAAATTTGACCTAAACTAGGGGATTTTACATAGAAACCCTAATTTAGAACCTCCTCTTCTCCTTGATTTCTCTTGAATTCTTCTTAGCACAACAACATATCCTTACTCTCCATGTCAAATGATGAACCCCACATCTCTCCAATAGCCCTTAATGCTTTTCAATCAGTCAATTGGCCTAGGGTTGACCTAGGGTTGACCCAGATGAAACCCTAGTTGACTGTCCTCAACTACAATTCTTGTGATCATATCAATGACTTGTCTCCTTCTCCAAATGACTTTCTAAGTCCTCCAAGATGTATAGATACTCCCCATGCTCAGCCTACAGCTCACCATTTCTTGTTGATCCTCAGATACCCTCAGATAGGAGATAGATGAACTGCTTGATCCATTGACTTGATAGCTTCCCAATTCTTTCTGATGACTTGAATGAGATTGAATTAGGATAATACCCTCTTGATAGGCCTCCAGAGATGAGAATAATGATTGGTCCCCTGTTGGATGACTTGCTATGCTTATGCTATGCAGATGGTTAGTCTATGTACATGACTCTATATGCAAATGCTAATGATAAAAAATAAACCAAATGAATAAGGTTGAGCAAATTTTAGGGTGCAACAGCTGCCCCTATTCAAGCGACTTGGACCCGATTGGGTGAAGGGCCCGGAGCCTTCAGACATTCGCGGTACGAGACGGTTGAATACTAGTGAAACCCAGAAATTCGCCAACCGCAGACATAAACCGCGCTCCTGCTTGGGGAACGACATTCATCAGCTGAATATGACTGTTACGGCAACCCACTGATCTCGTGCGACCGTGCTGGGGATTCTTCTCATCATCCTGAAAAAGATTGAATCATCGGGAACTTCGTCCTTTGCTTGTCCACGTCAGGACTCTATCCGCTGTCGACACGAAGAGAGCTCAACTAAAACCTGTCCACGTTAGGACTTCGCTTGCTGTTAACCCAGAAAATCTCGGCAACTCCGCTGGGGAATAATTTGCTTACCTTTCCATAAACTGAATCGTCCACGCTAGGAATAACACTCTTCCACGTTAGGAATAACCCCGTCTGGACCCGTCCACGTTAGGACTCCATCCTTCCACGTAAGGAACCACGTCTTCTTTCCCCGTAAGGAAACCAATTTTCTTCTACGTAAGGAATACCATTCTCAATCTGTCCACGTGAGGACTCCAACCTTTCTGAATCTGTCCACGTCAGGACTACACTTGCCATCTTTCCACGTCAGGAATCAATCTTCTTTCTATATCGACCTGTCCACGTAAGGACTCCAATACCACTTGACATGTCCCCGTCAGGACCTCACTCTTTCCACGTAAGGAATTCACCTTTGGTTCTGAATCTGTCCACGTTAGGACTCACCTTTCCACGTAAGGCGTACATCATGCTTCCACGTCAGGAATCAACTTTTCTTGAATCTGTCCACGTAAGGACCCCAATTTTTCCACGTGAGGAATGTAATCTCAATCTGAATCTGTCCACATCAGAACTAAACCCCTTCCACTTCATGACTACACTCTTTCTTTCCACGTCAGGAATACAAGCCTCTTTCCACGTAAGGAATGCTATCCGTTTTCCACGCAAGGAAACATAACTTTTCCACATAAGGCAACCAATTCCTTTCGATTTGTCCGCGTCAGGACTCAGGCATCTTCGACCTGCTGAGGAAATAAGACTTGTCCACGTCAGGACTCACACCTTTGTCTGATCTGTCCACGTCAGGACCCATACTTTGCCAACACGAAGAAAGATAACTGCTGAGAGGAACTGGTCCACGTCAGGACACCAACGCAAAGAGTAATCACTTTTGTCAACGTCATTACCTCCCATTCCACCAATTTCGAGAACCCGAATCTGCCCACGTTAGGACTAACACACTTCACCACCCTGGGGAAATAAACCTGTCCACGTTAGGACGCCTACTTCTGAAGAAACCCCGTCAATATAGGAATAAGTTGTCCACGCCAGGACTTAGTTCTCCATTGATCCCCACCCACAAACTTCTTAGCACCACCGTGACAGCGACTTTGGGGCGGACTTTACTGGGGATATCTGGGAACCAAACTACCGGATGTCTGTTCTGGTGACCGGAGGCAACCTTTGAAATTCTGGTTCATGAAACCTTTTGATGACAAATAACTCCGCTTGGGAATAAAGAGACTTATCCTAGTAACTCTGTGGGGAATACTGCCGAACTGACATTATCTTTGGATGTCTCATGCCGAGATCTTGAATATTTGGTAGTTCATTTGGGCAGGAGCTCTCTCCACCTGAACTGCTGTAGTACAGGAACTGCTTCAACAAAATAAATGCTGAAGGTAATGCTGACTCCGCCGGGGATAGCCAGATGCTACAGAATTATTCCAGCAAAATAAATGCTGGAAGGGTGAAGTCAACCATGCTGGGAAGTTGGGAGTTCGAACCAAATACCCTGTTGAGGTAACCCCCTGCTGAGGAATATAACTTTGCTGAGGAATAGCAGGTATGCCAAGTATGATTGGACTTCTCTGCTGGAGAGTGAACTGATATTACACGGTATCCCTGACGAAATAGCTGACAGGACCCGCCACCAACTCTGCTGGGGGGAGAGTCTTGATCTCCGGGTTCCACTGGGAGGAAAGAACATTTGCTGAAAGGAGAGAACTCCGCTAGTGGGACTATTCCCTCGGGGGAAATCCACTGACTCCGCTGGGGGAGAGTGAATGACCCTGCGGGGAAGGATGAACCTGTCTGAATACAGCCTTACGATCTTGGAATCATCAATCCTTTTTTGCACAAGCTACGACTAGCTGGAGAGTTCGAACCTTCTTCAGGAAGAACCTGCATGACCTGCGCGAAGGCCGAGTCTTTCGTTATTGCAATCTTTCGATCATCTTCCTCGTACGGTTATGAAACCTGCAACAACACAAACAAGACAAGACAAGCCTATGCAACCAAATCAACCCAGGTTAGCGACATTATTTTCAGTTAATTCAAAGCTCTAGCAACTGTTGGCAAGGGCCAGCGACGTTATACTCATGCTAGTTTCATCAAACTTAGGCGTTAATCATGCACAAAACAGTAAAGAACAGTGCCAAGTACTGAATAACGTATTTTATTGATCGGGCCCCTGAATAGGCGGAGTTTTGTACACGGGATGCAACTCCTGAAATGAGGAAGCTACACAAAGCAAATATTCAAATATACAAGTATGCACAAGAAGCATAAATATTGACAACTTAAATTTGTACACATGTCGGCAACGGGATACAAATGAACACCACGAACTGATCCTCCCATGACTCGCCCGACCTTAATGCTTTCCCGGTATCCCCACTTCTGAAAAGATTGTATCCGATAACTGGCTCCTCAAATATATTCTCCCGCATTGATGCTTATTGCAATTATCAAATTCGGACCGCAGTCATTTGCTTTTCAAATCCCTAACTTTTGCGTGAACCGCCCTTTACGGGTTTTCAGTTCACCGGGATACCCTTTTTTTACCGAAGCCGCCCAGTGTAGGTTTTCAACTTCGCGGGCGTACATTTTTTCAATTTTATCCCTAATTTTTGCCCGAACCCTTCATTCTGTTTTTGGTTCGCCGGGATGCCCCATTTTTGCCTGGACTCTCTTTTTCTGTCCAGCGGGTCTATTTTAAGCAAAGTATTTTTTAACTGCGTCCGAATTCACAGGCGACGTGAAGTCTTCTCCGTCCATGGTGGACAACAACAACGCTCCTCCTGAAAAGACTTTCCTGACAACGTATGGCCCTTCGTAGTTGGGGGTCCACTTGCCCCTGTGATCTGCTTGCGGCGGGAGAATCCTTTTCAGCACAAGGTCGCCCGTCTGAAAGCTTCGCGGATGTATCTTCTTGTCGTACGCTTTCTTCATTCGGCTCTGGTACAAACGACTGTATGCTAGAGAAGCTAGCCTCTTCTCATCCATTAAGCTCAGTTGGTTCAATCTGTTTGTTACCCATTCTGCCTCGTCTAGTTGAACGTCTCGCAACACCCTCAGAGAAGGGATCTCAACTTCCAATGGTAATACCGCTTCCATTCCGTATACCAACGAGAACGGAGTTGCCCCGGTTGATATGCGTATCGTCGTACGATAACCGTGCAAAGCAAAAGGTAGCATTTCATGCCAATCCTTATAGGTCACCACCATTTTCTGAACGATCTTCTTGATATTCTTATTGGCCGCCTCAACAGCGCCATTCATCTTGGGTCGGTAAGGGGAGGAGTTGTGATGTTCAATCTTGAAATTCTGACAGAGTTCCTTCATCATTTTGTTGTTCAGGTTTGAACCGTTGTCCGTGATTATCCGCTCGGGAATCCCATATCGGCAAATGATATCTCTCTTGATGAATCTGGCCACTACTTGCTTAGTTACATTTGCGTAAGACGCCGCCTCCACCCACTTGGTGAAGTAATCTATTGCTACTAGAATGAACCGGTGCCCATTAGAAGCCGTCGGCTCGATCTTTCCAATCATATCGATTCCCCACATCGAAAATGGCCAAGGTGATGACATCACATTTAGAGGACTTGGAGGCACGTGGATCTTGTCAGCATAGATTTGACACTTGTGACACTTCCTCGCAAACTTGAAACAATCAGTTTCCATGGTCAGCCAAAAATAACCTGCCCACAGCAGTTTTCTCGTCATAGCATGTCCGCCGGCATGCGTACCAAAGGTACCTTCGTGTATTTCTTCCATGAGAAGCTTTGCCTCTTTTTCATCTACACAACGTAACAACACCAAATCGTGGTTTCTTCTGTATAAGACGCCATCCGGATTCAAGTAGAAATTACCCGCTAATCTCCTGAGAGTCTTCTGATCTTGACTGGATGCCCCAGCCGGATACTCTTTATTTTTCAGGAAATTAAGGATATCGAAATACCATGGTTTATCGTCAGATGCTTCGTCAATAGCAAATACATAAGCTGGCCTGTCAAGCCGAGAGATGATGATTCGGGGAGCTTCGTTCCAGAAGTTGACCTTGTACATGGAAGACAAAGTGGCGAGGGCGTCAGCCATTTGATTCTCTGCCCGTGGTACATGATGCAATTCAACCTTGTCGAAGAAAGGCAACAATCTCCTTGCATAATTCATGTAATGTATCAAGTTGGGCTGACGTGTCTCCCATTCCCCTTTGATCTGATTCACCACCAGAGCTGAGTCTCCGTATACGTCCAGATGTTTGATTCGCAAATCAATGGCTTCTTCAAGCCCCATTATACAAGCTTCGTATTCGGCCTCGTTATTGGTAACAGCAAAGGTCAGTCGGGCAGTAAACGGGATGTGCGACCCGTGTGGCGTGGTGATGATTGCCCCTATTCCGCTACCATAAGCATTCACAGCTCCGTCAAATATCATCTTCCATTTGGAACCCAACTCTGGTCCCTCGTATGGCAACGGCTCTTCACGATCTTTCATCTTTAAGTACATGATATCCTCGTCAGGAAAATCAAATCTCATCGATTGGTACTCTTCAATAGGCTGCTCCGCCAGATACTCAGACAGCACACTCCCCTTTATAGCCTTCTGCGAGACGTATTGAATATCATATTCAGTCAAGACCATCTGCCAACGGGCAATTCTACCTGACAACGCCTGCTTTTCAAATACATATTTGATAGGATCCATCTTCGAGATGAGCATGGTTGTATGATTCAGCATGTACTGCCTCAAACGCTTGGCGGCCCAGGCTAGCGCGCAACAAGTTTTCTCCAGCATTGAATACCGAGATTCGCAGTCGGTAAATTTCTTACTCAGGTAATAGATTGCATGCTCTTTTCTCCCTGTCTCGTCGTGTTGACCGAGGACACAACCCATGCTTCCCTCAAGAACCGTCAAATACATGATCAATGGTCTCCCGGCCACTGGGGGTATCAAAATAGGAGGCTCCTGCAAATACTGCTTTATTTTATCGAACGCCTTTTGACAATTTTCGTTCCACGTTACAGCTTGATCTTTCTTCAACAACTTGAATAATGGTTCACACGTAGCAGTCAGGTGAGATATGAACCGGGCAATGTAGTTTAACCTCCCTAAAAACCCGCGCACCTCTTTCTCTGTTTTAGGCGTCGGCATTTCTTGAATTGCTTTTATTTTAGCAGGATCGACCTCTATTCCTCTTTCGCTTACGATAAACCCCAGGAGATTACCCGATCTCACCCCGAAGGTGCATTTGTTAGGGTTCAGCCTCAGCCTGAACTTCCTAAGCCTTTTAAATAACTTCAGCAGATTCCCCAGGTGCTCTTCCTCCGTCTGGGATTTGGCAATCATATCGTCAACATAAACTTCGATCTCTTTATGCATCATGTCATGGAAAAGAGTCGTCATCACACGCTGATATGTTGCCCTAGCATTTTTCAAACCAAAGGGCATCACTTTGTAGCAAAATGTTCCCCAAGGCGTTATGAAAGTAGTCTTCTCCATATCCTCTGGCGCCATTTTAATCTGGTTATAGCCTGAAAAGCCATCCATGAAGGAGAATACGGAGTATTGAGCAGTATTATCAACTAACACGTCAATATGCGGAAGTGGAAAATCGTCTTTTGGGCTTGCTTTATTCAAATCTCTATAATCGACACACATTCGAACCTTGCCATCTTTCTTTGGCACTGGTACGATGTTGGCAACCCATGAGGGATACTTTGTCACAGCCAGGAAACCAGCGTCCCACTGTTTTTGAACTTCCTCTTTGATCTTCATTGCCATATCTGGTCGAGTTCTGCGAAGCTTTTGTTTGACTGGCGGGCAGTCTTCTTTCAGTGGCAGGCGATGCACAACCATGTCCGTATCGAGCCCCGGCATATCTTCATATGACCAAGCGAATACATCATTATACTCTTGAAGCATTTCAACCAGTCTTCGCTTGATATCACTCTGCAGTGCGGCTCCGATACGAATATTTTTCTCAACCCCTTCCGACCCGAAGTTGATAATTTCGATGACCTCGTCGTGTGGCAGAATGGCTCTTTCCTCTTGCTTCACCAACCAAGACAGTTCTTCAGGAACGTCGCTATCTTCGACAACCTCTTCTTCGGCCTGGAATACCGGGTGCTCGAAGTCGGGACGAGTCATAGGTGGTTCAAAGATGTCATCTGAAAATGTTATCCTGCAAAAGAATGGTTAAGTGCTTCAAAATGCGTATAAAGCGAATAACCACGTTGCCATTTTATTGAAAACTACAAAACAAGAAAGACAGGGATTACAGTATTTGCACATGAAAAAACGCCGTTTATTTAATGATTAACACGCAATGTTCATAACAACACAGCCCTAAGCAAATCCTGATGCCCCGGGCAAGACATCAGATTATTCAACAATTAATAAAGCAAAGCATTACTGTTTAAAAGTCACAGGAACAAGCTCCTGAATAGACCAGTTGCACAGTCCTTGTCCTGGCGTGCTTGGCTGAATCCAGGCATCCATATCACAGTCGCTGTCTCCTTCATCAGACTCCGAAGCAGCATTGATAGTTTCATGACACACCCCACTGGCGGAGATGGTGATTGGCTTTCTGAAACGGGGTGCCCCCACGAAAGGGGGTGGTGACGACGGTTGGTACCCCAGCCCGAACCGGTCCATCTTCACAGGAATGTCCAGCACTTTGCCCCAGCCTTTGGCTTCTCCTGCTTCCACTAGAGCTTGAGCTTCTTTATACGATGAGACGGCTATTTCTGGCGCTTTACTCGGCCCGGGACCCTTGTCCTTGATGCGCAAACCTTCGAATGCCTGGCAGGGCGTTTTGTGGATCTCTCCGTCGACTTCCACATATTTAAATGAAGATAGATGGCTGACCAGGATGTCCTCTTCTCCGCACACGGTGACTACGCTGTCTCCAACCATATATTTTAACTTTTGATGCAGGGTGGACGTGACTGCCCCTGCTCCGTGAATCCAGGGTCTTCCAAGCAAGCAGCTGTACGCAGGCTGTATATCCATGATATAAAACTCCGTTGCAAACACTTCCGGCCCCACCTGCAGAGGCAATGTGATTGATCCAAAGACTGTTCTCCGCGTGCCGTCAAACGCTCTGACTACCAAATCACTGGGCGTACACAAAATTCCTCTAACATCCAGCTTCATCATCGCCTTCTTGGGCAGCACATTCAAAGACGATCCAGTGTCGACCAATACGTGCGACATTACTGATCCTCTACACTCGACAGATACGTGCAGCGCCATATTATGATCTCTTCCTTTCGGAGTCAAGTCAAAATCGGTAAAGCCCAAGCTGTGGCCTGCATTCACATGTGCCAATACTCCTTCTAGCTGGTTCACGGAGACGTCTTGGGGTACAAAAGAAGTATCCAGGACTTTCAGCAACGCATTTCTGTGAGCTTCCGAACACAACAGCAGTGACAGGATAGATATTTTGGACGGCGTCTGCTGCAGATGCTCCACAATCTTATAATCACTTTTTCGAATTAAGCGCATGAACTCTTCTACATCCTTCGATGCTGCTTCTTTTTCACTCGCTTGCACCGGAACATTCTCAACTGCTTTCCCTTTTCCTTTCGCTAGTCTTTCGGCCTCCACTTCGGGGGATATAAAGATCCTACCACTCCTCGTCATACCTCCCGAACCAACAACATTATCCACAGTCTCGGCTGGCTGCTTATTAACATCAATCTTTATCCCGTCACAATACACTTCCAACCCATATGACCATGGGACTGCTTTCGTGTTCTCGTACGGGATCGGCCCGGCCTTAGTTATGGTGATCGGTGGTCGCTGAGCCGGTGCCGCGATAGTGATCGTCTTCCGAGGAATCGTTACCGTGGCCACATCATTCTGATTATCTGCTACTGCCCCTGCGGGCTCTTCAGTGGCTGCTTGATCAAACTGCACTGTACCTTCATCAATTAAAGCCTGAATGCCCTTCTTCAAATCATCACACCCTCCAGGTAGGGTCCAACAGTCTAAGCAATATTCGTTACATCCTGGGTAAACACCCCCTTGTAATAGCCGGCTCTTTATCTCGCTCAGCGGCGTCTTCAAATCTTCAACATTCATAACCAGATTCAACCCTTCCTCAGTTAGAATGGCATTTGCCCCATGATTAGGCATGGGTTTCTGCACTATATTCGGCCCTGCCGTTCCGAAATTGATAGTCTTATTGTCCAAAAGATCCTGCACAACATGCTTAAAAGCATGACAACCCTCTATATCGTGGCCCGGAGCCCCAGAATGAAACTCACAGTGCCTACTTGCATCATAACCAAACGGGGGAGCTCCCGTTATCGGTGCCAGAGTTCTTTTCTCTACCAGGTTCAATCCCAACAATGTCTGCAATAAATCGGCATAGGTTGAGGGAGGCTTCTCAAACACTCTTCTCGGCTTACTACCCTGGAATCTTCGCTGAGCTTGCTGTGCCCCCTGCTGGGGCTGCTGCTGCTGTTGCATTGGCTGTTGCTGCACCGGTTGCTGTTGCTGGAGTGGTTGCTGTTGATACGGGATAGTAACACTCGCCACCTGCTGCGGTTGACGATATTGACCTCGTCCCCTGCCTCGGCCTCGGCCTCGGCCTCCAAATACTGCGCTTGCCTCGCCCTGACGGCGCCCGCCATAAGCTTTCCTATTACTGCCGGATGCAGTTGACTCCTCGACTTGGAACTTTCCTTGCTTAATATTACGTTCAATCTTTTCTCCCATCAGAATCAGGTCTGAAAAACTGGCCAGAGACGTGTGAAACAACATGTCATGAAACAGACCGGTGAATGTGCCGACAAACATGTCATTCATTTCCTTATCTTCTACCGGAGGACGGACCCTGGCCGCCATATCGCGCCACCTTTGTGCGTACTCTTTAAAACTCTCCCCCTTCTTTTGCGACAGCCCGGCCAACTAGACCCGATTGGGTGCCAAGTCGCTGTTATACTTGTAGTGAGCTACAAATGCCTCTGCTAATTGCTTCCATGTCTTGATATCAGTTGGCTCCAACCCCATGTACCACTCTAGGGAAGGGCCCGACAGACTATCCTGAAAGAAATGCATTAGCATCCTTTCGTCAGTTGAGTATGCAGACATCTTTCTGTAATAAGCTCGTACATACACTTTTGGACATGTGTCTCCTTTATACTTGTCAAACGCAGGAGCTTTGAATTTAATTGGCACCCTCAAGCCAGGTACCAGCCCCATTGTTGCCATGTCCAAACCCACAGCACTCTGGTTTAGGACTCCCCTCATCTGCTCTTCCAGCATTCTAATCTTCTGGGAATCATCCATCGGCCCTTCGAAACCTCCGCCGGAGAAAGCGTCCTCCTGCTGATCTTCTTGCCACATACCATTTCCAGCCCCATACCCATCATATCCATTATTACGTCCAGCTCTGATCTGATTCATCCCCGGACCTCGGCCTCTGTTGTCGTACCCTTGAACACCTCCAGCAGGACCAAAAGCCATAAATCCAGTACCGTTTCCGTTTCCAAAGCCTCCGTAACCCTGATTGGTCGCGCCATAACCGTCTTGCCCAAAGCCTTGAGCATTAAAGCCATACTTCCCAGTGTTATCGAATCCCTGATCATTGAATCCGAATCCAGTATTGACAAAGCCGTTGCCGCCTAGATTATCTCCCAAATTGACATCACCCAGCCCAACATTATGGACAGCAGTCTCATTTCCAACTCCGGCGTTACCATTTACAGCAGCGGTAGCGTTGTTGACATTAGCGGCAGGTGTATTGACTACAGGTGGAGCCACTGGCGTGGGAGTGCCGTCTCCATGAGCAGTATCGACCCGTACAGACTGATGATCCTTGTTACCATGACCAGCGTTTCGAGCCAACAGAGGCTGGACCATGGCCTGCAAATTCTCCTGCCCTTTCGCAATAGCTTCCATGGTCTTCATAAAGAGAGCGAGCTTCTCGCGCACATCTTGCATCTCGTTCTGCATTTGATCCATGATTCTTCGACAGTTGGTGCGGGTAGAATAGCGGTGAGGGTGCTGGTCTGCAATCCTGTAAAGTACCTGTTACAGAGCAGGAAATAAGACACTATTCAAAGATTACCTGTAATGCAATATGAATATGAATGCAATGCAATGTGTCTGTGCTTTAGGGAAATTCATTCCCCCAGTTCTAGTGTGAAGGTGCCAGTGCAGTGACAGTGTTGACGATAGGAATACCGGAGCTGAATCATAGAAAGCCTCATATATTGCAGGGAAAACCAGAATACAACGTCGCTGAAAGTACGATAAGAAGGCATGACCTCAACCAACAATCCTGGTGATGGTCAGCACTTATGCAAATACAGCATACAAGTTACTACAAGTTACTACATGGAATGATCAAATCCTCCCAAAAGTCTGGTACTCTTCTATCAACTTCTTGGTCTCTGGGTGGCTTGGTCGATCAAGCAGCCCCTCAACAAGTTGGTTTCTCTTCTTAAGAACACGGCGCACGTCTTCAGCAGTTTCTTCCCATGTTGCTTCTCCGAAGCAATCTTCTAGCTTTCGCTTCTGAGACACCGCTTCATCTCTGGATTTGATTGCTTTGTTCAGTGCATGCTGGACACCGTACCGGGTCATCACTTCTTCCTCACACTTCTTGATGCTAGACTTCAACTTCTCTTCGAGGTCGGAGACTTGCTGCTTCAGCTTATCTTCTCTCATCTTATTGTTGGTGAGAGTGGCATTCCAAGTCTTATTGCAAGAGGAGATTTCTCGGTGTGCTGCGTCGAGCGCCTTCTTTTTGGCTTCCAGCATGTCATGGGAGCTCCTGAACTCTTGCCCCAGACGTTCGCGCTTCTTCCTCTCCTCAGTCAACTCAGCCCCTAATCTGTTCATTAGCTCAATCTGCTGTTGGAAAGCATACACGGCCTTGTTTTTCTCACTGCGTACCTGGGCTAACTCTTGCTCTAACCCTTCATTAATCTTCATCAAGGCTTCTTTTTCTTTCACAACTTGCTCGTAGGCTTCCCGAGAAACAGTGGTTGGCTCTGCTACCGGAATAGGAACAAGAACTGGCGCATCTGGAAACGGCATCCTCAACTGACTAGCCCTCTCCTGAATCCAAACTCTATAAGGTGCATAGGCCTGACAGTCATTCTTTCCTAACAACGGCTTCCCTCTGCGGTTAATACGCGTCCAGGCATGTTGCAACTTGGCTAATAACTCCCCCTTCACATCACCTGTGAAGTACAGAGATTCCTGTACTTTTTCCTCCTGCGGTGGATTCTTCAGCGCATATCCAAACTGACGAATGAATAGAGAAGGGTTGTAATTGATACACCCTTTTCTTCCTATCAACGGCACATTAGGGTACCCAGAACAACTGAAGATGAGCTCAGATCCCAACAGGTCTCGATCAAATCACACAACATCTTCGGAATATAGCCTCATCAGGCGCTCTGACCAACTGGCTGAGGTTGCACTGTCTACAAATGGTCCCTTCATGGGGAGATGACTTTTGAACCACATATTCAATAGAGGAGTACAGCAGTAAACAACTTTTCCCCTTCGGTTTTCGTTCTTGTAGTGCAATGAGTGGTAGAAGTCTCCAATCAACGTTGGCACTGGGTTGCCTGCAGCAAACAGGTGGAAAGCGTCCAGGTCCACAAAGTTGGGCAAGTTAGGAAACATCACAATTCCATAAATGCATAAAGCCAAAATAGCATTGAAAACCACCCAACAACCGCTCTTGGCGTACTCTTGAGCCTTGCCAACCAGAAAATCTAGAGGGAAACCGGGAACCCCGAGCCAAGAAGTCACTAACAACTCAGCAGCATTCATATGCAAGGCTTTGGCTAAGTCCTCCAACTTGGGCTCAGCAGCAGAGTGAATAAAGGGAACCTTGTTCTGCACGGGAAGCTCAGTAAACTCCACATACTCTTCAATGGTAGGCCCCAGAATGAAATCAGCAAACGTAAAACATCTCAATGCGGGATCATAGAACTGCATCAAGGTGTATAGCCCGTTCATCTCATCAGCCGTGGGCTTGCAGACTAATCTCAGTAATCTACCATGACTCATTCTAAAGCTTCTCCTAACCTCCTCATCAGCGAGAGATATCAGACCAAGCAAAGAAGTAATATCAGGTGAAGGCAGCTTATACGTAACTGTCTTCCTCAAACCAGCCATAATCAATACTCAGAAGTCTGGGCACTAGAACCGGGGAATATGCAAATGCACCTGCAGCACAGACACACGTTAGTGGAATGCAAGCGGTAATGGATATGCAGGCAATGCAATGCAAGTAACATGCAACAGGGACCAAAGCTGTAGCTGAATAGCCTGAACCCAATCAAGAAAGGTCTCAGATAGACCATCCAGAAGTCATCAAGCCATGGTCTCAGATAGACCTAAAACAAAGCTCCAATACTGGTCTCTGATAGACCTCAAACCATAACTCCCACTGGTCTCTGGTAGACCTCAAATCACATCTCCAATTGGTCTCTGACAGACCTCAGAACACATCTCCAAATGGTCTCTGACAGACCTCAGAACTTTCATGAATACCCAGGATCTCTGATCAAGAAATGACCGGTAGTCTGAAGGTCTAGTTACCTGCATAACCCCAAACCCTCTCACAGGTGGATGTCCTAGTAACTGACAAAGGTATGGCATCCTATGCGGTCGTCGGCGTCACAGACTTTCAGGGTTGATGATACGATTCCCAGAAGAAGTGGCATCATCAAATCCTGAAGAGGCCTCACTTAGCCAACTTCCAAATGATCGGTTCCCGGAGTCGACAATTCAGCTGACCAACAACCCCTTCGACCCAAAGGGTAGAAAAAGAAGCCAACCAGAAGAACCTCGTCCGAGTGTAGATTTCATGAGACACTAATGCAAGCAAAGCCGGCACGCGCCCACTACTTTCTACTCTAATTCTAGGTGCACTCAAGCCCAGGTCCGGCTTATCTCTCAATCATAGAACCACCCGTCACACCCCAATACAGCAATAATAACAATATATATGTAATGCTGAAAGTAAAGGTTAGAAATATAGATCCATACAAAATCCTCGACGGGAAAACAAGCGTTAGGATTGACTCTCTCAAAGGGACGTTGGATCCCAAATGCATAAGAACCATCGCAGTCCTTAGCAGCCAGGGGACGTTGGGTCCCCAGCAGAGTCGCCAGCTGTCGCTACTGCGAAAATCGGCGCCGGCTGAACAGAAGAGTCGCCACCGTGCGTTATTTATCCCACGGGAGGGAAAGGAAACGCTCAGAGTAAACCTCTCACAACACGGGAAAGGTATGGTCGTCGCAACCAAAACCTGGATTCGGGAGTCGGTTACGCAAGGGGAAGGTATTAGCACCCCTCACGTCCGTCGTACTCGACGGGATCCACGCTTGTTTTCAGGTATGGATTGTTATTCTATCTAAACTATAGGTCAAGGGTTAAAAGAAAATAAAATGAAAATAAAATGACTCGGCAAAGTATCGCACTTTATGCCTACGTATTCTCGTCTGGAACGAGAAATCAGAGTCAACGTAGTTCGCCTACCTACGGGAAAGGAGGGAAGGTTGCTCGCTAGGATATCGCATCCTATGCCTATGTACTTCCACACAGCATGGAAGATCAGAGCAAACGTAGTTCGGGCCACGTACGACACCAGTCTGTCTTGATTGATTTTATTCCTTCTGAAAAAAGGTTTTCTTGATTGACAGTCCAAGAGGATAGAAATGACGTCTTGATGAGTTCACATTCTTTTACGGAAGAAGTGCCTTTTATTGTGTTTGAAATCTTTATGTGTTTTTCTGTTTGTTTTGAGAAAGAAGAGACAGAACTCTAACCTACGGTTGCGAAAGGAAACAAACTAACCTAATGTTGTCATGCATGGGTTAAGACCTAGTGTCTATCATGCTCCTCTCTTGCACAGAGAGAAACAGAGATCCTACGGGATAGGCGGAAACAGAAACAATATCAGATATATAGTAAAACAGTAAAATGCATGGATGCAACAATACAAGCGAGGCAAGGGAGTCCTGCTCAACCTCGAACCTAGAAAACAATAGGCAAAAGTGAAAAGGCTTCACTTTCAACCCAACAGGGTAAACAGCAAACAATACAGTCCAGAAAACCAATCAATACATCAGAAATGAAATACAGCAGCAAAAGAAACAGCATCAGCAGCTCTGAATCAACATCTGGCTTCAAGTAATCTCCAATCATCTACAGGCTTCAACAAGCATCAATCTCCATCTTCAAGACCTTCAGGCAAGGGCTTTGATCATCAGTCTTCCATCTGCAATGGCTTTTCTTCATGTCTCAGGCTAGGATGAACATCAGTCAACCAGATGAGGTGAATGAATGTTAAACAGTTAATTACCTACCAAGGGTGGTTCATCAACTGTTAACATTAAACAGAAAGTTTCCTCTCAAAAGTTCTATCTCTCAAATATATTCACTGATCCTTCCAAAGGAAGGAGGTGGATATTTGAAAGAGACTTTGAATCATAGAGAAAGGATAGAGGCAAACAAGGCCATCTATGTTTGAGAAGCAAGCTTTCTAATCTAGAGCTCTGCCTAGCTCCTAAACCCTAGTCTCCTCTGCAGCTGCTAGCAAGAACCTCCTCCTCAACTCTGACAGTTGATCTTCAATCTTTGGATCTCCAATGGTCTTCCTCTCCTCAAATCTTCAGCTCTCCCAAGTCCCCAGACAACCCCAATACCCAAGCAAGCAAGCAATAATCCCCAGAGGGCACACCACACCAGTCAATCAGATATATACAGAATATTAATAGCAGTAGGGGAATCCTGACTTTTTCCAAGGGATCTAATAACTACCCATAGTCCCTATAGTCCCATAACTAAACTATTCAAACCCTAAGTCCTAAGGGAAAAGAATCAAATCTCCTAAGTCATCACCTAAAACCCTAGTTTGTTCATATTATTCACACCTAAACTAAACACCTAAAATTAATTTCTAAAAATGGGAACTAAATTGAATCTACAAGTTCAATGTCTAACCTAAACAACCTAAAAAGAATGGATGAAAAATATGAAAGTATCTAATAGAACAAAAATTAATAAAATCAAGTATGAAATGAAACCATTTAAAATGTCATTTATTTAGAAAATATGTGAAAAATATTAAATAAAAAATAAAATGCAATTTTTATTTTTTTTAATTTTCTAGACATCTTAAAGAAAATAATGCAAAAAGAATGAATTAAAAATGATGATTTTGCTATTTATTATGAATTTTAGAAAATGCATGAAAAAAATTAAAGAAAATAAAAGAAAATATAAAGAAATAAGAGGGAGGGGGTGAGAAAAGCAATAAAACCAAGTTAAACGCGTTGGGCTTATTAACATGGGGGGTGTGGATAGCGCTCTGAGCCCAATCCCCCCAACTTAATGAAACGCTGCGTTTGGGATTTCAAAATCTCCCACCAAAACTCAGATTAAATGAGGGCCGTTCGATTCACGGTCAAGTCAATCTTCTTCCCCAGATCCAAAGGCCTGTGAGTCGTCTTCTTCCTCCACTCGTCTAGGGTTTCAGTCCCCACTTCCATGCATGAGAATTCCACTCAATCTTTCTCCATGATTTCTTGATGAAAACGAAAAATTCCAAGCCCTAAAATACTCTATGAAACTCCAGTAATCCATGCATAGTTTTAGTTTTCCCTAACTCCCATTGCACACTCCAAACAGAGAGCACGAAATTCAGAACACACCATGCTTGCCTGAGGTCAAAGTTACCAGAACTCAAACCTGATGATCAACAGATATTCTACATGCTTGCCTCATTATTCTATGCTTCAACACATTGATTATAACTCAACATACAGCTTATTATCGAAGCCAACAGAAATGGTAACCTGTCATTGATCTCCATGAATCTATCCCTAAACTTCAAGAATTGATCCTCTGGGGTTTCTAAACAACATTATCCTAACCACATGATCTCTACCAGCCAGAATAGTGAAATTCGAAGAAATCTACATACCTTGCACTTGATGATGGTGATGGTAGCTAGACCTCAATTCAACCTTTGATACTTGCTGAAAACAATCTCCAATGAATGAATATGCTTCTGTTTGCAGTGATTTGTGCTGAATCCTTGTGAATCATGCTATTCCATCCTTAATGCAAGTTGGAGTTTCAAACTGAATCTCTTCACACAGCCACGAATTCCCTCCAATCTTTTGTGCCAATTAATCCATGATGTTAGTAGATGATGATGGTGACAGAAATTAGAATGATGGAAGAAGTTTCAATGGGTTTTGGATGAAAATGCAACTTGGAGTGATGAAGTGGATAGGTATGATCCTTGATCAATTCAACCACTTCTTGGTGTGAATCCTAGGGTTTGAATGATGATGATGATGATGATTCAATCCAAAGATGTGAGAATTTTGAGAGGTTTGTAAGAGTTTGAGTATCTTATGGAAAAATAAGAAAATGGATGAAAATGGAGATTTTTGACAAATGGGAGCACCAACCCTTGCATGAATCAGCTTGCATGAATATATAGGTGATATAGGAACCTCCTAGAACATTGGAGAAGTTTCCCTTACCCTTTTCCTTTTCAAATTGGATTATGTTACTTTCAATTCAAGCAACCATGGATAACTCACAAATTATGACCTAACCTCAAAATTCCACTTTAGCCAATGTCTTTAGAATGCTTTTTCCATTCAAAATGACCTATAATTTTGCATCATTTGGCCAAGATATGAAAAATACTATTTTTTAAGCCATTTTCCTTCATTAACTTCATCAATTTTGAAACCTTGTGCTATGGACATTTCCAATCTCTCATGGTCACTTTTCTAGACTCAAAATGTCATTTGGAGCAAGTTTGATGTTGTAAGGTTTTCCATTTGAAGCTTCCTTGTATGAGTTTTGGGCATAGGTTAAAATGACTTGTAATTCACAAATGACCAAAATACCCTTTGCTTGCCAAGACCATAAGTTAAGTTCCATACATCATATGAAGGCATACTATACCATTCTAGAAATCTAAGACAATGAGGAACAATTCTTATGTTGACCAGAAATTCATTTGAAATCTCCTTGAGGGTTAAAAGTTGCTTGTAAGTCAAGTCACTTTCACAGACAAAATTTCTGATACCTCAGATGACCTGTAACTTGCAAGGACCATAACTTGAGTTCTACAAATCTCCTTAATGTCTTCCACCACTCAAATTAAAGGTCTTGAGATCCTCTACAAGTTTCATGTTGGCCAAGAAGCCATTTGAAGCTTGCATTTTGACTTATCTTGCTTGGAAATTTGACCTAAACTAGGGGATTTTACATAGAAACCCTAATTTAGAACCTCCTCTTCTCCTTGATTTCTCTTGAATTCTTCTTAGCACAACAACATATCCTTACTCTCCATGTCAAATGATGAACCCCACATCTCTCCAATAGCCCTTAATGCTTTTCAATCAGTCAATTGGCCTAGGGTTGACCTAGGGTTGACCCAGATGAAACCCTAGTTGACTGTCCTCAACTACAATTCTTGTGATCATATCAATGACTTGTCTCCTTCTCCAAATGACTTTCTAAGTCCTCCAAGATGTATAGATACTCCCCATGCTCAGCCTACAGCTCACCATTTCTTGTTGATCCTCAGATACCCTCAGATAGGAGATAGATGAACTGCTTGATCCATTGACTTGATAGCTTCCCAATTCTTTCTGATGACTTGAATGAGATTGAATTAGGATAATACCCTCTTGATAGGCCTCCAGAGATGAGAATAATGATTGGTCCCCTGTTGGATGACTTGCTATGCTTATGCTATGCAGATGGTTAGTCTATGTACATGACTCTATATGCAAATGCTAATGATAAAAAATAAACCAAATGAATAAGGTTGAGCAAATTTTAGGGTGCAACACCATCTCCATTTGAGAATCTCGTTCCTTTTCTAAAAATGACGATTGGTCGTGTTCGCACCAGTTGACCATCATTTAGAATTCCCCAGTGTTGTACTGTGCCCCAGCGCGTCGCCTTCCCCAGTATATTCTTCTCGTAGCGTCTGTCCCTGTGTCGTCGTATTCGTCAGCATTTTCGCACTCATCATTCCAGCATACACATCATATCATATTCATGGCATTGTCTGCATTAGTCTTGTTTGGTCCATAACATTGCATATCGCCACATATAAGGGCAAAATTTTCGGTTATCTATATTTAAATCCCTCCACCATGATTCCTCGAGTCTCCGTCACTCAAATCATCCGGTGTAGTTATTTAAATAGGGACAACTGTAATACCCCAAATTTTGCCCTAAGATTTGTCGTCGCATTTCATTGCATTTTTTATTGCATTTAATCAATTACTAACAAATTTGTGTAGTCATTTGACTTTTTGCAGGTAAATATCATATGACATGCATTTTTTTTCTAAAAAGTAAAAATGGCACAATTGGCAAGAGGACATGTGTAAGGAGTTGTGAGTGTGAGAGGTTGAGAGTTCGAATCTCACCTTTGTCACTTTTTGTTTTTTATTATTTTTACTCTAAATTTTTCTATCTTTCATTAAAAAATAACAAAAATAGTTTTTTATTATTATTTAATTATTATTTTCGTATTTTAATTAAATCATTTTTTAAAATATTATTTTTTTCACTTTTTTCTAAATTATTCATAAAAATATCCAAAAAATCATAAAATAAAAAATATTGGAAAAATTTTTGTTCTTTTTATAATATTTTTGATTTTAGGAATCAAATTATTAGTTTTTATTTTTTTATTATTATTTAAATTTTATTTTTTTAACTAATTATTTAGTTTGGGCTTTAAAATGGGCTTTAGGGACATTATTGACAATTTGGTGTTAACCCTAATTTGTTCCCTATATATACATGTGTTGCCTTGTTGAAAAGGGAGAGAATGAAAAAAACCTAAGAGGAGTGAGTGCCGTTTGCCGTTATTTAGTTTTCTTCTTCATCCATTACTATTGTTTCTTTTTCTTCATCGTTTACCGTTATTTCTTTTCCTTCATCCATTACTATTGTTTCTTTTTCTTCATCTTTTACCGTTATTTCTTTTTCTTCATCTATTACCGTTATTTCTTTTTCTTTATCTATTACTGTTACGTTTATATATATATAATTTTTAAATTGTTAGAGTTTATATATATAAGATTAATTTTTGATCGAATTATGTCGATACGATGTTTGCACATTTGTGTGCATGACGCGTGACATTTGTGTTAGTTCGATCTGGTTGCGATGATCGCATTTTTGTGTGAGCAATAATACTATTTTTTGCTTAATTTCTTTTTCTTTGCGATAAATTTTGTTTCGTCCGATTTAGATCTGGTTGCGATGAGCGCATTTCTGCGTTAGCAACATTGTTGGGTTATTTGGCACATTTAAAATTCATTATTGCTTTATTATTATTATTATTATTATTATTATTATTATTATTATTATTATTATTATTATTATTATTATTATTATTATTATTATTATTATTATTAGTATTATTATTATCATTATTTATTATTATTATTATCATTATTATCATTATTATTACCATTATTATTATTATTGTTATCATTAATTTATTAAAACTTGTTATAATATAAAAATCTGTTTTTTAAAATAAATAACATTAACATCTTTTCCAAATTAATATGAAAACCTATTATTTTTAAGAAAAACTTTTTTTTAGATAAATTTAAAATAATAACTAAATTTTTTTTTTTAAAATAATAACTAGAACCGTTATTTATTTTATTTTATTATTGTTCAATTCAAATTTCATTATCATATTGTATCTGCTCCTCTCATGTAACCTCGCGAACTTAACAATCGCTCTTTAAATTCTGCCTTTAAATTTCTGCTTGCATGGTTTAAATTATGACATTATCTCTCTGTTTGCATGATTCAATTATCTCACGCGTTTACCAATATTTCTGTCACATTGCACACATCCGAAGGTTAGGTCTAACTGTTTGGCCGCCGCGCCAATAGTCCGTAAAACTTCACACATTCAATTTCAAATCCTCAAAACTACAAACTACAAACCCTAATTTTCACAAATGCCTCGCCGCAGGCAAAATTACAATTTTACCCCTAGCATTAGGTCAAAGAGCCGCCGCGCTCATTTTAGGGTTTCCCGCCGTGGAATCCCTAATTTAACCCTAATTACAACTTAACATTTCAACGCAGAGATTTGGAGTTTCTACACTCCACGTAAGCGTGTCCTTAAGATGCGTTTATTCCCCTTGAGACCTTGACCACAGTCAAGAAGTTTCTAACCTCCCTTTTGAGGGGAACTACGATTACTCTGATTCCACTCCCGTAAGGATACGTAGGCACAAGATGCGATGTCTTGCCGAGTAAACTTAGAATTAATCCCTAGGTCTTTTTTCTCACTTTTAATCCTTTGTACATATACCTTAAGCAAATAAATAAAGCAAAATAGTAAACATCTGAACAAAAGGTTCCTGTAGAGTACTACAGAAGTTTAGGGTGCTAATACCTTCCCTAAATTTAACCAACCCCCGAACCCTAGATCTTTCCCCGCATTGTGTTTACGATGCAAAATAGGTTTTCCCTCTTTTGACCTTTTCCTTCGGATAAATCAAAGAGCGGTTGTGAATTGAATTGCGATTCAAACTCATTAATAGTTTGTGATCCTATTTCCACCGCAACAGGATCCATGCTTGTTTTCTGGTACGGATTGTTAGTCTATCTACTCTAAAGGGTCTGGGTTAAAAAGAAAAGAAAATGACTCGGAAAAGTATTGCACTTTATGCCTATGTATTCCCGTCTGAAACGAGAAATCAGAGTCAACGTAGTTCGCCTACCTACGGGAAAGGAGGGGAAGGTTTCTCGCTAGGATATCGCATCCTATGCCTACGTACTTTCATACAGCATGAAAGATCAGAGCAAACGTAGTTCGGGCTACGGAAGACACAAGCTTGTCTGACTGTTTTTTATTACCTTCAAAAAGGGTTTTTCTTGATTAAGAGTCCAAGCGGACAAAAATGACACTTTGATGTTTGTTTTGAATCTTTTACGAAAGAAGTGTTTTTTAGTTCGTTTGCAATCTCTGACGCACTAGAGACTATGATTTGAGAATGACTACGTCGCGTGTCACCCAAAGGGTGCCACACTAAGTAGCCAGACTACTGGAAAGAAGCTCTCCAGCAACCCTTTCTCAAATAGCTTAAGGCTCATAACGTACGACATCGATTAACCTTATTACTGTATTTTTGAGTTGTTTTGAGATAAGAAGAGAAAGAAGCTCTAAAAAGCCTAGGGTTGAAAAGGGAATAAAAACTAACCTAATGTTGTCATGCATGGATAAGAATCCTAATGTCTGTCATAATTCCCTCCTGCACAGAGGAAATCAGAGATCCTAGGGGATAAACAGAAAAGAAAGCAAGCAAATACAGTAAAATGCATGCAATGCAGCAATACAAGCGAGGCAAGGGAGTCCTGCTCTACCTCGAACCTGGGAAAACAACAGGCAAAGTGAATCAACGTTCACTTCAAACCTAGGGGGGCAAGCTGTACAAGCCAACAAACAATACAGAGAACAAAAACCAAAGCAGAGGAGGCAGCCTAAGTAGCAGCACCAAACTCCTACAGCAAACAGCACAAGCAATAGCTCTGACAGGAACAGCAAACCCTAGCTTCAATCCTCCAGCCAGCTCCTGACAGCAAAGTTGATAGTAACATACTCCATCTTTAAGAAAACCTGATGCAAGGCATCTTCAACATCTTAGATCTTCATCTCCAAGCTCTAGCAAGCTCCCCCAAGAAATATTGGTTATTGGGATCAAGTTATAATGAATGGAAACCAGTGAAAACCAAAGGAAATCACTAGAAACCATCATCTGCAAAGAAGGGTATCCTCAAAAGTTCTACTTTTTAAGGCATGCCACTCATCCCTCCAAGGGAGAGATGGGGCTTCCTTAAGAGGACTTTGAATCATAGGATAGGACGGGAGCAAACAAAACATTCCATGTTTGAGGCAAGAAATGAACTAAGTCTAAAAAGCTCTTCCTAAAACCCTAATTTTCCTAAGCTCCTGACAAGCATTCCAACAGATGAGAAATCTTCAACCCCAAGCTCCTTCAAGCTATCCAAAGCCACTTCAATTGGTCTTCCACTTCATCCAAGCATAGTCCAAGCCAAAAGCCCACCCAAAATGGCCCCAAACAAATTGGATAAACCAAGCATCCAAGGGAGAAACCCACAAACATCACACCAATTGCAAAATACAAATAAAATGCTAAAATAGATCATAAAATCCTAATTAAATTTCTAAGGGGACCTAAGCCTATACCCAATACCCCATATAAATCCCAGGACCTAAATCAAACACTAAGTCCCCAAACTATGCTCTAAACTACAACTAGTTGTTTTGAAACCCTAAATCTAACACTCCTTATGTTCACCACTCAAATTGGCCTGAAATTTATTCAAAAAATTATGATAAACTTTCTAAGGGTACATGCTTCTCTAAGCTAACTAATCCAAAAAGAATCAACTCAAAATCATGCACCAATCAGTCACAATAAAATCAACAAAATCATGTATCAACCATATTCAAAAATAAAAGCAATTAAACTATAAAAAATGCAATTAAATTCTAAAATGCATGAATCAGTAATTTCTTAATCCTATAAAATTCTAGACTCTTTAAGGAGTCAGGGAAAAAAAACCTGGCCTGAAAATGTTTATTTTTCTATTTATTATGATTTATTTTCTGACTATATGCAAAACATGAAAATAAAAAGAAAGTAGATGAAATATGATAAATTGGCGTGATGAATAGCAATTGGATTCAGGTTACTTTCCAGAATGGGCCCAAATGAGGGGTGTATATAGCAAGCGCGCCTTAAGCCCAAACCAACTAAAATATCATCAGAAAATATAAAAGAAAATGGACAAAACGTCGTGCCAAATAGCAACTCAATTCAGTGTTAATTTCCATTGGGCCTAAGGGAGGGGTGTTAATAGCAACAAATCACTAAGCCCACCCAAAGTCACTTAATGAAACGGGGAGTTTTGATATGAAACTCAATCTTCAAATTCTAACAATCAATCCTGGTCGTGCATTGGTGTGAATGGTCAAGGTCAACTAAAGATCCAATGGTCAATTCATCATCTTCCTCAAATTTCAAAAGAGAGAGGGAAAGAACATGGGACGGTGGCCTGAGTTTGCGCCACCGTCGTCTCCGGTTGCAGGCTCTCAAAATCACGCCAAACAACATCAATTGATACTCACTCCTACTCAAATTCTCACCCTGAGTTCAAATATACGATCAAAATTTATTGATTCTTCTTCTAAATTGAAATCCGACCCAGAGTTCATCCATGGTGTCCAACCTCAAATGGCGCGATTCTTGAAATTAATTGCTCTAATCTTATCTACGTGTTACACTGAGTAATTCCCACCCTCTAATCGTGAGAACCAAGATCCACCAGAAAATTCAATGCCTAAGATTTTGGCTCTAACCATCAAATTTCCTTACCAGAATCCATCCTAGCAATGTCTACAATCTATCTGCACGTTCAAATCCTATCAATTTTACTTAAATTGTGCTATAAGTTGAAATTTGAAAACCTGTAAAAAGTGGATGAACAGAGATATATTGGCTTCGAATTAAGCTTCAAATCCCTCCACATTCCTTCAACAATGCCTTGTGGAGCTTCTGTATGCAATGGTTTGGCTTGAAACTATCCCTATTCCAGAATTCAATTCTTGATGCAATGATGAAAATTCAGAATTCACTCTCTCGTTTTTCTCCAATTCTCACCCAAAAAACCAACTGAATCAGTTACCAAGCTTATATAGAATGTGTTAGAATGATCCAGAAAGTTCTGGAATGGATCAAATGATAATTTGAAATTCTCATGCCATGGAAAATCTCACGTTATGCAGCTCGAGTTTGGCTTGGTTCAGCAGCTTGATTATGCTTCAATTTCTCCTCAGATGATAATTAGAAGTGATTGGAAATGATTGCTGCATAGTAGCTGATCTTATGAATGGTTTTGCATATGTTACTTACACCTTAAGCTACCAAATGCAAGTCTTTGAAATAAGAGTCAAATGCCAAAAGTAATATTTCCATCATCTTTAAAATGTTGTTTCTGATCAAAATGATATGCCATATGCCTTGTTTTGACCATAAATCATAAAATTCCATTTTTGGCCTTTAAATGACTTTATCCTTCCTTTTTAAGCCATTTTTAGCAACTTTGCAATACAAGCTCATTCATCCCACCATGACTTCACATCTGACCTAGAAACACCATTCTAAGCACATTTCATGTTGAACAATTTTCCATTTGAGGAGTGGAAGATGGAGATTTTGGCACATTCTTGAAAGTGACCTATAATCACCAATGCCCAAAATACCCCTGGATTGCCAAGATCATAACTTGAGTTCCACAAATCTTCTTGAGGACTTCTAGTACTCAAATTAAATCTAAGATCAATACCTACAACTCTTATGTTGGCCAAGAATCCATTTGAAAACTCCTTGAGGGGAAAAAGTTGCTTGGAAGTCAAGTGACTTTCACAGATAAATTTCAGTGTCCTCTGGTGACTTGTAATTTGCAAAGACCATAACTTGAGTTCTACAAATCTTCTTGAAGACTTCTAGTACTCAAATTAAAGGTATTGAGAATCTCTACAAGTTTCATGTTGGCAAAAGATCCATTTGAAACTTGTATTTTGACTTATGTGGCTTTGAAGTTAGGCACTAAACAGGGGATTTTACACTGAAACCTTAATTTAGCAACTTCCCACATTCTTGATCTTTCTTTGCTTAATCTTGGCACAACACCACACATGTATCAACATATCAACTCATGAATCCCATGACCTCAAGGTAGGCTTTGATGTTCTCCAATTACTCAATTGACCTAGGATTGACCCAGATGAAACCCTAGTTGACTGCACCTCAACTGTGGCGCCTGTACTTGAATCAATGACTTGTCTCAGCTTTAATAAGGCCCTCTAGGCATTACATGATATCCATACACACCTCAAGTTCACATTCCCTGTTGATGATCTTCAATACACCTCAAGTTAGGAGAGAAATCCACCTGTAGGCACTCAAACTTCCCAAGACTTCAAATCATTTCTTGATGGCTTGGATGATTTCTCAGGCTCAGAGAATACCTCTAGATAGGCTTCTTTTGACATAAATGGCACTTGATCCCTTTTTGGAGGACTTGATATGCTATGATATGCAAATGGTTGAAATATGTGAATGATCTAACTATGCAGATGAAATGTAATGAAACATAAATCAGGCAAGAAAAGGTTAAGCAAATTTTGGGGTGCAACAATATTCATTAAAGATGAGTGAAGATAAAACCTTGATTGAAAATTTGGATATGCTCAACAAATTGATTCTTGATATGGAGAATATTGATGTCAAGATCAATAATGAAGATTAAGCATTGTTGTTGATGAGTGTTTTACCAAGAACTCATGCTCATTTCAAGGAACCTCTCTTGTATGGAAGAGAGTATCTGATATTTGAAGAAGTTCAATCAGTCTTGTACTTGAAGGAATTAAATGAAATAAATTAGAATAAACCATCTTCTGTTGGTAAAGGATTGACCGCAAAAGAAAAATTCTCAGAGAAAGATGGTAGGTTTTGAGAAGAAGAAGGTAAAATTTAGCATAAGTCTTGTGATGGTAATGCTCTTGCAATTAGGTGTTACCACTGTAAGAAGGAAGGTCATATAAGAAAGTTATGTCCTGACAGGCATAAAGTTCATGGACAAAAGGATAATAGAGATGCAACCCTTGTCTAAGATTATTGTGAATCATCTGATGTTCTGGTGGTTTCAAGCAACAGTTCCAATAAGTAATTGATTATGGATTCAGCTTGTACTTGGAACACAACTTCAAGCAAATATATGTTTAAGGAATCATGTGATAAATATGGTAGGTCACTGCTTCTAGGAAACAATAAAGTCAGCAAGATTGCATGAATTGGATTTTTAAGATTCAAGCTTCATGATGAGTCAATAAAGTTGTTAACTAGTGTCAGGTATGTACCTGATCTTAAAAGAAATATGATTTCTCTTGGTGAATTAGACAAGAAAGGATATGTCTTCAAAGAAGATCAAGGTATCCTAAGGTTAATGAAGGGTTTGAAGGAATTCTTGAGAGGCACCAAGAGGAAATGCCCGTATACCCTAAAGACTGAGGTTGTAAGTAGTTCAGTAGATGTGGCATCCACAAAACTTGTGTTAAAGATTGAGTATGACACATAAGACCTGGCCATGTCAGTGAAAGAGACTTGGTTGAATTGGGAAAGAAAAATATGCTATGTGGTGATAAGGTCGAAAAATAGGAGTTTTGTGAACCCTATTGGTAAATCCTGTAGGGTAAAGTTCAGCAAAGGTAAACAAAGAACACATGGGTCCCTTGATTATATTTATGCTGATCTTTGGGGGCCTCCAAGAAGTCATCACACTCAATAGAAAGATAATTTCTATCCATAGTTGACTATCACTCATGAAAGTTAGGGGTATTCACTTAAAAAACTAAGGATGAAACTTTTAAAAATTTCAAAAGTTTGAAGACTCTCGTCGAAAACCAAACTGTCAGAAAAGTCAAGAGGTTGAGGACTAACAATGGTCTTGATTTCACAATGAAGCTTTCGACAACTATTGTGCTGTCTCTGGAATTGCAATGCACAAAACTACTACAAGTACTCCCTAGCAAAATGGTTTGGATGAAAGGTTTAATCAAATCATTCTGGAACGAGTGAGGTGCATGTTGGTTAGTGTAGGGTTAAAAAAGGTTTTTTGGGTTGAGGCAGTCATGACTGCAACTTACTTGACAAATAGGTATCTCTCAAGTGCCTTGGGGATGAAACACCTAAAGATTTTTGGTTAGGTCATCCACCAGACCTCGACAAACTTAGTGTATTTGGTTGTGTAACATATGCTCACATTAGGCAAGACAAGGTCAAACCTAGAGCTCTGAGATGTATGTTTCTTGTATACCCTGAAGGATTTAAAGCTTATAGGTTGTAGTGCCTAGATCCATGATAGATGAGGTTTATCATAAGTCGAGATGTAGTTTTCAATGAAGATGAGATGACTTTCAAGAAAATTGATAACGTTGGTCGAATTATGAAGATCTCTGTAGAGAAGATGGAATAGGAGGAATTTCCTGTTGAGGTGGAGCATGTTGATTTTGAAATACAAAACCCAGATGAAGTCGAATAAAAAGCACAATGTGTTGAAATGAATGAGGAGGTTGATAATGAGTATTTCTTAGCCAGAGACAGAACCAGGAGAATCATCAAACCACCTCAGAGACTTGGTTATGCAGATCTCACAGCTTTTGGCTTAATCTCTACAAGTTAAGTTCTTGATGAAGAGCCTAGAGACTATAAGGAAGTTATAAGGAGTTGAGAAAATACTGAATGACTTAGAGCCATGTACAATGAGATGAAATATTTTCATGATAACAACACTTGGGAGTTGATTAAAAGACCCTCAAAGGCCTTATTAGTCAGTTGTAAGTGGATATTCAAGGTAAAGGAAGGAATCAAAAGAGTGATGTCGAAGAGATACAAGGCAAGATTGGTCGCTAGGAGGTTCACTCAGAAAGAAGGAGTCAGATTAAATGATGTGCTCTCTCATGTTGTGAAGCAAAAATCCATTAGAATGATGTTTTCCATGGTGGAAAAGCTTAACCTAGAGCTAGAATAGATGGATGTGAAGACTGATTTCTTGCATGTTAATTTAGATGAAACAATCCTCATGAAGCAAACTAAAGGGTATGAAGAAAAGGGCAAGGAGGATTATGTGTGCAAGATGAATATGTAATTATATGGTTTGAAGCAATCTCCTAGGTAATGGAACAGAGGTTTGATAGGTTCATGATACACACAAGTTTCACTAGGAGTCAGTTCGACCACTATTTTTACTTCAGATTTTAGCCTGAAAAATCACTTGTTATTTTGTTGCTATATGTGAATGATATCTTCATAGCCAACGACAATGTCGAAGAGGTATTGAGGGTAAAGATTAAACTTAGATAGGAGTTCGAGATGAATGATCTTGGTACTTCCACCAGAATCCTTGGGATTGAAATCCGAAGAGATAGAAAGAATTCAAGATTATGCTTACCTAAAGAGACATGCCTATGGAAGATTCTCGACAAGTTTGGTATGTCGAATTCAAAGCTTGTTGTGACTTGGAAAAATCCTAAATTCAAGATGAGTGTATCTCAGAGTCCTGGTACTAAGGTCGATAGAGCCTATATGAATAGCATGTCCTGTGCGAACATAATAGGTTCTTTGATGTATGTTATGGTCTGTGATCGGCCAGACATAACATATGCAGTGATCCGTGTAAACAAGTATATTTCCAATCTTGGAAAGGCGCACTGGTAAGCATTCAAATTAATTATATGGTACATAAATGGATCTCTGAGAAGATTTCTGATTTATGGTGGAGCCAGAGGTGATAGCAAAGTTGAAATTGAAGGATTTGTCGACTCTGATTATGCAGGTTGTATGGACTCCACAAAATGTATTTCTGAATATGTTTTCACTATGTTTGGCACAACAGTTAGTTGGAAAGAAACACTTCAAAAGGTTATTGCCTTATCAACCACTGAATCGAAATACATTTCCCTCACTGAAGTTGTGAAAGAAACATTTTGGCTTGAAGATTTTGCTAAGGACCTTAAATTCCAAGGTCAGACAATCAGTGTTAAATGTGATAGCCCAAATGCCATACACCTGTTGAAGAATTCAATCTATCATGAGCAAACCAAAGACATTGATGTTAGGCTGCATTTTGTTAGAGAGATAATCAAGCATGGAGAAGTTCAACTATTGAAGGTTTCGACTAATAATAATGTTGTTGATAAGATCACCAAGACATTACCATGTTGCAAGTTCTTTCACTGTATGCAGGTGATAAGACTGCATGATGACATCTAGTTCGTTTCATGGTCCAGAGTGTTATTCCAAGGTGGAGAGTTGTAGCTTATGGGTTATAAGCTAGTTTTAGATCAAACTCTATTGAAGTTAGCATGTCGAAATGGGCTAGTTTGTTAGCTCATTTGTTTAGCATGTTAGTTAAAAGCTATAGTTTTTAGTTTTCTTACAAATAACATACTAGGAGAGAAAGTGGTTTGTTTGAGATTCAATTGTAAACATTATTCTCTAATATGTAATCGAATCAAGAATCCATGGTTTTTTATACCACTTCGAATCATCTTTCTCTTCTCTCCTCTCTCTTTATCACTTTGTGGTTTTCTTGCTAATAAAAAAACCAATTATACTCTTTTTTTTTGGAATCGACTTCACAACACTTATTTTATAGATATACATATGTTGAACAAGTAGGGTGCATTTATAATAACAACTTTACAAATGAAACTATTGTTTAACTCATCTCCTAACAACAAGCACCTCACTCATTTCAACATGTCTTTATTCATGCGTTCACTTAGGCCATTTTGTTATAGTGTGCTAACTACATTTTTATACTTCTTTATAGATGTTTTCTGAAAAATTTATTATATATCTCTTAAATAGTACATCAACACTCTCACAACCATTATCATCTTAGACAAATGTAATTTAAACAGAATCACCATTGCTCCCCCCTCTCTGGAGAATCCTTCTTAAAGTGACAAGTTTAATGATAAATGTAACATTTGTACTTTGACTTTTCAAATTCCTTTGACTTTGACCTATATTTCTTTACCTTGTGGTTTCACATATTTTCATTTATCCCTCGTGATACCTTTAAGTCTTCACCACTATCATCAACTTTCTAATCTTTCAACTTGGTTAACTCTTTGATTCTTATCACCGATTGAACCTCCTCAAAGGTGACAATGACTTCATTCCCATAAATAAGTTTATCCTTATAATTATTAAAGGATCTAAATAGTGAATTCAACATGTGTAGGGTTAGGTCTTCGTCAACAAATTTTACCTCAATATTTTTCGAGTCATCAATAATTTTGTGAAATTTCGTCAATTGCTCCACAATAGATTTGTTTTCCATAACCCAAAATGAGTAGAGTTGTTGTTTCAAACATAACCTATGAGTTAAGGACATGGTCATATACAATGATTTGAGAACGAATCATGTATCTTTTGAAATCTTCTCTCTTGCGACTTTCCTTAAGGCTTTGTTTGGGAGTTTGGAGAGGGGAAAAGGGAAGGCTTCTAAAAATGATATTTTGTTTTTAAAAATTATAGAGAAATCTTTAAGTTTTTTTTGGGGTTTTTTTTATAGAATGATAAAATTGTACTTATCACTAATATTTTTTCATTATTGAAATACTATAACAAAAAAATTATATTTGAATAGTTTGTCGAAACCCTTCAAAACCATAAAAAAAAACCCTCCAATACAATTTTTTAATTCCCCAAAATTAGGAGGATTTTGGTTTTTGAATAAAAATAAATCCTCCAAAACCTTTGTCACCTAAATTCTTCTACTCATTTCACTCAATACTTCAATTTTTCAAAGCTCTTCCCTCACTTCCTCTCCAAAATCCCAAACAAAGCTTAAGACTTTATCTATGAGATATAAGATGATGAAACTTTTGGATTTATCCACCCACTCAATTTTCTCCATTTCTGTTATCCTTGTCGGCATCAATGCATCACCTTTTAATGTTTATGCACACTTTTGTTGAATTAAAATTGGTTTCATATTCACTTTTCACAATCCAAACTCATTATCTTCAGAAAAAAAATCATATATCATTTATAATTCATAATACTCAATTATAAACTTAATCTATTTCCACCACGGGGGCACCACTTATTGAAAAATTAGTAAGATCAAACACACAAGAACTTGATGTATGAGACAGATAACAATCACAATTAAAATCTAAATAGTCTCAAGCAATGATAATCTACTAACCACTACAAGTAAAACCACAATAGTTAGAATAAAATATAGAACAAGAAGACACATAAATTGTTTAACTAGTTTGATCCAATTGATATATTTTGAGAGAGAGAGAGAGAGAGAGAGAGAGAGAGAGAGAGACTCTTATCTATACCAATCAATAAGAGCCTACAATATGAGATAGAAGAAAATAGATCTCCAAATTCATAATAACATCTTTTATTCTCTACGTAAGAATAACAAATTAGTTGAAAAATGAATTATAAGACGTTTTTCCTTTGTCTCTCTATCTAGAAATCACCTATTATTATTCAAATAAAATACCTATAATATGACATAGCTAGAAATCACCTATTCTTCTTCAAATAAAATACCTATAATATGACATACCTATAATACCTATAATATGACATAGCTAGACATGACATACCTATAAGACGTTTTCCCTTTGTCTCTCTAAATTTATTAAAAAAATGAATCACACTCCATATTTTTAATGTCTAGAATTGGTTATTCTAAAATAATTATAATGGAACTTTAAGTACGATATTTGATATTTTTGCAAAACATAGTACCAACTATGAAAATCATTTTTTTTCTGTTGTGAAACAATGTCGTCAATAACAGGATAAAGTTATAAGATAAAGATTAAGTTTCTTGAACAAACACAAGAAACCGTATTTAGGTTTACAAAAGAGAGAGAAGAAGAAAGAAGAATAAGAATAATAAGAATTGGTTAAAACTGTTTTACTATTCACTTTCTCAACAAGGGTTCAAAGATTACAAATGAATAAAAATGATTAACCTTTCTCAACAACCTGTGAGAACTATTCTATTTATAGACTACTAAGCTAACTTAGGCTACAAGTTAACTTAACAATTGAGCTTACAAGTAAGGTCCAATTTGACATGCTAAGTTAAACACAAAGCTAACATATTTTGACAACATGCTTGAACAGACTTTGACTACAACATGCACAACTCCTGACGAACCATGAAGCTATCCTTGTCGACACCAGAGTTTGATCTAAATACCACAAATATTCACCTTGGAACAAAATCTACACTAACAAGGGAACAAACTAGCCTTCATCATGCAACTTTATCAACTACATACAACACTACGATAAATAACACTTTTTATGACAAAACTTTCACCTCGAACATGCCAAAAATCGAGCGTATAGGTCCTGGGAGTGACATGTTTGATTTTTTTTAATAAAAAACAACATGCTCTCAAAACATGAGGTAATATAGCTATAGGTGAGTGCCATATTTTCTCCATAAAAAAATGATAAACCTATTACCTCGGTGTTTTTGAAAACCGAGGGAATATATTTATAATGAAACACGCTTCGAATCCTTGTAACTGCATTTAAGGTTTTTTTCAATGATTTCTCACATGGCGCCTTCCAATATTCCCTTTTTTCTTAGTTAATTTTTCTTCTTCTTGTTAATTAGTAATTCTAAAAAAAATACCAATAAAAATGAATAGGCAATAATATGAAAGAAAATATTTTATATATTAAAAACAGAACAACAAATATCTATTCCACATATTCAAAATTTTGATTCCACTCAACTTCAATAGTATCACTTTTAACTGTTTCTAACTAAGAGAAAATTTCAAAAAGAACTCTTCCATATGGTATGAGAAAAGTCATTTTCTCTCTAGAGATGATTATCATTTCCTTTAAGAAGTTAAAAATGATAAGAGGAAGATTAACTCTGTTGTTCTTGATAAGGAATAATAAGAGATGATTTTCATCCCAAGTAAGCGTTTATAGTTGTTTCTCTCTTGGATGGAGATTTAACACTAGAAGTTGATAAAAAACTTTTCCAATTGGTAGTAGAGTAGCAGGACTGGTGATATTATCGTAGTTGGCATAAATTAGGCGAATGTAATCTGTATAGACTTTATTGAATCTATAATATTCTACACAACAACCTTCCTCTTCACATTTTATTGTCTGAGCAATAAGTGACTAAGTAATTGTGATAGGAGAGTCATTAACATATAGGACTAGATTGACTCTCCATCATGACCAGATGGCCCAAATGAGGCATTTAACCCGAAGTCTTTGATGAGATTAATGTAGATGGGTCCATGAAGAATGTCAAAGTAATTATTCAACTTTTGTTTGCGAATAGTTTTCCTTATATCAAAACCTTTGTCTTTCAAATCATCGAAATCAACAAACTTTTCATTGATAACAAACAAAAGATTTTCATCTAAGGTTGTTAAAGGAGTTTTTGAAGAAAAGAAAAGACTTTAAAACTAGGTTTGAAGACACAAAGATTCGGAAATGAGACGTTGAAATTAGGAATAATGTTTAAATAAAGTGGAGAATAGGAAGTGAAACAATCAAAGAAGCTCAAACACCTCATTGAAAATCCAAAAGATACGTTACATTTTTGAATATGGATGATCATTGCTATTTCAATGATATGATTCCAATACGCGTCGTGATTTATTTTTTTAGAAATAGAAACTACATATTAACTCGTTTTTATCAAAACCGAGGGGACAATCAACTTATTATCTCGGTTATTTAAAAAATCTGAGGGGAAAAACAATTCAGGAACCTTTTTTATTATTATAATTTTTTTGTAAACTAAATGACATATCACGTCGGGTTCCTTAATAACCGAGGGATAAGATAATCATATTTTACTATAAAAGCACTCATTAAATAGATTTTACCCTGATCCTAACTTATATATAGCCGCTCCAAACTCGAACACATCATTATTTTGGATCCATCTCACAAAATGATGTTAATGTTGTTGTTGTTGTATTTAGAAGCTTGAAAAAGTTCTCTATAATGGATTGCAACTGCAGAAAAACATTTTTCACTAGTTGGACCAAATAATTTCTTTAAAAGTTGGATGCATTCAATGGTTGGAATTGATAACTCCTAGAAATTGGATAAGTGCAATATTTGGAACAGATAACTTCCTACACCAAAATTCTTCTTTTGTTGTATTATTATTTTTCAATATTCAGTGTAAACATTGTAATTTAAAAAAAAAATCATGTTCACCTCAATTTTTAACAAAATCGAGGGGATAACTTAGCAAGATAATTTTAGATATTGATTATCGTCCTTAAACAAATCTTCGTTGTCCATTTCATGATTATCAACGCTCAAGACGCTAACATTAGTGATCTGCATGAAACTTAAAACGTTTTCATTATAAAGACCTTAAGATATCTATAATTGATAAAAAAACATCATGAAGTGCTTGAAACTATAAAGACCTTGCAAGTGTAGTAAATCATCTAGGTTCGAGGTTTGCGTCTTTAAAAATTCATTTGAGCAGAAAATCATTAACTTTTCTAACCCTTTTTTTTTGTTTTATATTAGAAACAAATAACTGCAAGGTGAAGCATTTGATCTTTCCCAAATATCAAGGAGTCAAAGATCCAACATATGATCTTCAAGGATAAATTAATTTTTATTTTAATATTATGTGTAAACAATGAAATATTCTGGTTAAACATTATAGTTTGTAAGCAAATTATTTTTATTTATTTTTTGTGTAAATAATATAACAAATTTCAATTAAAAAAACGATATATATTACCCCTCGGTTTTATTGTAAACCAAGACGTATGCGGAACTAGTTTTGTAAATAATAAAAATGCAGATGTTGGGGTTCGAACCCATGTGAAAATTAATTTATCCCTCAGTGTTTAAAACACCAAGGTGATAAGTCGTTACTTTTCATGACGCCCTTCTGTACCTCGCTATTGCAGCCGAGGTAAAATGCATTTTGTGTCTGACGTTAAAAGCATTTTTTGTATTAGTGAGTGTACAAAATTTCTACTTAGCAATGTCTTGGTGATCATATCAGCAGCATTGTCATCATTCGAAACCTTCACCACTTGGACTGCTCCATGCTCGATTATCTCTTTGACGAAGTGCAGTCTCACATCGTTGTGCTTGGTTCGCTCATGATAAGTTGAATTCTTCGACGGATATATTGCACTTTGGCTATCACATTCAATAGTGATAGCTTGACCTTGAAGTTTCAGCTTCTTAGAAAAACCTTTAAGCCACAATGCTTCTTTCACAACTTCAATGAAAGCGATATACTCCGCTTCAGTGGTTGATAAGGAAACAACATTCTGAAGTCTTGTTTTCCAACTAATTGATGTGTCAAACATAGCGAACACATATCCAGAAATAGATTTTTTGGAATCCATACAACCTACATAATCAGAGTCGCCAAATCCTTTGATTTCGACTTTGCTATCATTATCACAGGTTCCACCATAAATCAGGACCCTGCTCAGAGACCCATTGATGTACCTCAGAATCCTTTTTAAAAGCTTGCCAGTGTTCCTTCCCAGAACTGGCCATATACCTTCTTACAAGGCTCACTCCGTACGCTATTTTTGGCCTCGTATAGACCATAACACACATCAAAGAACCTACTATACTATCATATGGAATACTACTCATATAGGCTCTTTTGACATCGGTATTAGGACTTTGAGTCATACTTAGCTTGTATTAAGGATTAGTCGATGTTAGAATAGGCTTTGAGTTCTACATATGAAACTTGTCGAGAATCTTCTTCAGGTATGTCTCTTGAGGTAAGCATAATCTTGACTGTTTTCTATTTATTCGGATATCAATCTCAAGAATTTTGGAGGCAGCTCCCATATCTTTCATGTCAAACTCCTTATTAAGTTCAACCTTCATCCTCATAACATCTTAGACACTATTGCTTGCTATAAGGATGACATCCACATAAAGCGACAAAATAACAAGTGAATTTCTAGGTCAAAATATGAAGTAAACATAGTGTTCGAACTGGCTCCAAGTGAAACCAATGTGTTCCATGAATTTGTCGAATCTCATATTCCATTGTCGAGGAGATTGTTTCAGGCCATACAAAGACCTATTCAACTTACACACATAATTTTCCTTTCCCTTTTCTGCATACCTTTCAGGTTGCCTCATCAGGATTGTTTCATCTAGATCACCATATAAGAAGGTTGTCTTCACATCCATTTGCTCAAGTTCTACATCAAACTTCACCACTATAACAAGCACTATTAGGATGGATCAATGCTTTACAATGGGTGAGAACATATCATTAAAGTCGACACCTTCTTTCTGAGTGAACCCCCTAGCAACTGACCTTGCCTTAAATCGTTTCGATATTACTCATTTAATTCCTCCCTTATCCTTGAAAATCCACTTACAAGTGACTAACCTGGCTCCAACAGGTTTCTTAATCAGCTTCCAAGTGTTATTATTATGAAGAGATTTCATCTCCTCATCCATGGCTTTCATCCATTCAGTCTTGTCACGACCCCTCATAACTTCCTTATAGTCTCTAGGTTTTTCATCCAGAACCTCACGTGTAGAGACTAAGGGATAGGCTATGAGTCGGCATAACCAAGTCTCTGAGATGGCTTGATGACTCTTTTGAACTTTTCTATTACCATCATGTAGTCATTATCAGTCTCCTTAACTTTGACCTCAAATTCTGCTTCTTCATCGATTTCATCTAGGTCATGCAATTTAGCATCACTATGCTCCACCTCAACATGAATCCTTTCTTGTTCCAACTCTTCTTTAGAGATCTTGGCGCTTCGAACAATGTCATAAGTTTTCTTGAAATCCATTTATGCTTCATTAAAAATTACATCTCGACTTGTGGTACACCTCCTGTGACCTGGACCAAGACACTATAACCTATAAGATTTGACTCCTTCAATGTATCCAAGGAACATACATTTCAGAGCTCTAGGTTTGACTTTATCTTGCCTAATGAGAACATAGGCCAAGAAGTCAAATACTCTAAATTTGTCGAGATTAAGTGGATGTTTCAACCAAATTTTTTCAGGTGTTTTCATCCCCAAAGTTTTCGAGGGACACCTATTTATCAGGTATGTTGTAGTCACAACAGCTTTTGCAAAACACATTCTTTAATCCTGCACTTATCAATAAGCACCTCACCCTTTCCATAATGGTTCTATTAAACCTTTCAGCTAAACCATTTTGTTGGGGAGTACTTGCAGTAGTTTTGTGCCTTGCAATCCCAGGCGTAACATAATAGCTATTAAAATCCTCATTGCAAAATTCAAGACCATTGTCGGTCGTCAACCTCTTGAACTTCCTGCCACTTTGGTTTTCGACCAGAGTCTTCCAACTATTGAAATATTCAAAAGTTTCACCCTTAGTCTTGTAGATGAATACCCATAACTTTCTGGAATAATCATCAACTATGGATAGAAAGTACTTTGCACTGAGTGTGAAGGATTCCTTGCAGGTCCCCAAAGATCAGCATGAATGTAATCAAGGGATCCATGTGTTCTTTGTTTACCTTTGTTAAACTTCATTCTATAGGATTCACCAAATACATAAGGTTTACAAAACTCCAGATTTTCGACCTTGCCATCACACAACATATTTTGTTTCGACAATTCGATCAGACCTCTTTCACTCACATGGCCAAGTCTCTTGTGCCATAGCTTAGTGTTCGACACAGGTTTTATGGATGCCACATCTGCTAAACCATTTACAACCTCAGTCTCAAGGGTATACAAGCCTTATTTCTTCACGCCTTTCAAGACTTTCTTCGACCCCTTCATTATCCTTAGAATACTTTGCTCTCCTTTGGAAACATATCCTTTCTTATTGAATTTACCAAGAGATATCAAATTCTTCTTAAGATCAGATACATACCTGACATCAGTCAATAGCCTTATTGATTCATCATGGAGCTTGAATCTAGCTGATCCAATACCTATAATTTTACAGGCTTTCTTGTTTCCCAGCAGCACAGATCCACCATCTTGCTCACACAATTCCTCAAACATGTCTTTGTTTGGAGTCATGTACCAAGTACATCATGAATCCATAATCCACTCCTTGCTAGAGTCGCTGCTCGAAACCACCAGGACATCAGATGATTCATAATCATCCTGCACAATGGCGACATTACCATCATCCTTTCCGCCATGATTGTTTAGTCAATCAGAGCATATCTTTCTTGTATGACCCTTCTTCTTACAATGATAACACTTAATAGTAGGAGCATTAACACCATATGAGTTATGTATCACTTTACCCTTCTTCTTCTTAAACCTACCTTCTTTCTTCAAGAATTTCCCCTAAACGGGAAAACCTTCACCAACTTTTGATGGCTTTTACTCCTTTCGTTTGTTCAAGTCCTTAGATTATAAGGCAAATTGAGCATCTTCAAAGGTCAACGACTCTCTTCCATACAAGAGAGTTTCTTTGATGTGGGCATGTGACTTACGTAAAGAGCATAACAACAATAATGCTTGATCTTCATCATTAATCTTGACCTCGATAGTCTTAATATTAAGAATCAACTTGTTGAACATATCCAGATGCTCAGTCAAGGCTTTATCTTCACTCATCTTGAATGAATACAATGCTCGCTTCAGGTAGAGACAATTAACCAACAATTTCTTCATGTACAAATATTCAAGTTGTGTCCACACACCAGTTGCAGTTTTCTCCTTTGAAACATGTCGGAGAACCTTATCACCAAGCTCAATACAATGACACTGTGGATTTTTTTGACCATCGCTGTCTTCTCCTTCTCCAACAAGGTAGTGTCCATCTTCCCTGATTTTTTAACGTTTCTAACAAACCCTGTTGAACAAGAAGGGCTTGCATCTTCAAGCGCCACAAGCTTAGACCAATCACACCTGTGAATTTATCAATCTCATACTTTGTTGACGACATCTTCTCATCCACACTCACTCCACCAGTTTGTTGTGAAAGAATGTCGTCAATAACAGAATAAAGTTATAAGATAAAGATTAAGTTTCTTGAACAAACACAAGAAATCGTATTTAGGTTTACAAAAGAGAGAGAAGAAGGAAGAAGAATAATAATAATAAGAATTGGTTAAAACTGTTTTACTATTCACTTTCTCAACAAGGGTTCAAAGATTACAAGTGAATAACAACAAGTAACCTCTTTCAACGACCTAAGAGAACTAGTCTATTTATAGACTACTAAGCTAACTTAAGCTACAAGCTAACTTAACAATTGGGCTGACAAGTAAGACCTGAATTGACATGCTAACTTAAACACAAAGCTAACATATTTCGACAACATGCTTGAACAAACTTTGACTACAGCATGCACAACTCCTATTGAACCATGAAACTATCCTTATTAACACCAGAGTTCAATCCAAATACCACATGTCCCAAAAAATATAAGGAGCAAATTGTAAAATTTTAAGAAGTTCATCGATTATAAGATTTTAGATAAATTTGACAATTTTATAAAACTTGTTCAATTTTTATTATTTTTGTTTTTATTAGTAAGATGCTTAACTCAAATATATCTCACAGAATCTTAGATTCTCTTTCCCACCGTCGAATTTAAGAATATTCTTCAAAAAGGTTTTCACTATATTCTATGAAATCTAAAATAACATGCAACATATATTAAAATAATATTTTGTTATTACAAAAATTCAATTGGAGATGACGATGTTAAGTGCCGATTTCTGCAAGGTTACCGCATTTTTTAATCTTAAGATTGTGTGATAATTAAGATTCAAGAATATTCTTTAGGGGAATATAATAAAGAGTGATTGAACTATGAAGATAGCTAAGTAAAAGATTAGAAAATCGCTATTTTTATTTTCATGTTTAATTATATGAGTGAGACTTGGAGAATAGTGTGTCTAATAGATGACTTTTCATTAGTGAGAAAGGTACATTTGGAAGGTAAAACACTCTTGTTCATGCAGTCTCATTCTTTTAAGTTTGTTTTTTTATGCCGATAGAATATGAATGGTGTTAAATATGAAATCCAAAAAGATAGGGACTTAATTTTGGAGTGAAGAAATGTTCAACTCTTTGATTTTTGACTTGTGGTTGTGGATCTATTGATTGATCAACGTGATAAGGAACAAGTTGGTTTATGGATAGATTCTCTCAAACAAGTTAAGTACTATGCATTGATTTTGGTGGCTTATACTTCTATATAGGGAAATAATATGGCAAGCCACAATTTAATGGAACAAATATTTACATTTAGGGTGAAGACTTTTGAAAATCTAGTAGGACAAGATAAGTCGATATTATGAATTTAACTTATCTCATTTTCTATTGAAATTTTATCATGTGGTAAAGATTGAGGTGAATACTAACCAATAGGAATGAACAATATTATGGTCATTTTTTGTTTTTGCATTTGATATATGTCCAAGTTAAGATTTTTTATTATTCAAAATAATATTTGGGTTTAAGAAGAGTTTAATTAATGATTTTCAACGTTGACATTAGTGTAAGAGTTTGTTTTATTCACTATATGATTAAACTTATTTTAAATTCTATATCTCATTATTAATGATAAATGGTAATCTGTTATTTATTAACTATTGGAAATTGTTATAAATTTAACGATAAACAGTAGTTTTGGTTAGAATTAGGGTTGAAAATGATTCGAGTCGAGTCGAACACACCTCAGTTCGGTTCGACTCGTTAGAATTAGTTCGAGTTTGAGTTCGACACGAACTTTTTTTTAAGCTCAAACTCGACTCGTTATAAGTTCACGAACAATTCGGTTCAACTCGTTAGGTTCATCTCATTAGGTTCAGCTCACATGATTCACGGACTTAAAAATTATTTTATATATATATATATATATATATATATATATATATATATATATATATATATATATATATATATATATATATATATATATATATATATATATATATATATATATATATATATATATATATATATATATATATATATATATATATATATATATATATATATATATATATATATATATATATATATATATATATATATATATATATATATATATATATATATATATATATATATATATATATTAGTATATTTGACATTTTAAATAAATATATTTTTTTTAAATAAAATAAAAGTTATCATATTGAAATTTAACTTTATCTTCGAAATCTATTAATTCAAAACCTACACAATTTTCAAGAGATACATTTGAGAGTCTAATTCAAAAACTACTAAATTGAAGATTAAATTTGTCTAAGATTTGGAGTAAATATTTAAACTTAATCTTAAAGACGGTATAATTCTTCTCATATGTAATCGAGTTGACTCATAAACCTAACGAGTCGAACTATGTATAGTTCAAGTTTAGCTCATTTAGTTAACGAACTTAATTTTTCGCTCATACTCAACTCATTTGGTTCATGAACCTAGTTCAACGATTTAATTGTCGAATCGAATTCGAACTATTTTCGAGTTGTTTCGGTTCATTGTCAGCCCTAGTTAGAATTATACGGTGTTTGATTTTCTTGAGTCTCACTGTCATTGTTCTACTAAGAGTCCGTTTGTTTGAGTTTTTATTTTTTTTATAAATAATTTTACAGTATAATATATTTTTGTTTAAAAAATATATAATAAAATTATAAATAAATTAAATTAAAAATCAGTTTAAACATTTATTCTTACAATATTATTTTAGTCTAGATATTTTATTATTTTATAATAAAGTTTTTTGCAGAGAAATTTTTTAAACAATCACATAAATTTAAAGCTATTTCAAATAGTTTTTTTTTATAAAAATACATTTTTTAATTATAATTTTGACTATATTTTAATCTTTAATAATGTATATTTTGTTAGATTTATCTAACTTTTTATGAGGTACAATCAATTGTTGTTTAATTTGTAAAAAAAAACAGATTAATCGTGATTCTGATGGAGTACATATATAAGCCCTGTTATTAATTAAGTGATCTCTTTTAACTAAATGTTAGGTATCTGAAACCTGATTGATGTGGACAAAAGTGTGGACTTTAACCTTGAGCTTATAATGGGTAGGGACTATGATTATATATATATATATATATATATATATATATATATATATATATATATATATATATATATATATATATATATATATATATATATATATATATATATATATATATATATATATATATATATATATATATATATATATATATATATATATATATATATATATATATATATATATATATATATATATATATATATATATATATATATATATATATATATATATATATATATATATATATATATATATATATATATATATATATATATATATATATATATATATATATATATATATATATATATATATATATATATATATATATATATATATATATATATATATATATATAGGTCTCCTCTGTAATCACAAGAGAATCACTTAGACTCCACAACCTGTCCCATTGAAAGTTGTGAACGGATACAGAGGAAGATTCAACCATTCATTAATAAAGAGGAAGATTCAACCATTCATTAATAAAGAGGAAGATTCAACCATTCATTCTTTTAGGGTTCTGAAATATGACTTCAACAAATAAGTATTGATATTCTAATTTTATATGATCTATGATTGAGTATTTCCGCTTACATTTGGTATCAGAGCTTAATTATATGATTTAGGACTCAATTATTATAATTTAACATGATTTTGAGTTATGATTTGGTTGATTTGATTGCTTCTATTTGATTTCAATTCTTTTCATTATATTCAATTGCATAAGTTTTTTTGTGTGTATAATTCAATGTATGATATGTGTGGTTCCAAAAATGCTAAGATACGGTATTAGCACGGTGTCGTTTCTTCAAAACCTTTTTAATTGGATTTGTCTTTTTCACATAGCAGTGTCGTTTTTTTAATTGGTTTTCCCGTTTACGTTAATAGTATTATTAAACTGATTGAATCACATTAAATTTTGTGTATTTCCCGTTTACGTTAATAGTATTATTAAACTGATTGAATCACATTAAATTTTGTGTATATATCAAATTAAATGAATTTAATTTTGTGTATATATCAAATTAAATGAATTTATATATAAATCTAAGTGAATCAATTATTATTACAGTATATTTTTGCTTTAGCATTATTCATGTATATAATATGTACATTAACAATTGAATTTCGGAAGTGCATAGGAAAGTACTATAAAAGTGGTTGTTTTGGTTTCCGCGTCAATTGTGCAATTTCCGTTTTCTTTCTTTGATTGATTTCGCATTTCCGTTTATATTGAGCATACATTAAAGCTTATATTCACTCAACAGTAGTAGTATTACCAATTAAATTATATATAAAACTATATATTAAATTAATTAAATTATATATTAAACTATTATTTTTAAATTTATATTATCTTGGACATTTTATTATATATGTATTATTCCTATAACATCACGATTGATACTATTGAAGACAAAATTTATTGGAAATACTATATTGTTGAAATTCATTACTAGTCCATAATTTTTGGTAAGAGATATTTGATACCTATACAAGAAATTCTATAAATTATAGTGTGTAATTACCACCAAAGTTAAATCAGTCGTTTTAATTTATAAAAGTCTATTTGTAGTTTGAAGAATTATTTTAAGTCATTACTATGATTATCTTTCCAAAGGTGGATAATTGTATGTATAGATTATGGTTGATTGAGGATATATCTATTAGAGATGCTTGAGTCCAAGAGATTTATTTACCCAAAGGAGATAAATTTATAAACTCAATGTATGCTTATTAAGTAACTTATTCTTGAAATTTTTAGATGAAGTTATTGGAGGTGTTTTGGTTTAGAGAATTTATCTACCCAAAGGAGATTTATCTACCCAAAGGAGATAGATTTTCGAACCCAATATATGTTCATTAAGTAACTCATTCGAGGTTCTGACCTTGGTTGTAACCTGCGTTTTGCGCATTCCACCCAAAGGAGATTGTTATAATGTTGGCCTCTTCGTGATATTTTTTGTTCATTAAAGTTATATCTTGCCTTTATTAATTATTCTAATGCATTCCTATTATGTCTCAACAGTGACCTTCTCTATGAACAATTGTTCTTCTTCTATTGAGATCCTGAATGGGTCTAATTTTAAAAAATGGAAGAAAAACTCAGAGTTTTCATTAGGGGTTGCTAACCTTGACATGGCATTGCGTGAAATCGAACTTCTGATCAATGATCAGAGTACACCTGAAGATAGATAGATAGATAGATAGATAGATAGAGATAGAGATAGAGAGAGAGAGAGAGAGAGAGAGAGAGAGAGAGAGAGAGAGAGAGAGAGAGAGAGAGAGAGAGAGAGAGAGAGAGAGAGAGAAATTAGCTAAGTGGGAGAGGAGTGACCGACTTAGCTTGTGTGCTACGAAGAGGACAATTTCTGAACGTTTGATAAGTGGACTGCCTGAGAAAGAGAATGCTAGAGAATATCTTATTGCTATTGCCAAGTGTGTAGCTGGAGAAGAGAAACTCAAGAAGGAAAGAAGTGATTTAGACTTCCTAACTTTTCATGCTAAACCCCATTCTGGTGAGAGTTCTTAGAAAAATAAGAAAAACAATCATAGTACTTCTCATAGATATCCTGAATTTAGGAAATCAGGTAACAGTCAACACCATAATATAGGAGGTCCCAAACTTGTTGCTTTTAAGAAATCCTTTTGGTGCTTTTAGTGTAAGAAAATGGGGCATAAGAAAACTCATTGTCATGCTTTTAAAGTTTGGTTAGACAGGAAGGACAAATTTGGAGGTAATCGTTTAGCTTTTGTCTATTTTGAGTCTAACTTAGTTGATATTCCCATTAATTATTGGTGGCTTGATAGTGGTTCTACAACCCATATTGTTGTGTCCTTACATGGGTTCAGAAACCAGCGGAGACCAAACTTGAGGGAAAGCAAACTCAGGGTAGAAAATGATCTTGAAGTCGTTGTGGAGCTAGTGGGAGATGCTAGCTTAGTTTTAGGAATTGGTTTTGAACTTGTTTTGAAAGATACATTTTATGTACCTTCTTTAAGGAGGAATTTGATTTAAGTATCTTGTTTGGATAAGTTTGGATTTCAATTTACCTTTTATGATGGAAAAATAAATTTGATGTTGAATTCTCAAGTTGTTGGTAGTGGTATCTTGTTGGATGGTTTATATAAGTTATCTTTAGATTGTGATATGATCTCCTCATCCTTGAATGTTGAAATCTCCATTGCTAAAAAATCTAAAATTAAAGAAAAATCCTCTTTGTTGTGGCACAAGCGTTTAGGCCATAACTCTAAAGGAAGGGTTGAAAGGTTAATTAGAGATGATATTTTACCTTCCTTAGATTTTAATGATATTAGGTACTTATGTGGATTGCATTAGAGAAAAGTTTACCAAGACCAATAAGAAGGATTTGACTAGAAGTTCAGACCTTTTGGAAATAATTCATACAGACATTAGCGGCCCCCTTTCTCCTAGTATTTGTGGTAATAAATCTTTTATCACTTTTATTGATGATTTTCCCAGTATGGCTATCTCTACTTGATTAAGAAAAATCAGAAGCACTTGAAAACTTTAAAATCTTTAAAACCGAGGTTGAAAAGTAACTAGTAAAAGTGATAAAGGTGTATGTTCTGACCGTGGTGGAGAGTATTATGGTATATATTATTCTATTGGGCAACACATGGGGCCTTTTGCAAGATTGTGGAATTGTTCCACAATACACCATGTTTGGTACTTCTGAACAAAATGGTGTAGTCGAAAGGTGAAACCGCGCCCTTAAGGATATTATGAGAAGCATAATAAGTAGGTGTAATTTACCATCATTTTTATGGGGTGACGCTTTTAAAAACAACCCTCTATATACTTAATAGAGTTCATAGTAAATCAGTTCCAAAAACACCTTTTGAGCTTTGACAGGTAGAAAACCCAGTTTGAACCATCTTCGTGTCTAGGGTTTCCCTACAAAGGTTAAAATATATAATTCTTTTGAGATAAGCTTGACCCAAAAATAAGTCATTGTTTTTTCATTGGATATCCAGGTCGATCTAAAGGATACAAATTCTTTTGTCATGGTAGAGGTAATAAAATTGTGGAGTCCATGCATGCAAAATTCCTTGAGCTTGATGTTGCTGAGCTTATCATTGCATCTGATAATATTAATTTTGTTGTGCCTGATGATGTTACTTTGTGACTGCCTAATTTTGATAATTCTATATCATCCACTGCTCATGGAGGTTTTTCTCCAAATGAGAATGTGACTGAACATCCAGTTGAAGATGTGGTTGAACCACTTGTTGAAAATATAGTGGACCCTCCTATTATAACTGAGGTTACATAACCTGATGAGTCAGTTGAGAAAATTCATGTTAGAAGGTCAGTAAGACAAAAGCGACATGCTATCCCTGATGATTTTGTAGTTTATCTTAGTGAGGATGCTTATGATGTTGGTATTGTTATTGATCCTAAAAATTATCTAGAAGATATTACTTGTTCTCAATCTAGCATGTGGACAGATGCAATGCATGATGAAATGAAATCCATGGTAAATAATTATGTTTGGGAACTAGTGGAGTTATTGAGAAACTATAGGGTGATTAGATGCAAGTGGATATTCAAAACAAAGAAGGACTCGAAAGGTAAAATTGAGAGGTTTAAGTAAATACTTGTGGCTAAAGGTTTCACACACAAGGAGGGGATTGATTTTAATGAAACTTTTTCTCCTGTTTCCACTAAAGACTCTTTTAGAATCGTTATGGCCCTTGTAGCATATTTTGACTTAGAATTGCATCAGATGGATGTTAAGACTGCTTTTTTGAATGGTGATCTTAATGAGGAGGTGTACATGCAGCAACCTGAGGGTTTTATGACAAGTGGTAATGAGCATTTGGTTTGTAAATTAGGAAAATCTATTTATGGCTTAAAATATGATTCTAAACAATGGTACTTGAAATTTGATGAGGTGGTAACTTTATTGGGTTTTGAAGAAAATAAAATTGATCAGTGCATCTATCTTAAGGTCAGTGGGAGAAAATTCATCTTTCTCGTGCTGTATGTTAATGATATTTTGCTTGCCAGTAGTGATCTTGGTCTACTTCATGAGACCAAACTTATGCTAACCAAGTTCTTTGATATGAATGATCTTGGTGAAGCATCCTTTGTGTTGGGAATTGAAATACACAGATATAGATTACATGGTGTGCTTGGTTTGTCATAGAGGGCTTATATTGATAGAGTTCTGGAGAGGTTCAATATGAAAAACTGTAAGCCAAGAGATGTTCCAATTACTAAAGAAGAGAAATTCAGTAAAGATTAATTTCCTAAAAATAAGATTGAGCGGGAGGAGATGAAGGGATAACCCTTTGGCAGTGCATTGGGCAGCCTGATGTATGCTCAAGTATGCACTAGGCCTGACATTGCTTTTATAGTTGACGTCTTGGGAGGATACCAGTCTAATCTTGGGAATGATCATTGGATTGCTGTTAAGAAAGTGATGAGATATTTGCAGAGAACTAAAGAGTATATGCTTGTTTTTAGGAGAGTTGATAACTTGGAAATAGTTGGGTATAATGACTCTGATATTTCTGAGTGTGTTGATGATAGGAAGTACACTTATGTTTACATTTTTATGTTGGCTGGAGGTACGATATCATGGAAGAGTAAAAAGTAAACTCTTGTCGCCTCTTCTACTATGTAGGCAGAGTTTGTTGCTTGTTATGCTGCTGCTACTCATGCTGTTTGGTTGAGAAATTTAGTGACTGGACTTCGTATTGTTGATTCCATTGCAAAATCACTAAAGCTTTACTGTGATAATAATGCAATTGTGTTCTACTCTAAGAATAATAAAACTTCTAGTGGTTCTAAGTATTTGAAATTGAAGTATTTGACAGTAAGAGATCTTGTAAAGAAAAATGACATCGTTGTTGAGTATATTGGTACTGATTTCATGCTAGATGATCCCCTAACTAAGGGACTTAGGCCCATTGTGTTCAAAAACCATGTTGAGAGTATGGGCATTGTGAGTTCTTTTGATGTACTTGGTTAGTGGGAGTTTGTTCATTATGTCATTTTCTTATCATGTTATATTTTATTTTGGACACTTTAAGTGTTGGATTGTCAAGTACTTTCTATTTTAAGCAATTGATATTACAATTTACAATTATTATTATTATTATTATTATTATTATTATTATTATTATTATTATTATTATTATTATTTGTCATTGTTTATTTATACGTTAATTGTTAAAATTGGGACTTAGTGTCATCAGGACCACTGTGCCTATGGTCGAAACTAGTTTAGAGTTTGAGGTATGGTTATAGTTTTGAGCTCGGTGTCTTCGGGACCACTATACCAGTGGTCGATGCTACATTGAAGTTGAGGCATGATTTTAAACTCGGCGTTGTCAGGACCACTGTGCCGGTGGTCGACGTCATATTGGAGTTGAGGCATTATGGTTTGTAAAACCATATAATTTCTTTGGCTTTAATGCATTTGAGAGAAAATTTTAAGGACTAACAAAGAAAATAGTAGTTATTTGTTGGATCACATTAGTGTAACACCCCAAATTTATTGGAATATTTATTTAATTTATTTAAATATGAACATTTGTATTTTTGGTGATTTTCGGTGGTTGGTGTGAATATTGGGAATTATGGAGTTTTGAGTTATTTATTTAAATAATAGTATATAATATGAATATATTTGATATTATTGTTAATTTAAATAAATATAAGTTAATTTAAGGGCAAAGTGGACATTTGAGGAGGAGTTAGTGAGGGTGAAATTGGAAAGCCCATTTTAAAGGCCCAAAGTTAGGTTTAACAAAAAGGAATTTTGAGGGAATTATGATTCATTCTTGTTAGACCGTGAAAAGGGAAGAAATAGAGGCCAGAGCTCTAAGGAAAATGATTGAGGCAAAGCTTCACGAAGTTTCCAAGAATCAAGGAGAAAGGACTAAAGTCGGCAATTAAGGTATGAGGAGTATTACCTTCATTGTTTTCAATATATGATTCAATGTATTTAAAGTCGATTTAAGGATTTAGGAGGTTTTTGAGTTCGAGAAAATTAGGCCTTCCTGGGCAAATCTGTTTTTGAGGTTGTTTAAGTATGGGGAGTATTACCTTCATTGTTTTCAATATATGATTCAATGTATTTAAAGCCGGTTTAAGGATTTAGGAGGGTTTTGAGTTTGAGGAAATTAGGCCTTCGTGGCCAAATCTGTTTTTGAGGTTGTTTAAGTATAGGGAGTATTACCTTCATTGTTTTCAATATATGATTCACTGTATTTAAAGCCGATTTAAGGGTTTAGGGATTTTGAGTATTGAATTATTGTTGCCTTTCTGGTGAGTTTAATGAGTTTGAGGGATTTGAACTGATGGTCTGATAGGTTTGAGGCTGATTTGGGAGTAAGGGAAATTAGACCTTCGTGGCCAAAATCTGTTGTTGAGGTTTTAGCCGTATAAGATAATTGATTATGAGAATTCTAATGAATATGGGAAAATTGTAAGGATTTTATAAGAATTGGAGGCGTAAATATGATACGGGATTGACCTAATAAGTCGTAGATTGTATGCCTTTATCGTCGTAATACCTTAGGAATGATATGAGGATATTTTTGGGGCATTGGGGAAGGAAATCGTATGGACCTTTGGACTTATTTTGCTGTAATCGCGAGTTTGCACAACAAATGATGCTTTGGACGACGAACATTTGTCCAGACTCGCACGACAAACTGTCCAGCGAACTTAGTAGAGTTTCACGAACTGTGTTCTTGTGCAGTGCTGTCTTGATGCTTTGATGCTATGATTTCCTGATGAATTACCGTGAGTATAACTGTGATTCCTATGTGATTAAATGAATGTATGATGGATTAATATGAGTATAGTTGTGATTCCTATGTGATTAATACATGACTGTATGATGAGTACCCATGAGTATAATTGTGATTCTTATGAGATTAAGACATGATTGCATGATGAATCCCCACGAGGAACTGTGATGATTTGTGACGTTGATTCCATGAGGTTTTGATGATTCTATGATGACATTATTATTATTATGATGACTTTGATGAATGATGATGCACCTAATGAGTTTATTATGAGGATGATGTTGACGTGTACATCATGCATTCATATGCATTCCGGACATCAGTCTAGTGTTTGATTCTTATGACTTCAGTCCCATTGTGCGGATGTGAAGTATTTTGTTGTGCTCCGGTTCTTGTGTAGAACCGATCCTATTGATGGGAATATATGGAGGGTTGATGGCTCAGTGTCCATCGAATTTTTTTGAATTGATACCATATGCATGAGTCTTGTTGCATTTGCATTTATGTGACAATTTGGTGTAATTTATGATGTTATGACTTTTTGATGTTTCCTTGATGATTATGATGATGTTGGATATGAAAATAATGCTATTTTATATATTGATTATTATGAGTCATTTTACTCACCATGCCTGTTTGAATATTGCCTCCACGTGGGTAACGTGCAGATGACCAAGTTTAGTCGTGGATGTCGTCGAGGACTTTTTGGAGTTTTTGACTTTTGGTTGACTTAGAGGGTCTTGCTTTGATAGTGTAACATCGGATTGGGGTCTTTGAGTTAAACCATGTTTAATTGATTTTTGTTATTTTGATTATGTTGTTGTGCAAGGAAACCTTTGATTTACCCTTTTGAGTTCCGCTGCCATTTGAGCAATTTTTGAGTAATTTTGGGAAAACACGTTGTTACGGAGCATTGACTTTGAGTTGAATTATTGAGAAATGTACGCCCTTTGAGGTGATTTTTATTGTGTTTAAAATATTACTCTGATAAATGTGATTGATTTGCCATTATATTTTTGGTGTAGAAAAGGGTGTTACAATTAGCATGTTATTTTCTTTGTCACACTCCACACTGATGACTAGTTGACGGAGTACGTAGTATTTGTAACCACATAAGGTTTTATGTCAATGAAGGATATAATAATCGTCGTGATTCAATACTGCTTGACTTTTGTTGGATGAAGTCATATTCAGATACTGCACCTAGAATCATGCATTTCCTTAAAATGCGGACGTATTTTAAGAAATTAGTCATTAACTCGAGAGTCGTTTTCAAAATGTATTTTAAAAGAAAAATCATATAATTCATTTTGTCCAAGTGGGAGAATGTTAGATTCATCTAACTTTTTATGGGTTACAATCAATTGTTGTTTAGTTTGTGAAAAATTGGTTAATCGTGATTCTGATGGGGGTGCATATATAAGCCCTATTATTAGTTAAGTGATCTCTTTTAACTAAAGGCTGGGTATTTGAAACCTGATTGGTGTGGATAAAAGTTTGAGCTTTAACCCTTGACCCATAATGAGTAGGGACTAGGGTTATATATATTATATGGCTAGGTCTCATCTGTAATCACAAGAGAATCAGAAACATAACTAATGGCTCCACAACTTTCCTCATTGAAAGTTGTGAATGAGAGTGTGAGATACAGAGGAAGATCCAGTCATTCATCCTTTCGGGGTTCTGAATCATGACTTCAACAAGCAAATATTGATATTCTAATTTCATATAATCGATAATTGAATATTTTCGCTTATATATTTATGCTACATATAATATGTTAAAATTACTTTGTCAATTTATAAAAATAAATTTTAAATTTTTTTTAATATTTTAAAAAATATTTTTATAATAATTATTTTAAAAATTAAAGATAACACAAAACCATTATCTTGTTGAACATATTTATGAATAGGTGCAAGAATACCAAAGAAAACCAAATATTTAATGCGATATTATCTTATCAATCAAGTTTATTAATTATCTAAAAGCAAATGTTATGTTTTTTTTAATAATTTATTTATTTCCTCCACTTTCATGTATAAATAACTTTATAAAAAAATCTTTTATTATAAAAATATCTAAAGTTATTTAAATCTTATACTTTTTAATTTTATTTTTATTTTTTGTTTTAAAAATAATTAAAAACATAAAAATATTAAAAAAAATGATATATTTAAAATAATAATATTAAATATCATAAATATAAAGATTTTTGTTTGTATTTAACATCATTAGAATTTTTTTCATTGCTATATTGCATTGCTTAGGACATTTGGGAATCGCTTTTGTTGACTTCGTATATTCCATTTCTGCATAGTTAATTAAGTTGACTTTGAATGAGATTCTATTTATTCCTAATGAATGAACTGGCAGAATGAATTTTGCATTAATGAAATGACAATTATTTCTGATACCATCAATTGAAAAATGTTTTTCATTCGTCATTCAACTAATTTTATTTCCCTTTGTAATTAAAATAATCAATCAAGTAAGAGATTAATTGAGAAAGTATTGATGTAACATCATTGACAATTATAAACAATTAAAACTTTATAAAAAATATATTTTCTTTCAGACAAAAATGACATTTATAAAACAAAAATTAAAATTATAGTTGACAATCGAAGTTGAACATGGGAAGAGGCTAGCTAGGTCAAGTATTAGGCAAGGTTTTACTTTCAAGTAATGTTAACAAACCACCTTCAATTGACATTTATAGTTAAAAAATAGTAATGAATCATGAAGATCAAATTTAATTATAGTTGTTGACCATTCATGGGAGGGGAGGAGAATTATGTAAGACGCTGCCTAGTTGTTAGATTGCTTAAAGAATATTCAAAAATATTTAAAAATATTTCGAAGAAGAATGTAAATATTTAATCCTTTAATTTAATTTATTATTTTTATTTAATTTTTTAATTTAAAAATGTTACACTCCAATCCCTTAAAATATTTATGTCAGTGTCTGACAAATTTTTTCGATTAAATTTTATAGGAAAAACGTTAAAAAAACGCCGATGTGACATATTGAAATATTGATATGACATATTGTTTTTGCAATTATTAATAAATTTATTTTAATTTTAATTATGAAATACCATTTTTAACTTTAGAAACATCATTTCTGAACTCTTCACCTATTAATAAAAGCAAACTTGTGTATCTAAACTCTTCAGTTTCGAATCCTAGGTCATTATTTTACTCTCTTATGCTCTAAAATCCTAGCTGCGAAGAAGAAGACTTGGATTGACGAAGACGACGATACTTGGAGCGACGAAGAAGACGATACATAAATGTTTTCATCATTGTTCATTTTCACTCTAAGGTACGATTATGTGTTTACTATTTTAAAAAGCAAATGTTTATCGTTTTCTCCTTCTTTAAAGACTCATTTCTGCATTATTTGGTGTGATCAAGTCATGAGTGATAGGTTTTAGTGTGTTATCCATCATGAAGGTGTGTTTATTAAGTTTAACAAATTAGGTTACAAGGGGTTAGAGGAGGTTTGGGAAGGACTTTGATTTCTGGAGTTATTTTGAGGTTTTGGGTTGTTTAAAGGATTTATGGTGCCAAAAAATGGAGAGTTTGTGGTATTGTGATGCAATGAATATTAATGAGCTAGTTTTGTTGAAAGATGATGCATGAGCAAATATAATGAAAGTCATAACATTGATTAATAGAAATGTGCATTTATATGTCATGCATCCCGTTTATGGAGAAGAGCTAATACTCTTTCTAGAAAATAATGTAGGACCCAATGGTGTAGAATAAGACAATTTGGAAGATTTGAATAGTGGTGTAAAAGGTACTTTTGAAGATTTGAATACTCTGAATAGTTTAGAAGATGACACCTTGGATGATTTGAATAATGGTGTAAAAGGAATTTTTGATGATTTTGGTACTTTTGAAGATTTGAATAATCTAGGTGACAAGTTTAATGAAGGAGGGACCACTAGTGTAGAAGATATGTTATTCATTCAGGTAAAAACCTTGAATTTAATAAAATGGATAACAAGAGGATGAGAGTCATACTATGCAAAATTACAAGATGAAGACACTTGACAGCTGAGAAAAATTATGGACAAGCACATATGCATATGCAGTGGGGATTATAATTTTAGATTCCTTAATTTCAAATGGCTGGGCAAAAAGGTTTCAACTAATGTAAGAGATAATCCTAATTTGAAGCTGACTTATATAATGGAGAAAACAAAACAAAAGTGGAATGTAGATATCAATAAGACACTTGCATATATAGCAAATTCATTTGATGTTGACATTGTTGATGGTTCATTTAGGGAGCAATATACAAGAATCCATGATTATGGTCATGATCCATTAATGGCAAACTCTAGATCAACTGTGAAAATTACAACTCAACCAATTCAAGGTGAAGAGGAAAGTAGTCAGAATACTAAGAGGTCTTTGAATCCACATTTCCAAAGGATTTATATATGCTTCAAAGCTTGCAAAGATAATTTTTTCAAGTGCAGACCTATCATAGGATTATATGGTGTTTTTTAAAGGGCTATTATGGTGGACAGATACTTGCAGCCATTAGGAGGGATCCAAATGACCAAATGCTACCAATAGCATTTGCTGTAGTTGAGGGAGAAACCAAAGATTCATGGAGTTGGTTTTTGGAGCTATTGACATCTGATTTGGGAGGTGTCAGATTATGCAATACTTATACATTTATAAGTTATCAGCAAAAGGTGTGTATGATTGATCTATTTTAATTATTGCTTACACATTAAGTAGTTTTAGACTTACACATTCATGACTGTAATGCAAAGATTATTGTCAGCACTTGATGAGTTACTACCAGAGGTTGACCAAATGTTTTGTGTTAAGTACTCATGGTTGTTAAGTACTAATACTTTTTATATTTGATAGGTACTCATTCTTGTTAAATTTGATAGGTACTTATATTTGATAGGTATTCATACTCATGACAGTTATATTTGAGCTTCTTATGTAGGCATTTATATAGCAATTTTAGAAAAAGTTTCGAGTTGTAAAACTAAAAGAATTAATGTGGAAGGCTGTTACTGCTACTCATGTAAATGCTTGGGAAAACATAATGCGTGAAATGAGAAGTGTTAATGAAGAGGAATTCAAGCACCCATGGAAGATTCCACCAAGGCTCTGGAGCAAATCAAGGTTTAGAACTAGTCCAAATGTGTGATACTTTGGTGAACAATATGTCAGAGGCATTCAACTCAGTAAGACCCAAGCCTATTATGACTATGATTGAAGAAATTAAAGTCTGTCTGATTTTGTGCCTGATTGTTACAAAAAAGATTGCTATAAGGCTTACTATGCACTCGTGCTATATCTAGTTGATGAGGAATCTCTGTGGACAAAAATAAATGTTGTTGATCTACAACCATCACTGATAAAATACATTCTGGTAGACCCAAGAAGAAAAGGAACAAGGAGGCTGGAGAACATGTGAGAAATGAGTCACAATCGGTGCCATAAAGATGGTCACAACAAGGCCACATGTAAGCTGCCCACACTAGCTGCAACTTCATCTCAGCTAACACCAACACCAAACTCATCTCAACCAATAATAGATGCAATTTTATCTCATCTAAATTCAACTGCTACTACAACTCAGTCAGCCAACACTACAACTTCAACTCAACCAACACCAGTTGTTACTACAACTCAGTCAGCCAACACTACAACTTCAACTCAACCAACACCAACTTTAATTTTATCTCAGCCAACACCAACTGCAACTACAACTCAGCAACCACCCAAAAGGAAAAATGAGACTTCAAAAAGGCCTAAAACATATTTAGAGCCAATCCTAATAGTTATGCATTGTTGTTTTGGTGTAGTTTATTACTTATGGCTTATAATGTCTCTTTTGTAGTTTATGACTTATAACAATATCTATCATATGACATATAATGCCTCTTTTGTATTTTATGACTTGTTATAACAATATATGTACCTTATGGCTTATAATGCCACTTTTGTGTTCAGTTATATGCAATTCAAATTATATGCCACAATTTATGTAACTTATGACAATTTTTAAATTATATTAAGTTCAATTATGATATGTTCATGTGACACAAATTGCAATTACAAAATAAATTCATAACAATTTGCAATTACAAAATAAACTCATAAACTCACAAAATACATTTCTTTAACGTCAAATACAATACCCTCATGATAGATAAAATTCCAACCTAAAAATACATTGTAACAAAAACAACATTCAACATTAAGCTCATAATCCCAACCACAATGGACTTCTTCAACCATCCTCTAGTGTGGATAACCTGATTTTTCGATTTGTAGATTTTCTTCTTTTGCCTTTGAATCTTTAAATCCCTTTCATCATCAGAGTCGTCATCTGACCATTTGAAGAAATTACAACTCTTATTCATATGATATCTGTAATTTCTACAACCCCAAATTTTTTTCTCAAAATCTACATTGTTCATATCACCCACAGTACAAAGGACACGATCATCTTAACAATAACACTTCATCCTCTTGTTTCTACGAATAATCGATTCAGCTGTTCCAATGGAATCACTGATTGACAACTTTGACATTGGAGAAGATTAAAACCTTAGAAACAAAGTTTTAATATCCAGAGAGATGAAATGAAATTTCAAAACAAACTTGATTTTAATGCATGTTCAAATGCAAACAAGAAAAAAACCCAGAAAATATATGAGATTGAGACAAGAATTAGCTTGAAACAAAGACAAATGAATTTCTGAAATCACGTTTGAATATTCAGAAAGATAGAATAAAAACATGTTTGATACAAGTGAAACCCTTAAATAATAATTTTTTAAATTCTTTTACAGAATCATTACTTAGTTACCTAGTTGGCACGTCACGTTGACAAATTTTAACGTTTTTTCAATTAAATTAATGGAAAAAACCAATAATACTAATATAACTAATATTAAATAACCAAACTGTAACCTTTTTTTTATTAAGAGATTAAAACAAAATTTAAAATTAACTTAAAAGATCTAATGACTAATTATACCTAAAAAATAATAATGAATTAAGAAGATCAAATTTAATTATAGTTGTTGATGATTCCTGGGAGGGGAGGAGAATTATGTAAGATTCTGCCTAGTTGTTAGATTCCTGGGAGGGGAGGAGAATTATGTAAGATTCTGCCTAGTTGTTAGATTCCTCAAAATAATATTGAGTAGAATGTACAACTTTTCTTTAAACGTGATGCTGATAAGACATAAGCAAGAAAATGAGAAAATAATAAATTAGTTAATAACGTGCAATAGAAAGTTACTTAGGAATTGTTCTAACGATGACAGACTAATTCGTTTTTATTTATTTATAAGAACAACCTTAACATTTGTTATAAATGAAAAGAAAAACTCAGCTAATTTAATACGGCTGTGTTAATGAAGATAATGTGCGGTTGGGTTAAGAATAGATGGATTATTTTTAAATTAAATGGAATCTTATTTTAATAAAATTTAGAGGATTAGAAACAATGTCATAAACTAATTATCAAATCTTTTACAAAAGTCACACAATAATAATTATATTGTCAATAAATAAGTTTAAATAAATTGATTCTAATTGTATAATAAATAAAATCATATTGTGTTGAGAAAATCATTAAATTTTAAAGAGTTGAGTTTGTTTGTTTCAGTTTTTTTTTAAAAATAATTTGTATAATATTATATATTTTTGTTTAAAAAAATTACAAAAAGAATTCAAAAAAAAACATTCAAATAAAATTTTTATTTAGATAGTTTTCATAAAAATGTTACTTTAGGTATTTCATCTTTTATTATATATTTTTAATATTAAAATTTTAAAAAATTACTTAAATTTGAAAGTATTTAAAATAATTTTTCATAAAAACTAATTGTGGTGAGACTCCTCATCTTGATGATGGCATGACATTTATCAGGAGTTGCATCTATTTTTCTTCAGGTTAACATGAAGCTTTGAAACTTGCATAAATCCCAAAGGAGAATATGGAGGGGTCAAGTGCACGTTATACATTTTGGTCAATTTTAAAATATCCTCTAAATCATTATAGTGATTACTTATTTCGAAGGTCTTTACAACCATCTCTTCTATGTAGACCTCAAAGTTGTACCATATTTAATTAGAAAAAATGGCATTCATTAGGCTTTGATAAATAGCATATGCATTCCTTAATCTAAAAGGCATGACCTCATAAAATTGTTTCAGTTATTAGACTTGAATGTAGTTTTTGGTGCATCTAAGGGGTCCATCTTGATGTAGTTGTAGCTAGAGTAAGCATTTATGAAGCTTAAAGTTCTGTACCCTGATGACCCGTGGATCAACTTGTCAATGTTTGGAAACAGGTATGGGTTCTCAGGGGACCCAAGTTCAAATCAATGAAGTCCATGCAAATATGCTATTTTTGAGTTGCTTTTCAAACCAACACTATGTTAACCAATCAAGTTAAGCATCTAATTGCACATGCGAAATTAGAAAGTTTCAATTTCCCAAGTTTTTCATCAATGGTTACTCGCTTCTTATCGCCTACTTTGTGTTTTCATTGCACTAGTGGTTTCATTGTTGAGTTGCTGGCAAGACTCTTATACAACTCTGGTGTCAAACCATGTCATATCAAAGGGGTTCAGGTGATCAAATTAGTTTTCTTTTGTTTGGAGTAGAACGACTAACTCTTCTTCTTTGACTTTTGTGATGGAGGTTCCCAACATGGTGGTGAAGCTAGCGGGATTATACCTGAGTGAATCGCATACTCAAAGATACAACAGAATCGACACCGAACTTTATTTAGTCCCAAAGGACAGAAAAAATATCGATAAAACCCAAAGGGAAGAGAAACAGGTAAGGGGGTTGGTTATGCAAAGCAAAGGTACTAGCACCTTACGCATCCGTCGTACTCGACGGGAGCCATTTCGCTTGCTTCTAGGCTTGGATGGGTTATCTATCTAAAGGCTTCTATCTAAAAAGGATAAGAGAATAGAGAGAAAGAAAAAGAAAGAGAAAGTGCTCGCGGAGGATTGAGGCCCTCATGCCTATGTACCCTCATAGCGCAATGAGGAATTCAGAGCTTCGTAGTTCAAGAAACCAGGAAAGAAGATATGGCGGACAAGAGAGAAAGAAGAATGGAATAATGTGGCTCGCCAAGATTTTGCAATCTCGTGCCTACATACCCCCCATAGTGCAATGAGGAAGTCATAGCCCACGTAGTTCGAGGAACTAAGATAGAGAAAGAAAAGAAAACGGAGACGGTGTCAAAACCAAGAGCGAAAAGAAAGAGCAAGACCCCACTAGAGATGTAAAATAAATGGTGTTAAATCAAGAAATAAAGACAAAGGAAAACCATGTTGAAGAACGCAAAAGAGAAATGATAACTCCATTGGGGATAAAACACAAGAATGGTGTCGAAACCTAAAGAATAAAGGGATAAAGGATAAGAAACGAGATAAAGATAAAGATCCACAAGGGACTCGGTGCATTAACTGACAGACAATGATCAACCGAAGAAAGGTAAGAGCAAAACCCTGTGGGGAAAGCAAAAGGTTGGTGTTAACAGCTGGACTGTGATGAACCAAGAGAAAGAGAGAGTACTGAACGAAGAGAAGTTGTTTGACTCTTTGAAGAAATGAGTGTGTTAACTGATAAACAATGGTTAACTGAAAAGAAGAAATGAGTTGGTTTTAATCAAAGGATAGTGATCAATCAGAAGAGCGGGTGTGGAACCAAGCGAAGGTTGTGACCCGAAAAACGGGTGTGGAACCAAGTGGAGGTTGCGACCCAAAGGACGATACATTGACTGAACAAGCAGTACTTGACCAAAGGAAAGGGTATTTGAACCAAACAAAGGTTACTAACCCAAAGGTGCGAGCATTTGAACCAAAGAAAGGTTGCTAACTGCAGGGATTCCAATGTTTAATAGACAGACTATGATTACCTGAAAAGAATGAGTGATTAACCAAGTAAAGGTGATTAACTCAAGAAATATTCAGTATGTTAACAGGCGAACTGTGGTTAACTGAGAAGAGAACAAATTGGTGTTTTAACTGACAGGAAATGATTAACCAAACAAGAAGGATAGAACGAAGAGAAGGTTGTGAACTCCTATAAGGACTCGGTTTTTAACAGGAAGGTTGTGTTTAATCGAAGAGAAAGTATTGACTTCGTCAGGGAAGAAGAGAATTTGACTTTAACCAAAGAACGGTTGATCAACCAAGGAAAATGAGTGATTACAAATCTCTGGGGAAACCAAGGATGGTGATTGGTCACAAGAGAAAGGAAAATTGAATTGAAAGGAGGAAGTTAAATCCGAAGATAGGAGATTAGGGTACAAGTGATAAAGGATCGACTCGGTTGGGAAACAGGGGATACCACAGTAAAGAGGTAGAGGCGACTATTCCAGGCACAAGGTCATTCTTCCCCTACCCAAAATAATCAAAATGAGTGTAATAATTTTCCACTCTCATTCATTCTCTAACACCAAAGTGTAGTGCAGAAAACAAAACCGACATCGTAACAGCACAAAATTTGTACAGTGCTCCAACGCGTTGCAAATCTTCGACTCCACGAGGGAAAGAGATGACAAGGCTATAAAATATCTAAATAACAATAAAGAGGAAAGATCAACTAATCGAAACAAGGTTTAGATTAATTAATCAAAAGGGAGTGATGTGCAAACAATTTTCCAAAGGGATAAAAAATCATTAAAGCAAAAGGGTGAGTTATTGATTTTACAAGATTTAGTTTATTCTAAAGAGGAACAATCTTAATGCATACATGAATGGATGTGTAAAACAATACCAAAATCATTTAGTATGCATCATAAATCATGTAGCGTGTGATCAAAGAATGCAAGAATGAACATGATTATACAATGCCAAAAATGTGAACAAATGCATAATTGATAAAATCGAGCAGCGAAAAGTTTACAAGCATGTTTCAAACAGAAGTTAAATGACTCATAAAACATCCATAAAAATCAATCATAACAATCCATAGGAGTTGAATGAGAAAAGAATGTCAAACAAACTTGAAAAATACACAAAAAAGGCATTGTGGAGCAGTGTTAATCGATTAACACTTTTCCAGTGCAAAAGTGTTAATTGATTAACCATTTCAAGAAAACATATTTTTGCTAAAAACACAATGTTAATTGATTAACACTTTGCCAGTGCAAAAGTATTAATCGATTAACACTGAAGCAGTGGCTAAAAATTGATTTTTCAAAAGCATTTTTGGCCACTTATGATTTATGCAATCACTCACATGCTAGGGAAAATATTTATGCACGAAAATCAAGTCTAAAAACAGCAAATAATCATCAATGGAATCAATTAACTCATAAAGATCAAGGATCAGCAATGGCATAATCAATTTGCACACAAAAATTATCGAAACTACATTGCAAACGATACAAAATGATGAGAAATTCCAACCTACAAGGCAAAGATTTGTCTTGGATGTTGTTGTAAATGAATTTTGATGAAGATAATTAAAGAAAACTAGAGAAATCAGAATTTGCAACCGAATCATAGCGAAACTGAGCAAAATGCGACGAAATCTCCAAATATGAATTTGCACCGAAGAAGCTTAGAGTAATCACTTGAGATGAATCAAAAGCCAATAAAACTCCAGAAAACCAAGTAGAATTGCAAGATGATGATGGTTAAGATCAAGAGAAAAGCACTTCCAATGTAGAAGTTTCTACTCTGTAATGGTGAATTTGAGCTCTAGTGTGGTTTTGGGAAGAAAGTGAAGATGAATGTGAGTAAAGTTGTAGAAAATTTAGAGAGAATGTGAGAGAATTGAGAGTGATGAATGTAGATATTAAGAAAATGATTGAGGGTCCTTTGTGAACTGGTGGAGCTTTGTTTATATAGACAAGAGGTTTGGAGTTGCTAGGTTTAGAATGAGATTCGGAACTAGCTTTGGAACTAGCCTTGGAGTTAGTTGGACTCAACTTATTGAGTTGGAAGTTAACTCAGTTAGTTAGGTAGTTGACTCGGTATCCCATTGAAAGTTCAAATTAAAGGGTTCTCATGTTTGCAAATGAAGTTACATGGTGGTCTCAATTCAAATTAATGTGTTGGAGTAAATGTCTTGAAGTGTTTAGAAAGGTCTTGAAATGTCTAGAGATGTCTACAATGTTCCACACAATGTTAAAACCAAGTAGACCCTAAAATGTAGAAAGAAAAGTTGTTGTCATGAAAATGTAGCAGAATCTGCATTTTTTACAAGGGTTAATCGATTAACCCATTTGCACTGGCAAATGGTTAATCAATTAACCAGGTCAAATTTTGCCCACTTTTCCTGAAAAGTGGTGTTACGGCCACGACTCTGATTTTCCACCTTTTGCTTTGATGAATAGGTATAGAAACCCTTGTTTTTTGCTTGTGTTGATGATGTGATGTCTTTGTGAGGATGTGATTAATCGGGCTTGAAAAACCTGAATATTCCTGCAATGAAAACCATAGAGAAAAAGTGTGAATGCGTATGTCAGGGATGCGAATGCACATGCTTATGCAAAAGGCAAAAAAGGGAGGTCAAATTTTGGATTACGACAGCTGCCCCTGTTTAATCTTCTTAGACCTGAATGCTCGAATTGTGCCAGCTTTTCGATTATTCAATGTGGGTGGAGGTTAAATAAAATAGTAGCTCAAAAATTTGGCTGACGACGACCAAAGATGGTAAGGTGAAAGTGCAAATATTTGTTCAAGAGAAAGGTTTGACTGAGATCCGCTGGGGAGATAAGTCAGTCAAAAGGGAGTATGTTATGATGCATATGCTAGGATGCTTGATCTTACATGATGCTTGATAACATGTTATGCAACAATATAGGTTGATATGTTGTGTTGTAGGTAGGCAAAAATTACAGTAAAACGAACTCTACATCCTCAGCTAGAGAAAAGAAATCCACGAATGACGATGACATCGCTGGGGAAAGTGCCTAGAGATCTCAGACTTCCAGGCTATTACCAATACTACCGCTGGAGATGAAGGAACCTTTCAACTGTACCTGACTCTAGCTGGGGAATGAAGGAATCATGGGTGATCTTCAAATAACCAATTCTTCTTGGGGGAGAATAAGGTCAGGATGAATCTTATTGCGTGAAACAAAAGAAAACTGAAAAACCACCGCTGCTGGGAAATGATAGCTTTGATACTGCGAGGAATCCCACTCTTGTTGGGAGAAAAGAAAACATGTCTCTGCTTGGGAAAATGAAAGGTAAACAACCTCTTTTAAAGAACCATAACGATACTTGTTGAGGGTCAAACCTACAATTGAGATTACCGATCATCCCTTAAGGATTTCTGATAAAGCATGCAATGCATAATTCTTTCCTGGTTGATTTAGCTTTTTATTATTCTCAACACTTCATAGCATTATGTGATTACAAATAATAATTTATTTTGCAAACAAAATACTGAAAAGAGACAAATGAGAGATAAAATGCTGAATTTTATTGAATATGAAAATATTTGTACATAAGGTGTGTACAAGGATGCAAAAATATATGATGAGGAAATTTACAATAAATTTAAAAACAAAGTAAATGACAATGGGAAATTTGTTTTTGCATTGATTACAACATTGGACACCATCCACTATAAGTCTTGGTTCCAACACTGTGCGTCTATTGATGATGATTTGACTGATCATTTATCGTCTGAGGTCCAGCTATGGTGAAGATAGACTCAAGTGTTCACAATCAAATTCCTTTATCCCTAATTTTTTCCTGGACATTTTCTATTTTTTTCATCAACCGGGATACCCATTTTTGCCTAAGTCGCCCTTTCAGGTTTTTAACTTAGCGGGATATATATATATATATATATATATATATATATATATATATATATATATATATATATATATATATATATATATATATATATATATATATATATATATATATATATATATATATATATATATATATATATATATATATATATATATATATATATATATATATATATATATATATATATATATATATATATATATATATATATATATATATATATATATATATATATATATATATATATATATATATATATATATATATATATATATATATATATATATAGTTAGAACACAGATTGATTCTTAATAATATCTCTATATTTTGATGATAACTATTAGAAAATTTTGTATTTAAGAATTATATACTCTAAAATTTTCTTGAGAGTTTTTACTGCAGATAGTAATGAAATTAACACTCCAGAAGCAAATCTGAATTGTATACAAGAAATTAACTAGACTCTGAAGCGCCAGATGCACTCATTAGAAGATTCTGATTGCTGACAGAAGATCCTGAGCGTAGCCTCTAGAAGGATCTGAGGCAAGAAGCTCCAGAAGATTCTGAAGCAGAAGCTCCAGAAGAATCTGAAGAAAGCAGAAGCATCTGAAGCAAGTCAGAAGCATCTGAAGCAAAGAAGAATATTGTATGAAGAGTTTTTCAAAGCATAGTTTCTACAGAAGATTCTGAAAGTACTAAAGCTGCCAGTACTGAAGTTCTGTTTCAAATATGCTCTGATATTCAATACGCTGAAAGCACACATGTTGCAGAAGACTCTGATCTAGCAAAGTTCTGATCATCATTAGAAGACTCTGATCCAATCAGACTCTGATGAACTTGCTGAAAACTGAAGAAGAAATATTCAAAGATTATATCCGTTGGAGTAATTCAAACGTCTCTTTCCTCATTTATGCTAGACACAAGAACACAGACAAAAAGGATTTTTCTGTGCTTTCTTCTTCTAGGAAAGGTCACTTGATGTGAAGACAAAAAGGCTCAGACCTTTTTGGACACTCTTCTCAATGTGCAGCTCACCTTGGATCAGCTGCCTATAAAAGCAAGACTCCACCAAATTCTTCAGCAGAGACATCTTGCTGAAAAAGAATTAAACACATTCAAGCTCTCATACTCTCATATTTATTCTTAGAATTAATTTCATTGTACTTAAGCTTAAGAGAAATATCACTGTTGTGATAAAAGCTTTTTAGAAGCATTATTACTCTTGTATTAGATTTACATTGATTGTAAAGGATTTCCTTAAGAAGATTCAGTTGGAATCAGTAGCTCTTGAGAAGACTAAGAACAGTTGTTCTTAGGTGTTACTATTGTAATCTGTTTGATTAAATAGTGGATTAAGTCCTTGATAGAGAAAGGCAAATCACTCTAGGAAGGGTGGACTGGAGTAGTTGAGTTCAACGAACCAGGATAAAAATAATTGTGTTTTAATTTTATGTTTTAATCTTTCATACTTATTCAACCCCCCTTCTAAGTATTATCTCACCTTCAGCTGGCATCAGAGCTCCGGTTCTGTGTGTGCTACCACTTAACAGTGACAGTAAAGATCCAGAGAGAAATACTTTGATATATATATTTATTTGTTACAATGGCTGATAATACAATATCCAACATTAATAATAAATATGAAGAAAGGGACAGAATCAGCACCAAACCCCCTATGTTTGATGGGGAGAAATTTGATTACTGGAAAGATAGAATTGAAAGTTTTTTCCTTGGATATGATGCTGATTTATGGGATCTAGTCATAGATGGATATGTTCATCCCACAGATGGGAATGGCAAGAAGATAGATAGAAAATCTATGACAGATGCTCAGAAGAAAGATTTTAGAAATCATCACAAGGCCAGAACAATATTTTTGAATGCAATTTCTCATACTGAGTATGAAAAAATTACAAATAGGGAAACTGCTTTTGATATGTTTGAATCCTTAAAGATGACTCATGAGGGAAACTCTCAAGTCAAGGAAACAAAGGCTCTGGCTCTGATCCAGAAGTATGAGGCCTTCAAGATGGAAGACTCTGAATCTGTTGAAGCTATGTTCTCTAGATTTCAGATCCTCACAGCTGGGCTAAAGGTTCTGGACAAGGGATATTCTACATCAGATCATGTAAAGAAAATCATCAGAAGTCTACCTACCAGATGGAGACCAATGGTGACTGCCTTGAAGATGGCTAAAGATCTGAACAAAATCTCTTTAGAAGAACTCATCAGCTCACTGAGGAGCCATGAAATTGAACTTGAGGAAGATGAACCTCAGAAGAAAGAAAAAGGTAAATCTGTTGCTTTAAAATGTAATAAATCTGCTAAAGCTTTGCAGGTTATTGAAGAAAGCTCTGAAGAATCTTCTTCTTCTGAAGAAGATGAATTATCCATGCTGTCTAGAAGGATCAACAGACTCTGGAAGCACAAGGGAAAGAAGTTCAACAACTTCAGAAAATCTGATCATAGAAAGGAATCTTCTGGGCACAGAAGATCTGGCAAGAAAGATGTTGTGTGCTATGAGTGCAAAGAACCTGGGCATTACAAGAATGATTGCCTCAAACTTCAAAAAGAAAAACCCAAGAAGAAGTTTAACAAAAAGAAGAAGGTTCTGATGGCAACATGGGATGACTCAGATGAGTCTGAATCATCTTCTGAATCAGAAGAAGAATGTGCCAATGTTGCACTGATGGCCAGCACAGAAGATCAGGAGGAAGGAACCTCAGGATATGAATCAGATTCTGAATCTGACGATGATGTTGAAGAGGTAATTGCTAAACTTACTAAAGAAGAACTGATAAAAGTTTTATCAGAAGTTCTGAAAAGTTATAACAATATCAAACTCAAATACAAGAAGCTGAAAAGCAATCTTGAATCTAAGATTGATCTTCTGAAGACAGAACTTGTTGAGCAAAAAGAAATTAATCTGAAAAACAAAAATGACTTTGAAACAACTCAACAAGAATCTGAATCTGAGACCAAGTCATGTGAAAACATCTTAGAAAAATATGACTCTAGCTTTCAGAGATTCCTTACTAAGAGCATAGACAGAAGCAAGATGGCTTCTATGATCTATGGTGTTAGTGGGAACAATAAAAGAGGTATTGGATATGAATCTTCATCTGGAAGTAATCCAAAGTCTGTTGACAAACTTTTCATCAAGAAGACACCTCTGTACTCTCAATTTAAGTTTGGTCACTTAAATGACATTAAACACACAAGCTCTGAGAAGAATAGTTATGTGTTTAAACCCAAGGTAAGTCAGAATAAACATTATGTTAAAAAACAGAAGTTTAGACAAATCTCCAGAACCACTAACCCTAAAGGACCCAAGAAGATCTGGGTACCTAAAAGTAAAATAATCCCTGTTGCAGATGTTCTTAGCAGCAAGGTCAGGACACCAATCATGGTACCAGAACTCTGGATGCTCACGACACATGATAGGAGAAAAGTCTATGTTCCAAAGCCTGGAACTTAGATCTGGAGGTGATGTAAAGTTTGGAGGGAACCAGAAGGGCAAGATCATTGGATCTGGCACAATTGGAAATGGTAAACTTCCCTCTATTACTAATGTCTTACTTATTGAAGGGTTAAAGCATAACTTATTGTCCATAAGTCAATTAAGTGACAATGGTTATGATATTACCTTTAATCAAAAATGTTGTAAAGCTATTAGTCAAAAGGATGACTCTATTCTATTTAGTGGTAAGAGGAAAAACAACATTTATAAAATAAATCTTTCAGAACTTAAAGTTCAAAATGTTAAAGGCCTCTTGTCTGTTAATGAAGAGAAATGGGTCTGGCACAAAAAATTGGGCCATATTAATATGAGACGTATATCTCAGATTAATAAACTTAATCTTGTCAGAGGACTCCCTAATCTGAAGTTCACTTCATATGCTCTTTGTGAAGCATGCCAAAAAGGGAAGTTTTCAAAATCTTCATTTAAATCAAAAAAATGTTGTTTCTACTTCCAAACCACTAGAACTACTTCATATTGATCTGTTTGGACCGGTGAAAACTGCATCCATCAGAGGCAAGAAGTATGGATTAGTCATTGTTGATGACTATAGTAGATGAACATGGGTAAAGTTCTTAAAACACAAGGATGAGTCACATTCTGTGTTCTTTGACTTCTGCAAGCAAGTCCAGAATGAAAAGGATTTCAAAATTATAAAAGTCAGAAGTGATCATGGTGGTGAATTTGAAAATAAATATTTTGAAAAATATTTTTCTGAAAATGGCATTGCTCATGATTTTTCCTATCCTAGAACTCCACAACAAAATGGGGTTGTAGAGAGGAAAAACAGAACTCTGCAAGAAATAGCCAGAATCATGATCAATGAGACAAATCTGACAAAACACTTTTGGGCAGAAGCAATCAACACAGCCTGTTACATTCAGAACAAAGTGTCTGTAAGACCTCTTCTGAAGAAGACTCCATATGAACTGTGGAAGAACAAAAAGCCCAACATTTCATATTTTCATCCTTTTGGATGTATTTGCTATATGTTAAACACTAAGGAAAATCTGAACAAGTTTGATTCCAAAGCACAGAAGTGTTTCATGCTTGGATATTCTGAACGCTCTAAAGGCTACAGAGTATACAATACTGAGACACAGATTGTGGAAGAATCCATTCATGTCAGATTTGATGATAAGCTTGGCTCTGAAAAGCCAAAGTAGTCTGAAAACTCTGCAGATAGGGAAGTAGTCTTCATTGACTCTGAAGTTCCAAAAGTAGACAAAATTCAAGTGAAGGAACCAGAAGCAACGCTAGATGCTATTCCTTTAACTTCTCAGATGAACAATCTAAAAATTTCTGAAGAATCAATTATTAGAGGATCATCATCCAAAATTAAAGCTTCTCATCCAGAGGATGTCATTATTGGAAAGAAGGATGATCCCATCAGAACAAGATCCTTTCTAAGATCATCTGAAGCATCACTATTTGGAGTGGTGTCAAAAATTGAACCATCTTCTGTAGATGAAGCTCTGCAAGATAATGATTGGATTATTGCCATGCAAGAAGAGCTAAATCAATTCACCAGAAATGATGTATGGGATCTATTTCAAAGACCACAAGGATTCAATATAATTGGCACAAAATGGGTCTTCAGAAATAAGCTAAATGAGAAAGGAGAAGTTGAAAGGAATAAGGCAAGGCTTGTGGCTCAAGGGTACAGTCAACAAGAAGGTATTGATTACACTGAGACATATGCTCCAGTGGCAAGGTTAAAATCTATACGCCTTCTTATTTCATTTGCTGCACAAAATAACATCACTCTGTATCAGATGGATGTTAAAAGTGCCTTTCTTAATGGTATTATAGAAGAAGACGTTTATGTCCACCAACCTCCTGGTTTTGAAAATGAAAAATTTCCAGATCATGTTTTCAAATTAAAGAAATCTCTATATGGTTTAAAACAAGCTCCCAGAGCTTGGTATGAGAGATTGAGCAATTTTCTTCTGGAGAAAAACTTCATCAGAGGCAAAGTGGATACAACACTCTTCTGTAAAACTCTTAAGAAAGATCTGTTGATTTGTCAAATATATGTAGATGATATTATTTTTGGATCAACAAATATTATGCTTGGAAAGGAGTTTGCTAAATGTATGCAGGCAGAATTTGAAATGAGCATGATGGGAGAACTCAGATTCTTTCTAGGAATCCAAGTTAATCAAACTCCAGAGTGCACTTACATACATCAGACCAAATATGTTAAAGAACTTCTGAAGAAATTTAACATGATTGATAGTAAGCTGGCAAAAACTCCCATGCATCCTACTAGCTCACTTGGCAAGGAAGAGGTAAGTAAGAAAATAGACCAGAAGCTCTACAGAGGTATGATTGGCTCTCTTCTTTATCTAACTGCTTCTAGACCTGACATATTGTTCAGTGTTTGCCTGTGTGCTAGATTCCAATCAGATCCTAGAGAATCACACTTGACAGATGTCAAGAGGATTCAAAGGTATCTGAAAGGTACTTATAATGTGGGTTTGTGTTACAGAAAATCTGATGATTTCAAATTAGTTGGATTCTGTGATGCTGACTACGCTGGAGACAGAGTGGAAAGAAAAAGTACTTCTGGAAGTTGTCAATTTCTAGGAAGAAATCTAATCTCTTGGTACAGTAAGAAGCAACCCACAATTGCACTTTCAACCACAGAGGCAGAATACATTGCTGCTGCTGGATGTAGCACTCAGATGCTCTGGATGAAAAGTCAGCTAGAAGATTAGCAAATATTTGAAAGTAACATTTCTATCTTTTGTGATAATACTTCTGCTATATGTTTGTCCAAGAATCCCATTTTACACTCTAAGGCAAAACATATAGAAATTAAGCATCATTTCATCAGAGACTATGTTCAGAAGGGAATCATAAACTTAGCCTTTGTTGATACAGATCATCAATGGGCATATATTTTTACAAAACCCCTTGTTAAGGATAGATTCAAATTTATTCTGAAAAATATTGGTATGGATTTATGTCCAGAATAATATCTGTCAGAAGCAAATTTTTTTTACAGATGCAAAAATGCCTAATGCTCTGAAGTGTTTCTTCTGATTGCTTACTTAATCTGCTTAATATTTTTTTGTGAAACTCTGAACTAACAATCCTTAGAGGATCTGAACGTTGGTTAATGTTTCATTTCTCAAAAGACTTCAGAACACATGCAAGCAAACACGTGTCACACTAAATCTGCAGAGGTGGCGTGTACATTACTAAAGAGACGTTTGAGGTGAAGTTTGAATAGTGAAAATCTTGATTTTCCCCCCAATTTGTCAGAAGCAATAAATGTTTGAAATGATTATTATTCTTTTCATTTAATGCTTACTAAAACGTGCAAAAAATTCTGACTGATGGTATGCCTAAATGTTTTAGTATAAATACTTGACTTCTCTTCACTTTCACACTTTTAGCATCTCAGAAATTATATGCGTTTTCATCTCCTCTTTTCTCTGCATAAAAACCCTAAACCTAAGCGTGTGACAAAGCATTCTTCAATGGCAACTTCATCATCAACAGCTGCTCAATTCCAATCTTCAATGGCTGCAGTAACTTCTGCAAACATGGGTGTTGCTCCTTATTCTCCTCCCAAAAGAACTCTTTTAACCCCTGTTGAGAAGTTGGAGGTTTTATGTGAATCCATGGTAGAGTTTGACTCACTTGCTGAAAATGGCTTTGAATTTCGTTCTATTATTGGTGCTCAAGGATTGGTTAAGTACTTTGATAGACTCTTTGGACCAGTTTACCCCCTCCTTGTGAAAGAATTCTGGATCCATGCCTCTGTTTACCCCAAGTTCATCCTATCTTCTGTACTAGGAAAAGAAATCATTATAACAGAAGATCTGATCAGAAAATTAATTGGATATGAAGAAACAGATGGTGTTTCACACTTGCCAACTGGGCGTGTGGACATGGATGAAGTCTATGAAGAAGTGATGACTGCTGGTCAAGCTTCTAACAAATTCAAGGATCTGAAGCCTGACTACAAGATCTGGGCTAAGATCTTCATGGGATGCATCCATCATAGGAAGTCAACAAACTCTCCAGACTATGTCAATAATGAACAACTCTATTTCATGTATTGCCTCAGTCAGAGCACCAAGGTAGATCTTCTATACATTCTTTTTATGCATCTGTGGAACCATATAAATGCATCTAGAGAGTATGTGAAAGAAAAAGGACAGAAGACCGGGACCTGGATCCCCTTTGGAAGGTTGATCTCAGATCTTCTAACTGAAAATGGATTGGTCACTGCTCTGTACGCTGCTGGAGTTACAGAGGAACTGGAATTCATAATGGGAAAACCTCTGAATGCCAAAAGTCTTCAGAGACTCAAAATAGTTGATGAACTCACAACAGCGCCCAAGAAGCTGAATATGTCTGAACTGAGTCAGAAGAGGGTTCCTGTAGATGACTTTCCATTGTTCTTTGCTGAAGAGCCCAGACACATTGTAGTGATGTACATTGATGAATGTAAGAAGGAAGGAAAACCTATTCCTGCAAATGTGATACAGCTAGCAAGACAACCTCTACCAGATGTAGAAGAAGAAGAAGAAGAAGCACAACTACAGAGGAAAAGGACTCAGCCAGAAGCAGAACCTGCACCTGCTCAGAAGAAGGTCAAGATTGCTGAGAAGCCCCAGAAGCTCTTGAAGAGAAAAGAATCTGGAGACACTTCTTCTGTACCAGCCAAGAGGATCAAGATAAAAGGTACTAAAACTTCTGTATCTTCTGCAAATACAATTGTTTTAAATGATTCTAATATTAAGTCTGTTCCAAAACCACCCTCAACACAAACCACTTCTGTTACTGCTCCAAGTTCAAAATCACCACAAAAACAAACTTCTGTTTGTCGCTATTGCGAAAATCGGCGCCGGCTGAACAGAAGAGTCGCCACCGTGCGTTATTTATCCCAAAGGAGGGAAAGGAAACGCTCGAAGTAAACCTAACGCAAAGACGGGAAAAGGTATGGTCATCGCAACCAAAACCTGGATTCGGGAGTCGGTTACGCAAGGGGAAGGTATTAGCACCCCTCACGTCCGTCGTACTCGACGGGATCCACGCTTGCTTGGTTTGTACGGATTACACTTCTATCTAAACTAAAGGATGAGGTCTGAAAAGAAAAGAAAACATGACTCGGCAAAGCATCGCACTTTATGCCTACGTATTCCCGTCTAGAACGAGAAATCAGAGTCAACGTAGTTCGCCTAACTACGGGTGAAGGTGGGGAAAGGTTGCTCGCTAGGATATCGCATCCTATGCCTACGTACTTCCACACTGCATGGAAGATCAGAGCAAACGTAGTTCGGGCTACGCACGACACGAGCTGTTCAAGTGTCTTTTATGAAAAATCTCACCTTAAACAAGGGTTTTCTTATTGCAAAAAGGTTGATGTTTGTTCAAATCTTTTGACGGAAGAAATGAATTGATTTCTGTTATAACCTTTATTAATGTTTTTCTGTCGTTTTGAAGAGAAAAGAGATGACACTCTAAAAATCCTAGGGTTAAAAAAGGGGATAAAATCTACCCTAATGTTATCATGCATGGGTTAAGACCTAATGTCTATCATGCTCCTCTCTTGCGCAGAGAGAAACAGAGATCCTAAGGGAATAGACGGAAACAGAAACAGCAGGTATATACAATAAAGCAGTAAAATGCATGGATGCAACAATACAAGCGAGGCAAGGGAGTCCCACTCAACCTCGAACCTAGAAAATAATAGGCAAAAGTGAACAGAATTCACTTTCCACCCAGCAGGTTAAACAGCAAACAATACAGTCCGGGAAATTCAATCAATACATCAAGAATTAAACAGCTAAAACTACACAGCAAAGCAATCTTCATCAGCATCTTCCTTCAAGCAAAGCATCAACTATCCACAAGCTTCAAGCAAGCATCAGTCTATTATCTTCAATCTCCCAATGGCTTTTCTTCAAGTCCCATTCTCCAAGCTGAGGAACCAATCACAAGAATGAACTGGGTGTTAAGCAATTAGTTGACCACCAAAGGTGGCAAACAGACTGCTAACAACACATAGAATGTTTCTCTCAAGAGTTCTATCTCTTAGACACTATCACCAAGCCTTCCAAAGGAAGGGGGTGAATGTCTTAGAGAGACTCTGCATCATAGAGAGGGATGGAGGCAATCAAGACCTTCCATGTTTGTGAATCAAGTTTGCTACTCTAGAGCTCTGCCTAACTCCTAGATCCTAGAAACTTCAACAGCTGCCAGCAAGAGATACTCCTCATCAACCCTGGAAGTTGGTCTTCAATCTCTAATCTTCAAATGGGCTTCATCAACACAATCTTCAGCTCAAACCCCAAGCCCCAAACAAACCCAATACCCCACACAGACAAATAATAACCCTAAAGAGGGCACACCACACAGTCAAACAAATACAAGCAATATACTAATAGTAATAAGGGAAGCCTAATATTTTCTAAGGGATCTATTACCTACCCATAACCCCTATAGTCCCATACCCCAAAAGTCAAATCAAAATTCCTAAAAGAAATGATCTATCTCACCTATGCTCACTTAAAACCCTAATTTTAACCACTCTAATCTCACCTAATCAAACTACCTAAAAATTAATCCTAAAATTATGAATTAAATCCTATATACAAGTTGAAGTCCTAAGTGATATATCCTAAAAAGAATGGGTCCTAAATCTAAAGGGAACTATTAGAACTAAAATCAACAAAATTAAGTACTAAACTAAACTCATTAAAAAGCTATTTACAAGAAAAATGCACAAAAAATATTAAAACAAAATAAAATGCTATTTTTATTATTGGATATTTTTCTTAACAGAATTATGAATCTACCACAAAAAGAATCAATTAAAAATAAGCTTTTTCCAATTTTATATGAATTTTTAAAGATGCAAAAATATAAAGAAAATAAAAATCAAAGAAATGAATTAAATTAGGGAGGGGGTGTCAAAATTAACTTCGCTCAGTTCATTTATTGATGGGCCAGGGAAGTGGGGGGCGTGAATATCAATTACGCAGGGCCCAGCTAGTTTCAGAAATTCAAAAATAAAAAAGAAAGAAAAAGATTGAACGCTCGGTGTAGATAGCAAGGATTCATAGTTCATTTTCCATTGGGCTTTGCAAAGGGGGTGGGGATAGCATTGCTGATCCAGGCCCAGGCGTTTCATTTAGTGAAACGCTGCGTTTCGTCTTCATCAATTCCCTTCGTTTCTCTTTTGAATCTGGACCGTCCGATGAGTCTAATGAGTCAAAATTTTGAAACGATCCAACGACCATGGGTCATCGTCCCCAACATGCCATTAGGGTTTCAGAAATCGCATCCCATGCAAGAACCTTCAACTCATTCAATCTCCCTCGATTCTTCATCAAATCCCAAACTATAAAGAGCAATCTTGCTCTATTCTTTCCCAGGAACACAACTGCATTCTCAGTTTCTCCTAAAGTTTCCTATAATTCGCAAACAGAGAACTCTAAGATCTTGGTTCCACCAATTCTCACTGTGATCAACCCCTAGCAATTCTAGATTCTAATGGCACTAATGTGTTCTTCATGTCTCACTGATCTCAATATGCTATCGTATGTGAATTATTGCTCAATAATCTATGAGTTCTTGATCTTGAAAGATTCATCACTATGTTATCAATCCTCACGAAATTCACCCTAACTTTCTGAATTCAGTCATCTGATCAACCCTAACAGTTCTAACCTATTCTTTCTTCCTAATTAACACATAAATAAGGAGATAGAGGATAATTCACCAACCTGCTAGGTAGCTATGGCAGAGGTGGTTCCAGTCCAATTCAATGCTCGTAATCCTTCGAGAATGATCCTTGCTTGATGAGGAGCTTTCTATTTGCAAAGAAAATGGAGAGAAAATATTGTATCCTTGGCTGCAACTTTGATGCACAATCTTGATTTTTGAGAAACAGCTCCTTAAACAGCCATGGATAGACCTTGGAGGATGATATTTCACACTCACAACTCACCACAGATGGAAGATGAATAAAAGCCTTGAACAGAAATGGTGTATTATGATAATTCTCTCACTTGCTTGGAATTGAAGTAATCTCTCAAATCTCTCTATTCTCCCTCTTAATGCACCAACCTCTCACACATGTGATCTCACCTCAATATATAGACCAGCATGGAGGAGTCTAGAAGTTTCTAGCTCAATCCAAGATGTTTCTAGAAGCTTTGAGAAAATCTCATGACATGATATTTTGATATCTCATGGTATCTCCTTACAATGCACTTACAGCCCTTCAAAATCTCCTTACATGCCAAATTGGAATGATATGTAAGCTCCTTGCCTTGAAATTTACCTTGTGCCAAGTTTTCCATACTTGCCTTATTATGCAAGTAACAAAAATACAAAGCAAGTCCAAAATTTAAACCCTAACTCAAAAAAGTGGCTGAACCAATGTCTTTAAAATGTTGTTTGGAATCAATTTGGTATATTACATGACCCATTTTGGATTTATAGATTGCCCAAACCAATTTTTCATGTGAACTTTTTCAAGTTATATGCCATTTTTAAGTCATTTTTCACCAACTTTTATCAAGTCTTGTTCTATGCATTTCCAAACTTCCATGACCTCTTTTCTAGACTTAAAATGACATTTTGAGCAACTTTGATGTTGTGAAGTTTTTCATTTGAAGCTTCCTTGTATGAGTTTTAGGCATAGGCTAAGAATGACCTGTAATTCTCAAATGACCAAAATACCCTTTTCTTGCCAAGGACATAAGTAGAGTTCCACAAATCATATGAAGGCATACCATACCTTTATAGAAATCTAAGACAATGAGGAACAACTCTTATGTTGGCCAGAAATCCATTTGAAATCTCCTTGAAGGTCAAAAGTTGCTTGGAAGACAGACAACTTTCACAGACAAATTTCAGTGCCCTCAGATGACCTGTAACTTGCAAGAGCTATAACTTGAGTTCTATAAATCATCTTGATGACTTCCACCACTAAAATTAAAGCTATGAAGATACTCTACAAGTTTCATGTGGACCAGAAATTCATATGAAGCTTTCATCTTGAGTTACACTGCTTTGAAGTTTGACCTAAATCAGGGGATTTTACACTGAAACCCTAATTTGGTAACTCCTCTTCTCCTTGACTCCTGTTGATTTTTCTTTAGCACAACACCATATCCATATCCATATAGCAAATAATGAATCCCACATTCTTCAAATGATCCTTTCAAAACAAGTCTTTGACCTAGGGTTGACCTAGTATTGACCCAGATAAAACCCTAGTTGACTGACTTCAACTGAGGCTCTTGCAATCATTCCAATGACTTGGTTACTCCTCAAAAATGATAATCTAGGCTCCTCATAACATCCATACACCTCATGCTCTTGACTCATGGCTCACACTTCCTCTGATGATCCCCAAACAACCTCAAGGTAAGAGAGAACCCAATGAGTGATCTGTCAACACTTCAAAGCTCAAATTCTTCCCTGATGACCTGAGTAGTCTTGAATATGAATGAAACCCTTGAATATGCCTCTTGAGATAAGAATAGCGCTTGATCCCCTGATTAAGATAGCTTGCTTATGCTATGCAATGCAGATGAATACACTATGTACATAATGACTATGCAAATGACTATGCAATTGAAACATAAACCTAGGTTAGAAAAGGTTGGGCAAATTTTGGGGTACAACAGTTGCCCCTATTCAAGCGGCTTGGACCCGGCTGGATGAAGAGCGCGCAGCCTTCAGACATTCTAGGTACGAGACGGTTGAATACGAAAGAACCTGGAAATTTGCCAACCGCAAGAATAAATTGCGCACGACTACTGCCTGGGGAAGACCCTTCAGGGAAATGACTTCTGTTATCACGGCAACAACTAACCATTCCTTTGTCAATCTGCTTTTGTAAAATAATCTGATATTGTCTGCAGACCACTCCATTCCGCAGAAATGAGCATACACCACACAACGAGCAATTGTTGACATCACTTATCAACCTCTGTTGATCTCACTTATCAACCAAGCACACGCTAACCAGCGGGATAATACTGACTTCACTTGTCATGTTGACTTCACTGATCAACCTTTCGTATCCTGAAGAAACGATCAAACGCTTAACCAAACGAGACAATGTTCGAAGACATGAACAACCGACTCTGCGGGGAAATGAGAAACTTAACTAAGTAACTCTGAGAGGATAATTCTGACGACTGCCGTCAAACACCTGCTGGGGAAATTGGGAACTTAACCAAACACCTTGACGAGAATAACCTTGTTGAAAAATACGAGGAATTTAACCAAACAACTCCTGTGGCGAATACCCTGCCGGGGACTATGAGGGACTTAACCAAATATCTCGTTGAAGCGACACCCTGCTGTAGCACATAACTCCGCTGGGGGAACTACGGGTAACCACCCAAAAATCTGCATTGCCATCTTCTAATGCTGACTCCACAGCATCCTGAGAAAGACTCAGATGGGGGAATGCAAGTAACTTAACCAAGCGACTTGTCAAAGAATACCCTGCCGGGGACTACGAGGAACTTAAACAAGGATCTCGTTGAAGACCACCCCGCTGGGGATTACGTCTCTACTGGGGTAACTGTGGGTAACCACCCAAAATCTGCATCATGCCATTTCCACCGTACCCTGATAAGGACTCGGCTGGGGAGAAAGAGAAATGCTTGACCAAGCAAATCTGCTAGGGGAATATGACATGACGAACACGATCACTGCATGTCTGGCACAACAACCCTCTGTAACAAGATGAACACGATCACTGCGTATTCTACACCACAACCCTCTTGACAGGAGAAAACACGATCACTGCGCGTCTTGATGCCACAAACAAAATCACATAATGAGGCAAACACGACGAACACGATCACTGCATGCTGTGTTACAATCAAAATCCTATCGACCATAAGTCCAACCGGATGAGGTAAACACGATCACTGCGTGCCAAACGGAATAAATCCACATAGAAGAGGCGAACACGTTCACTGCGTACTTCAACCACCCCTATGATGAACACGATCACTGCGCATCTCGACCAACAAACCCCCAAAATGACGTCAACACGATCACTGCGTGTGTCACCAACCCATGTAATAGGACGAATACGATTACTGCGTATGCCGACCAACAAAACCAACTGATACGATAGCCATGATCACTGCGTGCTTCGCGTCACAAGTTCCCATGGTATTATCAACACGATCACTACGTGCCATATGAATACGATCACTGCATATCTTGAACACGATCACTGCGTGTTTGAACACGATCACTGCGCGTTCTGAGCCACGATCCTCTTGACTGGAGAAAACACGATCACTGCGTGCTGTGTGTCACAACTAACCCACACAACTGGACGAATACGATCACTGCATATTCTAACCATACATAGGGTGAACGCGATCACTGCGCGCTTCATGTCACGGCCCTCTTGACTGGAGGAAACACGATCACTGTGTGCCTTGTGACACAACTTCAAACATGGGACGAATACGATCACTGCGTACTTCGGCCACCAACAACCAGATGAACACGTTCACTACGTGTGCTGTGATAGGACAAACACGATCACTGCGCATTTTGACCAACGAAAACTGGATATACACGATCACTGCGCGTCAATCTATAACCACCGTATAACGGACGAATACGATCACTGCGCATATCGACCAACAAACATCACATGATACGGTAAACACGATCACTGCGTGTCCTGCCCAATAAAACCCCGAAACAATACCATCACGATCACTGCGTGCCTTACAAAACAATCTTCTTAGATCGGGACGAACATGATCACTGCGCCATTCGACCACATATATACATACCAAGATCAACACGATCACTGCGTGTCACACAACATGAACCCCATAGATGGTACAAATACGATCGCTGCGTATTTGGGCCACAAATCAACATCTCAAAATCAACACGATTACTGCGTGCCTCACAATATGAACCCCGTATATGGTACACATACGATCGCTGCGTATTTTGACCACAAATCAACATCCTCCTGAACCACGACTTCTCTTATCGGCAGGGAACAACACATCAGAAACCGAAGAGGTAACCACCTGGCTTATGTTTCCAAAATGCACGTTTGATAATGACATAATGCTTTCACACAGCATGGAAATGCGACGTGTAAAATGAAAATGCTCATGATGCATGCTTATGCAAAGATTTACTTCAGCAAAATAAATGCTGAAGACACACTGGATCCGCCGGGGATGACCAGAATACTACCGATACGCTTCCAACAAAATAAATGTTGGGAAGATGAACTAACTCCGCTGGGGATAACCATCCTGCTGGGAAAGTAGCTCATAAACTCAAAACTTCAAATTCTGCTGAAGACAATCCTCCTGACGAGGAAGAGCGACTTGCTGGGGAAAGAAAGGACAATCGCTAGGGAAAACTCCTTTCAGCAGCTCCAACCACCTGATCACACTCTGTGGAGGACCTCTCCTGCTATCACTGAGCTGGGGAAATTATCCCGCTATCACTGAGCTGGGGATTGGACTACACATTCTGATTTGCACTGCACAAGAACTCTCTGGGAAGTTAATCACATTTGTCTTGACCTTCGCTGAGGAGGACTCTGCTCTACTTGATAAGCTGATTCTGAACTACTGAAGATACATTGATCTTTTCCTTTGACGCAATTTCCGCTCTCCTGGGGAGACAACATTCAATTTTGCCTGGGGCGACTTCACCAGGGGAAGACACAACATTCAACCTCTGGAGAGGGTACCAGCCTGCCATGGACTTTGGCGGGGAACTTTGCGAGCTTTTGAATACCTGCAAAAGTCAACAAGCAAACACAAGGCAATCTATGCAAAAGAAACATCTTGGTAATCACCCACGACAACCATTCAGGTAGTTTCTAGTTTTAACAATCATCGGCCGAGGCCCGCCTGTTTACACACATGTAAGTTTATCAAAACATCGGCGCTTTTTACAAACAAAACTGTAAAATTAAAACCAAAGTCACACATTACACTGAATAAAACACTTTATTGATAACGGCCTGAGAATAGGCAAGATTTGTACATCAGATGCAACTCCTGAAAAGAGGTAGTCACACATAAACAAAATGCAGAAGTATACAAATATACAGAATAAAATTTGTACACATGTCGGCAACGTGTTACAGACGAACACCATGAACCGATCCTCCTATGACTCGTCGGACTCTGACGCTTTCCCGATCTTTGTCTTTGGAAGAGATTGCTTTGGATAATTGACCCCCAGATGCTCCCCAACCGTTAACCATCAAACTCGGACCGCAGTCATTTGCTTCTCAAATCCCTAACTTTTGTGTGAATCGCCCTTTGCGGGTTTTCGATTCACCAGGATACCCTTTTTTGCCGAAGCCGCCCAGTGTAGGTTTTCGACTTCGCGGGTGTACATTTTTTCCATTTTATCCCTAACTTTTGCCCGAACCTTTTTATTTTGTTTTTGGTTCGCCAGGATGCCCCATTTTTGCCTGGACTCTCTTTTTACTGTCCAGCGGGTCAATTTTAAGCAAAGTATTTTTTAACTGCGTCCGAGTTCACAGGGGACGAAAAGTCTTCACCATCCATGGTGGATAATAATAAGGCTCCTCCAGAGAAGACCTTTCTCACGACGTATGGACCTTCGTAATTGGGAGTCCATTTGCCCCTGTGATTCGATTGCGGTGGGAGAATCTTCTTCAGCACAAGATCACCCGTCTGAAAGCTTCGAGGTCGAATCTTCTTGTCGAACGCTTTCTTCATCCGGCTCTGATACAGCCTACCATGTGCAATGGATGCCAGTGTCTTCTCATCTATCAAACTCAGCTGATTCAATCTACTTCTCACCCATTCTGCCTCGTCCAGCTTAACATCAAGCAAAACCCTCAAAGATGGTATCTCAACCTCCAATGGCAGGACAGCCTCCGTGCCATATACTAGCGAGAACGGTGTTGCCCCAGTTGATGTGCGTACTGTGGTACGATAACCGTGCAAAGCGAATGGCAGCATCTCATGCCAATCCTTATATGTTACCACCATCTTCTGAACAATTTTCTTTATGTTCTTGTTGGCCGCTTCAACAGCGCCATTCATCTTGGGTCTGTAGGGAGATGAATTATGATGCTCGATCTTGAAATCCCGACAAAGATCCCTCATCATCTTATTGTTCAAGTTCGAACCATTATCAGTAATGATTCGCTCAGGAATACCGTATCTGCAAATTATATCCCTCTTGATAAATCTGGCCACCACTTGCTTCGTCACATTGGCGTAAGATGCTGCTTCCACCCACTTGGTGAAGTAATCGATCGCAACCAGAATGAAGCGATGCCCATTAGAAGCAGTAGGCTCAATCTTGCCAATCATATCAATTCCCCACATGGAGAAAGGCCACGGAGATGCCATAACGTTCAGAGGACTTGGTGGCACATGGATCTTATCTGCATAGATCTGGCACTTGTGACACCGCTTGGCAAATTTGAAACAGTCCATTTCCATCGTTAACCAATAATACCCTGCCCGCAACAACTTTCGAGTCATAGCATGCCCACCAACATGCGTACCAAAAGTTCCTTCATGGACCTCTTCCATGAGCAAGTTGGCTTCCTTCTCATCTACACACCGGAGGAGTACCAAATCGTGGTTCCTTCTATACAAAACGCCGTCGAGATTCAGATAAAAGTTGCCTGCTAATCTCCTTAGAGTCTTCTGATCACGACTGGATGCCCCAGCCGGATACTCCTTATTCTTCAGGAAATTCTGTATGTCGAAATACCAAGGTTTACCGTCAAATGCTTCATCAATTGCAAACACAAAGGCCGGCCTATCAAGGCGAGAGATGACAATGCTGGGAGCCTCATTCCAGCGGTTGACTTTATACATCGAGGATAACGTTGCAAGGGCATCCGCCATTTGATTCTCCGCCCGAGGTACATGATGGAACTCCACCCTATCAAAGAAAGGTAGCAACCTTCTCGCATAATTCATGTACGACACCAGATTAGGTTGGTGCGTCTCCCACTCTCCCTTAATCTGATTCACAACCAATGCTGAATCCCCATATACATCCAGATTCTTGATCCTCAGATCAATAGCCTCCTCTAACCCCATAATGCAGGCTTCATACTCGGCTTCATTATTCGTCACTGGAAAAGTCAATCTGGCCGTGAACGGGATGTGCGACCCGTGGGGAGTTGTGATGATTTCCCCAATCCCGCTACCGTACGAATTGACAGCCCCATCAAAAATCAATTGCCACTGGGAACTCTGCTCAGGTCCTTCACCAGGCAACGGCTCATCACAATCTTTAGCTTTCAAGTACATTATGTCCTCATCAGGAAACTCAAACTTCATAGGCTGATAATCCTCAATTGGCTGTTCGACGAGATATTCGGACAGAACACTTCCCTTAATGGCCTTCTGGGAAACATACTGGATATCGTATTCTGTCAATACCATCTGCCATCTAGCAATCCTTCCAGAGAGCGCTTGCTTTTCAAACACATATTTGATCGGATCCATCTTCGATATCAGCATGGTTGTATGGTTCAGCATGTACTGTCTTAGACGTTTGGCAGCCCACGCCAATGCACAACACGTCTTTTCGAGCATAGAGTATCGAGATTCACAATCCGTGAACTTTTTACTCAAGTAGTAAATTGCATGCTCTTTCCGCCCTGTCTCGTCATGTTGACCGAGAACACAACCCATACTGTTCTCTTGAACCGTCAGATACATAATCAGTGGTCGTCCCGCTACTGGGGGTATCAACACCGGAGGTTCCTGCACGTATTCTTTTATCTTTTCAAATGCCCTTTGGCAATTGTCGTTCCAGACCACCGCTTGGTCTTTCTTTAACAACTTGAATAATGGTTCACACGTGGTCGTTAGGTGAGAGATGAACCTAGCAATGTAGTTCAACCTCCCTAAGAATCCACGGACTTCTTTTTCTGTTCTCGGTGCTGGCATCTCTTGTATTGCTTTTATTTTTGCAGGATCGACCTCGATTCCTTTCTTGCTCACAATGAACCCCAGTAGCTTCCCGGATCTCACTCCGAAGGTACATTTATTAGGATTCAGCCTCAGCCTGAACTTCCTCAGCCTCTTGAACAACTTCAGCAGATTAACCAGATGTTCTTCCTCTGTTTGAGACTTGGCAATCATGTCATCGACATACACCTCGATCTCTCTGTGCATCATGTCGTGAAAAAGCGTCGTCATGGCCCGCTGGTACGTTGCCCCAACATTTTTCAAACCAAAGGGAATCACTTTATAACAGAAGGTTCCCCACGGGGTGATAAAGGTCGTTTTTTCCATATCCTCCGGAGCCATTTTGATCTGGTTGTACCCCGAAAAGCCATCCATGAAGGAGAATACTGAAAACTGAGCCGTGTTGTCAACTAACACGTCAATATGCGGCAGCGGGAAATCATCTTTCAGGCTCGCTTTGTTTAGATCCCTATAATCAACACACATTTGAACCTTGCCATCTTTCTTTGGCACAGGCACGATATTAGCGACCCAAGTGGGATAGGTGGTAACAGCCAGGAACCCAGCATCCCATTGTTTATGCACTTCTTCCTTTATCCTTACGGCCATGTCAGGACGAGTCCTTCTGAGTTTCTGCTTCACAGGCGGGCAATCTTCCTTCAACGGCAGACGATGAACAACCATATCAGTATCCAAACCTGGCATGTCCTCGTAGGACCAAGCAAATATATCACTGCATTCACGCAGCATCTCAATAAGCTCTCGCTTGACGTCAACTTGCAACGCGGCCCCTATACGGATATTCCTGACGCATTCTTCAGACCCCAAGTTGACAATATCAATCTCTTCCTGGTGAGGCAGAATGACTCTCTCCTCTTGCTTCAATAACCGACTAAGCTCTTCTGGTAAGTCACTATCCTCCACAATCTCCTCCTCAGCTTGGAAGATCGGATGCTCGAAGTCTAAACGAGTCATAGGAAGTTTTTGGTCGGTGTCATCTGAAAATTCATGAATCCTGCGAGGGAAATGGTTAAGTGCTTCAAAAATGATGTACACGCAAAATGCATAACCACGCTGCCATTTTATTGAAAAATAAAAACAGAAAGAAAAGGATCACAACATTTGAATGTAAAAAACGCCGTCATTTATTAATCATGCAAACATATAGGCAAACAGTTAGGCCCTAAGACAAGATCAACGATGCCCCAGGCAAGGCATGTGATCATACAAATGATTGAAAAAAAACAATGCATTACTGTTTGGTGACTTGGATGACGTCCTGGATGGACCAGTTGCATAGGCTTTGCCCTGGCGTGCTGGGTCGAATCCATGCGTCCAGGTCGCAATCGCTATCCACTTCCTCCATATCAGATACGACATTAATCCTTTCGAAACTAACTCCTCCGGGCGTGAACACCACAGGCCCCTTGTACTTAGGCGCACTCTGCGAGGGAGATGGGCGGTACCCCAAACCATACCTATCTTGCTTCACTGGGATGTCCAGGACCTGCCCCCACTTCTGAGTCTCTCCTGCTTGTACCAGCGCCTTGGCTTCTTTATACGAGGAGACGACCACCTCTTGCCCTTCACTCTTTAACGAAGCCTCTTCTTTAACCTTCACCCCTTCGAACACTTGACACAGTGTTTCATGAATTTCTCCATCTACCTCCACGTACTTGAAAGAAGACAAATGACTGACTAAGATATCCTCTTCGCCACACACCGTCACAATACTCCCCTTAACCATATATTTCAGCTTCTGATGGAGCGTAGAAGTTACTGCCCCAGCGGCATGAATCCAAGGTCTCCCGATCAAACAGCTATATGCAGGCTGGATGTCCATGATGTAAAACACTGTGTCAAACACCTCTGGTCCTACCTGGATGGGTAACGTTACTGATCCGAATACCGACCTCCTCGTTCCGTCAAAGGCCCTCACTACCAAATCACTAGGTGTGCACAACAACCCACGGGTATCTAATTTCAACAGGGCTTTTTTTGGTAACACATTCAACGAGGACCCAGTGTCTACCAGCACATGGGATAAAATAGTGCCCCGACATTCGATAGAGATGTGCAAAGCATTATTATGATCACGCCCTCGAGGTGTTAGGTCAAAATCCATGAATCCCAGTCCATGCCCAGCGTTAACATGTGCCATGACTCCCTCCAGCTGATTAACTGAAATCTCTTGCGGCACGAAAGATGTCTCAAGTACTTTCAACAGGGCATTTCTATGCGCTTCCGAACACAACAGCAGCGATAATATGGAGATCTTAGACGGGGTCTGCTGCAGGTGATCTACAATCTTGTAATCACTTTTGCGGATCAACCTCATGAATTCTTCCACATCTTTGGTTATCGGCTCTTTCTTTTTACTCCCTGAAGATTCCCCCTCAACAACTTTGTTCTTACCCCTGGCAAGCCTCTCTGCTTCGACCTCAGGTGAAGTGAAAATTCTCCCGCTTCGGGTTATACCACCCGCTCCCACTATGTTATCCACGGATCCTGCTGGCGGATCATTCAAGTCAATTTTTCCCCCATCGTAATACACCTCAGCACCGTAGCACCACGGGACTTCCTTTGTGCTTTCATAAGGGACTGGCTTAGCCTTGGTAATAGTAATGGTCGGCCTTTTCGATGATGCCGAAATTGTCACTGATTTGAACGGAATGGTGATCGTAGCAATCTCCCTACGCTCTTCTTCAGATTCTGTCTCAACAGACTTCTCTCGCCCCGCAGCCCTGTCAAACTGCAAACTTCCTTCATCAATCAAACCTTGAACTCCCCTTTTCAACTTCTCACAGCCCCCAGGTTGAATCAAACAGTCAACACACTCTTCACTGCAACCGGGATAGACACCTCCTTTCAACAAGCGCTGCTTTACGTAACTCAAAGGGGTTTTCAGCTCGCTCACTTCTGACACCAAGTTCAACTCATCATCTAACATGATTGCATTGGCCCCAGCCCCACCATGCTTGGGCATTGGCTGCTGCGTGATATTGGGACCGTCCTTCCCGAAGTTAATAGCTGTACTATCAAGCAAATCCTGTACTTTATGCTTGAATGCTAGACAATTTTCAATATTGTGCCCTGGTGCACCCGAATGGAAGTCACAGTGCTCATTAACGTCATATCCGACTGGTGGCTGGCCAGTTGGTGGTGCTAAGGTCCTCTTCTCGACTAGCTGCAATTTCAACAAAGTTTGAAGGAGTTCTGCATATGATACCGGCGGTACTTCGAATATTCTCCTCGGTCGTGGGTTCTGAAGTCTGCGATGATTATTATTAGGCTGCTGCTGAGCCTGCTGCTGTGGTTGTTGTCTCTGCTGCTGAGAAGGCCCTGGAATGGTTACACTTGCAACTTGCGACTGCTGACGCCTGTTCTGACCTTTATTCCTTCGTCGAGCACTGTATACAGCGTTGGTGTCACCCTGCCTTTTACCACCAAACGTCTTCTTATTACCTCCTGCGGAACTAGACTCACCCGCTTGAATTTTACCAATCTTTACCCCGTTTTCAATGCGCTCCCCCATCAAGATCAACTCAGAGAAAGTACTCATCGAAAAATTGAGAAACCGGTCATAGTACATTCCAGAGAAAGTTCCTATGAACATATCCATCATTTCGCGCTCCACCATCGGAGGGTGCACCCTAGCAGCCAAATCTCGCCATCTCTGGGCGTATTCCTTAAAGCTCTGCTAGACTCTTGAGACATGCTTTGCAGCTGGACTCTGTTAGGGGCGAGATCACTATTATATTGATAATGTCGGACAAAAGCCTCTGCCAGCTCTTTCCAACTCCTGATCTAAGTAGGCTCCAAGCTCATGTACCACTCCAGTGATGGCCCCGACAGGCTATCCTGGAAGAAGTGCATTAGCATCTTTTCATCCTCAGAATACGCAGACATACGCCGGTAAAATGCGCGCACATGCACCCTAGGGCATGTATCCCCTTTGTACTTATCAAACGACGGTGCTTTGAATTTCAGCGGGACCCTCAACCCTGGGACTAACCCCATATTTGACATATCCAGCCCAAGAGCATTCTGGCTGGCCAACCCGTTCACCTTCTCTTCTAGCAATCTCATCCAATGGTTTTCATCCCTGGCTCTTTCATAACCCTCATTCTGACCAGAGAACACATCCTCCTGACGATCCTCCCAGCGAGGTACTGCATCGTATCCAACATAGTTTGCATCACGGCCCGGACCCGTTTGGACGTACCTGGGGTCATACCTCAGATTACCCATTTCTTGAGCGTTATATGCGCTAGTTCTATATCCAAGATTTCCATAGCCACCAAACCCAGCCTTGGCGCCAACCATGTTGCCATACCCCATATTCACACCATTGAAGCCCTGGTTACCATTAATACCATTCATTCCGACATTCTCTATGCCCCCATTGAAACCCTGGTTGACATTACCGACAAATACCCCAGCAGTATCTGTATTGGCATTCATATTACCGGCGTTCCTACCTCCACCTACAGGACCAGTCTCTCCAGCATTCAAACCGTTCACGGGAATAACATCAGCACTTTGACGATTCTCAACTCGGGGAGAAGCAGCAATATTTTCACCATGCGGTGTCCCGTTGTTCTCAGCCCGTGCGACTATCGGTTGAACCAGACTCTGTAGCTGCTCTTGTCCTTTGGCGATGGTCTCCATGGTTTGCATGAGCAGGGCCATCCTGTCACGCATCTCTTGCATTTCACTCTGCACGTTGTCCATGATCTTCTTCTGGTTGATCCTTGTAGAGTAACGGTGGACCCGCTTTTCTGCAATCCTGAAAATACCTGGAATGGACGCAGGAGATAAGATACACGAATCACAAACCTGTAATGCAAATATGAGTATGTATGCAAAATGCAATATGTGTCTGTGCATTAGGGATTATCATTCCCCGATTCTAGTATGAATGTGCCAGTGCAGTGACAGTGCTAGCAATACGGTGATTGGAGCCGAATCATAGAAAGCCTCATATATTGCAGAGAAATCCAAGAATACAATATCACTGAGTACAATAAGAAGGCATGACCTCAACCAACAACCCTGGTGATGGTCAGCGCTATGCAAATAAAGCATACAAGTTAATACATGAAATGATCAAGTACTCCCATAAGCCCGGTACTCTTCTATTAACTTCTTGGTCTCTGGATGACTTGGTCGGGTAAGCAGCCCCTCAACAAGTTGATTTCTCCGCTTGAGAACACGTCGCACGTCACCAGCGGTTTCCTCCCATGCCCCTTCTCCGAAGCGATCCTCTAGCTTCCGCTTCTGAGACACAGCCTCGTTCCTGCCTTCGATGGCCTTGTTCAATGCATTCTGGAGACTATATATGGTCATTACCTCTTCTTCATGCTTCTTAATGCTAGCCTTCAACTGCTCTTTGAGTTCAGAAATTTGCTGCTTCAATTTATCTTCCCTCTTTTTGTTGTTGGTTAGCGTAGCATTCCATGTCTTGTTACAAGAAGAGATTTCTCGGTGAGCGGCGTCGAGTGCTTTCTTTTTGGACTCCAACATGTCATGAGAGCTTCTGAACTCTTGCCCCAGACGTTCGCGCTTCTTTTTCTCTTCAGTCAACTCATCCCCTAGCCTGTTTACTAGTTCGATCTGCTGTTGGAAAGAACGTACCGCCTTATTCTTCTCACTACGCATCTGAGCTAGCTCCTTTTCTAGCTCTTCATTAATCTTCATCAAGGCTTCCTTTTCTTTCACAACTCGCTCGTAGACTTCCAAAGTGACAGTGGTTGGCTCCTCCACCGGAATATGAATAGGGACTGGTGCAGCGGGAAACGGCATCAGTAACTGCCTTGCCCTCTCCTGGATCCAAACTTTGTAGGGTGCATACGCCTGACAATCATTCTTCCCCAACAGTGGTTTCCCCTTTCTGTTAATACGCGTCCAGGCATGCCGAAGCTTGGCTAGTAACTCTCCATTCAAATCACCGGTGAAGTACAGAGAGTCCTGTACTTCTTCCTCCTGAGGTGGGTTCTTCAACGCATATCCAAACTGGCGGACAAACAGAGATGGGTTGTAATTGATGCACCCTTTTCTTCCTATCAACGGAACATTAGGATACCCAGAACAACTGACAATAAGCTCAGACCCCAGCAAGTCTCGGTCAAACCACTCAATGTCTTCAGAAGACAACCTCATCATACGCTCTGGCCAGTCAGCTATAGTCGCACTATCCACAAAAGGTCCCTTCAGGGGAAGATGGCTCTTAAACCACATATACAACAAAGGCACGCAACAGGAGACGTTCTTGCCTCTCCTGTTCTCATTTCTGTAGTGCATCGAATGGTAGAAGTCCCCGATCAGTGTAGGTACCGGGTTGCCAGCAGCAAATAAATGAAATGCATCCATGTCCACGAAGTTTGGGAAATTGGGAAACAACACTATCCCATAAATGCATAGAGCCAAAATAGCGTTAAAGACCACCCAACACCCATTCTTGGCGTACTCTTGAGCCTTACCAACCAGAAAATGGAGAGAGAAACCCGGAACCCCCCGCCAAGAAGTCATCAACAACTCAGAAGCATTCATGTGCAAGGCCTTAGCTAAATCCTCCAGCTTGGGCTCAGCGGCAGAGTGAATAAAAGGAACTGCATTCTGTACCGGCAGCTCAGTAAACTCTACATACTCCTCCATGGTAGGCCCCAAGATAAAATCAGCAAACGTGAAACATCTCAAAGCCGGGTCATAGAATTGCATCAGCGTATACATCCCATTCAATTCATCATCAGTGGATTTGCGAACCAAACTCAACAGCCGTCCGTAACTCTGCCTGAAGCTTCTACGGACATCCTCATCTGCAAGAGAAATCAGACCCAGGATGGGAGTAATATCAGGGATAGGTAGCTTGTACGCAACTGTCATCCTCAAACCAGCCATGATCAATACTCAGGAGTCCAGACACTAGAACCAGGGAATATGCAAATGCATTTGCAGCACAGACACACGTTAATGGGATGCAATGATAATGATTATGCAAACAATGCAATGCAAGCAACATGCAACAGGGACCAAGTGCCATAGCTGAGAAGCCTGAACCATATCAAAAGTCTCAAATAGACCCTCTAGAATTTCTCAAACCCTGGTCTCAGATAGACCCAACATAAATCTCCAACACTGGTCTCTGATAGACCTCATAACATAACTCCAACTGGTCTCTAATAGACCTCATATCATAACTCTAACTGGTATCTGATAGACCTCACAACTGTCCATAAATACCCAGGATCTCAGATCAAGAAATAACCGGTATCTGAAGGTCTAGTTACCTGCATAACCCTAAAACCCTCTCACAGGTAGGTGTCCTAGTAACTGACAAAGGTATGGCATCCTATGCGGTCGTCGGCGTCACAGACTTTCAGGGTTGATGATACGATTCCCAGAAGGAGTGGCATCATCAAATCCTGAAGAGGCTTCACTTAGCCAACTTCCAAATGATCGGTCCCCAGAGTCGACAATCCAACTAACCAGCAACCCGAGCCACCCAAAGGGCAGGACAGGAGGCCAACCAGAAGAACCTCGTCTGAGTGTGGATTTCATGGGACACTAGGACATGCAAAGCACGTGCGCGCCCACTAATCTCCACTCTAAATCTAGGTGCACTCAAGACCAGGTCCGACTTATCTCTCAATCATGGAACACCCGCCACACCCCACAATACAGCAATAATAACAATAATAAAGTGCTGAAATGTAAATACAGAAATGTAAATCCATACAAAATCCTCGACGGGAAAACAAGCGCTAGGATTGACTCTCTTAAGGGACGTTGGATCCCAAATGCATAAGGAACTATCGCAGTCCTTAGCAGCCAGGGGACGTTGGATCCCCAGCAGAGTCGCCAGCTGTCGCTACTGCGAAAATCGGCGCCGGCTGAACAGAAGAGTCGCCACCGTGCGTTATTTATCCCAAAGGAGGGAAAGGAAACGCTCGAAGTAAACCTAACGCAAAGACGGGAAAAGGTATGATCATCGCAACCAAAACCTGGATTCGGGAGTCGGTTACGCAAGGGGAAGGTATTAGCACCCCTCACGTCCGTCGTACTCGACGGGATCCACGCTTGCTTGGTTTGTACGGATTACACTTCTATCTAAACTAAAGGATGAGGTCTGAAAAGAAAAGAAAACATGACTCGGCAAAGCATCGCACTTTATGCCTACGTATTCCCGTTTAGAACGAGAAATCAGAGTCAACGTAGTTCGCCTAACTACGGATGAAGGTGGGGAAAGGTTGCTCGCTAGGATATCGCATCCTATGCCTACGTACTTCCACACTGCATGGAAGATCAGAGCAAACGTAGTTCGGGCTACGCACGACACGAGCTGTTCAAGTGTCTTTTATGAAAAATCTCACCTTAAACAAGGGTTTTCTTATTGCAAAAAGGTTGATGTTTGTTCAAATCTTTTGACGGAAGAAATGAATTGATTTCTGTTATAACCTTTATTAATGTTTTTCTGTCGTTTTGAAGAGAAAAGAGATGACACTCTAAAAATCCTAGGGTTAAAAAAGGGGATAAAATCTACCCTAATGTTATCATGCATGGGTTAAGACCTAATGTCTATCATGCTCCTCTCTTGCGCAGAGAGAAACAGAGATCCTAAGGGAATAGACGGAAACAGAAACAGCAGGTATATAAAATAAAGTAGTAAAATGCATGGATGCAACAATACAAGCGAGGCAAGGGAGTCCCACTCAACCTCGAACCTAGAAAACAATAGGCAAAAGTGAACATAATTCACTTTCCACCCAGCAGGTTAAACAGCAAACAATACAGTCCGGGAAATTCAATCAATACATCAAGAATTAAACAGCTAAAACTACACAGCAAAGCAATCTTCATCAGCATCTGCCTTTAAGCAAAGCATCAACTATCCACAAGCTTCAAGCAAGCATCAGTCTCTTATCTTCAATCTCCCAATGGCTTTTCTTCAAGTCCCATTCTCCAAGCTGAGGAACCAATCACAAGAATGAACTGGGTGTTAAGCAATTAGTTGACCACCAAAGGTGGCAAACAGACTGCTAACAACACATAGAATGTTTCTCTCAAGAGTTCTATCTCTTAGACACTATCACCAAGCCTTCCAAAGGAAGGGGGTGAATGTCTTAGAGAGACTCTGCATCATAGAGAGGGATGGAGGCAATCAAGACCTTCCATGTTTGTGAATCAAGTTTGCTACTCTAGAGCTCTGCCTAACTCCTAGATCCTAGAAACTTCAACAGCTGCCAGCAAGAGATACTCCTCATCAACCCTGGAAGTTGGTCTTCAATCTCTAATCTTCAAATGGACTTCATCAACACAATCTTCAGCTCAAACCCCAAGCCCCAAACAAACCCAATACCCCACACAGACAAATAATAACCCTAAAGAGGGCACACCACACAGTCAAACAAATACAAGCAATATACTAATAGTAATAAGGGAAGCCTAATATTTTCTAAGGGATCTATTGCCTACCCATAACCCCTATAGTCCCATACCCCAAAAGTCAAATCAAAATTCCTAAAAGAAATGATCTATCTCACCTATGCTCACTTAAAACCCTAATTTTAACCACTCTAATCTCACCTAATCAAACTACCTAAAAATTAATCCTAAAATTATGAATTAAATCCTATATACAAGTTGAAGTCCTAAGTGACATATCCTAAAAAGAATGGGTCCTAAATCTAAAGGGAACTATTAGAACTAAAATCAACAAAATTAAGTACTAAACTAAACTCATTAAAAAGCTATTTACAAGAAAAATGCACAAAAAATATTAAAACAAAATAAAATGCTATTTTTATTATTGGATATTTTTCTTAACAGAATTATGAATCTACCACAAAAAGAATCAATTAAAAATAATCTTTTTTCAATTTTATATGGATTTTTAAAGATGCAAAAATATAAAGAAAATAAAAATCAAAGAAATGAATTAAATTGGGGAGGGGGTGTCAAAATTAACTTTGCTCAGTTCATTTATTGATGGGCCAGGGAAGTGGGGGGCGTGAATATCAATTATGCAGGGCCCAACTAGTTTCAGAAATTCAAAAATAAAAAAGAAAGAAAAAGATTGAACGCTCGGTGTAGATAGCAAGGATTCATAGTTCATTTTCCATTGGGCTTTGCAAAGGGGGTGGGGATAGCATTACTGATCCAGGCCTAGGCGTTTCATTTAGTGAAATGCTGCGTTTCGTCTTCATCAATTCCCTCCGTTTCTCTTTTGAATCTGGACCATCCGATGAGTCTAATGAGTCAAAATTTTGAAACGATCCAACGACCATGGGTCATCGTCCCCAACATGCCATTAGGGTTTCAGAAATCGCATCCCATGCAAGAACCTTCAACTCATTCAATCTCCCTCGATTTTCCATCAAATCCTAAACTATAAAGAGCAATCTTGCTCTATTCTTTCCCAGGAACACAACTGCATTCTCAGTTTCTCCTAAAGTTTCCTATAATTCGCAAACAGAGAACTCTAAGATCTTGGTTCCACCAATTCTCACTGTGATCAACCCTAGCAATTCTAGATTCTAATGGCACTAATGTGTTCTTCATGTCTCACTGATCTCAATATGCTATCGTATGTGAATTATTGCTCAATAATCTATGAGTTCTTGATCTTGAAAGATTCATCACTATGTTATCAATCCTCACGAAATTCACCCTAACTTTCTGAATTCAGTCATCTGATCAACCCTAACAGTTCTAACCTATTCTTTCTTCCTACTTAACACATAAATAAGGAGATAGAGGAGAATTCACCAACCTGCTAGGTAGCTATGGCAGAGGTGGTTCCAGTCCAATTCAATGCTCGTAATCCTTCGAGAATGATCCTTGCTTGATGAGGAGCTTTCTGTTTGCAAAGAAAATGGAGAGAAAAGCTTGTATCCTTGGCTGCAACTTTGATGCACAATCTTGAGTTTTGAGAAACAGCTCCTTAAACAGCCATGGATGGACCTTGGAGGATGATATTTCACACTCACCACTCACCACAGATGGAAGATGAATAAAAGCCTTGAACAGAAATGGTGTATTATGATATTTCTCTCACTTGCTTGGAATTGAAGTAATCTCTCAAATCTCTCTATTCTCCCTCTTAATGCACCAACCTCTCACACATGTGATCTCACCTCAATATATAGACCAGCATGGAGGAGTCTAGAAGTTTCTAGCTCAATCCAAGATGTTTCTAGAAGCTTTGAGAAAATCTCATGACATGATATTTTGATATCTCATGGTATCTCCTTACAATGCACTTACAGCCCTTCAAAATCTCCTTACATGCCAAATTGGAATGATATGTAAGCTCCTTGCCTTGAAATTTACCTTGTGCCAAGTTTTCCATACTTGTCTTATTATGCAAGTAACAAAAATACAAAGCAAGTCCAAAATTTAAACCCTAACTCAAAAAAGTGGCTGAACCAATGTCTTCAAAATGTTGTTTGGAATCAATTTGGTATATTACATGACCCATTTTGGATTTATAGATTGCCCAAACCAATTTTTCATGTGAACTTTTTCAAGTTATATGCCATTTTTAAGTCATTTTTCACCAACTTTTATCAAGTCTTGTTCTATGCATTTCCAAACTTCCATGACCTCTTTTCTATACTTAAAATGACATTTTGAGCAACTTTGATGTTGTGAAGTTTTTCATTTGAAGCTTCCTTGTATGAGTTTTAGGCATAGGCTAAGAATGACCTGTAATTCTCAAATGACCAAAATACCCTTTTCTTGCCAAGGACATAAGTAGAGTTCCACAAATCATATGAAGGCATACCATACCTTTCTAGAAAGCTAAGACAATTAGGAACAACTCCTATGTTGGCCATAAATCCATTTGAAATCTCCTTGAAGGTCAAAAGTTGCTTGGAAGACAGACAACTTTCACAGACAAATTTTAGTGCCCTCAGATGACCTGTAACTTGCAAGAGCTATAACTTGAGTTCTATAAATCATCTTGATGACTTACACCACTCAAATTAAAGCTATGAAGATACTCTACAAGTTTCATGTGGACCAGAAATTCATATGAAGCTTGCATCTTGAGTTACACTGCTTTGAAGTTTGACCTAAATCAGGGGATTTTACACTGAAACCCTAATTTGGTAACTCCCCTTCTCCTTGACTCCTGTTGATTTTTCTTTATCACAACACCATATCCATATCCATATAGCAAATAATGAATCCCACATTCTTCAAATGATCCTTTCAAAACAAGTCTTTGACCTAGGGTTGACCTAGTATTGACCCAGATAAAACCCTAGTTGACTGACTTCAACTGAGGCTCTTGCAATCATTCCAATGACTTGGTTACTCCTCAAAAATGATCATCTAGGCTCCTCATAACATCCATACACCTCATGCTCTTGACTCATGGCTCACACCTCCTCTGATGATCCCCAAACAACCTCAAGGTAAGAGAGAACCCAATGAGTGATCTGTCAACACTTCAAAGCTCAAATTCTTCCCTGATGACCTGAGTAGTCTTGAATATGAATGAAACCCTTGAATATGCCTCTTGAGATAAGAATAACACTTGATCCCCTGATTAATATAGCTTGCTTATGCTATGCAATGCAGATGAATACACTATGTACATAATGACTATGCAAATGACTATGCAATTGAAACATAAACCTAGGTTAGAAAAGGTTGGGCAAATTTTGGGGTGCAACACTGTTCCAACACAAACAACTACAAAAACAATTCCAACACCAAAAGTCTCTCAACCAAAAATCCAAATCAAACAGCTTGTCCCACAAAAACAATCTTCACAGAAACAACCATCAGAACAACAACCTACAGAACAACAACCACAACCTTCTGGACAACAAAAATCCTATGAACCATCTAAACAAAAGCCATATGCACATCCATCATCAAAATCACAAAAATCTCAACCAGAACAACCAGAAAAACCACAAAAATCTCAACCAGAAAAATCAGAAAAACCACAAGAATCTCAACCAAAAAAAGCCTCTGAAAATCTACCATCAAAATCATTTGAACCCATTGCACCTGTTATTTCTGAACTTACAAAAGTAACTTCTGTTCCCATTCCATCAGAAACAATCACAATTCCATCTGATTCACCTATCTCAGAACAACCAACAAAACCCTCTGAAATTCCCTCAGAACCTATCAACACTTCTGAACCCAAAATTCCTGAGACAGAAGTTCTTGATGTCACACCATTAAAAACTGTGTTTCAAGTATCTTCTACTTCCTGCACACCAACCACCTCCTCAAACTCCTCAGAATCCGAGATTCAACCAGATTTTCTAATCTCTCCATCTCAAAAATACTCTGAGGTAAACCAATCTGAACCCATTATACCTTTAAAAGCTTCCATTCCAGATCCTATTCCCACACCTGCACCATCATCTGAAATATTGATCCCAAATTCAAATCCAAGATCATCTATATCTTGTGCCCAAGTATCTTCTCTATTTCATAATCTGGCTTATGGTTTCAAACTCAAAGACTTTTATGACAGAGTTGAACCATCTGACCCTATCACCCCTCTGAAACTCAAACTCACAATAACCCTTCCATCTGTGCTTGTCACATATATTCAATCAATGTCAGATACAGGATCATTAGCAACTATACCCTATTCTGATAAATCTGCCAAAGCTATCACTTCAGCTACACCTGTATCATCTGATACACCTACTGCCTCTAATAAACCACCAAAATCTGCCTTTCAACCCTTCTCAAATAAACCCTTTGATGTGGTTCCCCATCACACCAAAGTAAAACCAAATCTGTTAAATGCTTTAAACAAATCCCAACCTCAAAAACCTGAAATTCCTTTTTTTCCATATTATCCTCCTCCTCTGATCTCTATTCAGAAATCCATTTTTCCACCAACTCCCCAACCTAAACCTGTAACTCTGGAAACTTTGTTACATCCAAAGCCCAGACTTAATGTTGATCATTTATTTCAAACTTTTTTGCAAGAAATACAAATGTATTTAGGTACTGTTCAGAAGAAATGCTCAGCAACAATGGATGCCAAAGAATCTGACATCATCTAGAATGGATTCATCAATAGATTCAACTCTGTGGCCTCAAATCTGAAGAACATCTGTTCTGATGATGTGAAGCTCAGATTTGCTGAGGCTGCAAGGACTCTATTCTGGACGGTCAAGAAATCTGATCCTCTGCTCCTTACAGATGCTCCTCCATCTTCATCAGAATCTACTGACATTGCATCTGAGGAAAATTCGTTGGCTATGACTCTGGTAGACCCTCCTTCTAACTCCAATACTCCAAACTCCACAGAACCAATGGATATTGACTCTGTTCAAGCTCCAGAACCTGATCATACTTCTTCATCTGAGATAAAGAAAGAACATCTAGATTTTGAAGATAAGATTGCTGCTCTGGAAGCTGGCCAGTCAGAGATCAAGTCCTGGATGGCAAAACAGGATAAGAAGTCTGAGGATATGACAGAATGGATGTCAAAGCAAGATCAAAAGAATGAAACTATGGCTAAGTGGATGTCCAAGCAAGAGCAATCATCCTCTGAGATTACAGATCTATTGAAGATGCTTTTGTCCAAACACTCTTAGATTTTCTTTTTCATTCAAATGTTTTTGCATCTGATGTTTGTCTGTGTACTTTATTGCTATATCTTCTGATGTTTGCCTATGTACTATTGATCTGATCTAATGAATGAATCAAATTTTTCTCTATTGAATTATCTTATTTATTGTTTCCTTTTAATTTTTTTAAAGTTTTACTTTTTGCTTATGACAAAAAAGGGGGAGAAAATATAGATCTGAACTGTTTAATATAACTTCACCAGAATGAAACTTCAGACATATTTATTCTATCTAACATCTAATCTGACTATTTCAGAACATTTGATAAGTACATTCTATAAAAGAAACTCTGAGTCTCTCAGATCATTTGACCATCATCAAACTCTGAATATTTAATCTGTAAGACATTCTGACTTTCAAATAACAAACAAGATCTAACTCTGAAGATTTCTCAAGACAAAAGGGAAGTCTCTATTCCTTATTTGTATTTAACTCAGGGGGAGATTCATCATCTCAGGGGGAGTTATAATTTTAATATTTTCAATTAAACAAAATTTCTGATGTTTTTGTCATCATAAAAAGGGGGAGATTGTTATAACACAGATTGGTTCTTAATAATATCTCTATGTTTTGATGATAACTATTAGGAAATTTTGTATTTAAGAATTATATACTCTAAAATTTTCTTGAGAGTTTTTACTGCAGATAGTAATGAAATTAACACTCCAGAAGCAAATTTGAATTGTATACAAGAAATTAACTAGACTCTGAAGCGCCAGATGCACTCATTAGAAGATTCTGATTGCTGACAGAAGATCCTGAGCGTAGCCTCCAGAAGGATCTGAGGCAAGAAGCTCCAGAAGATTCTGAAGCAGAAGCTCCAGAAGAATCTGAAGAAAGCAGAAGCATCTGAAGCAAGTCAGAAGCATCTGAAGCAAAGAAGAATATTGTATGAAGAGTTTTTCAAAGCATAGTTTCTACAGAAGATTCTGAAAGTACTAAAGCTGCTAGTACTGAAGTTCTATTTCAAATATGCTCTGATATTCAACACGCTGAAAGCACACATGCTGCAGAAGACTCTGATCCAGCAAAGTTCTGATCATCATTAGAAGACTCTGATCCAATCAGACTCTGATGAACTTGCTGAAAACTGAAGAAGAAATATTCAAAGATTATATCCGTTGGAGTAATTCAAACGTCTCTTTCCTCATTTATGCTACACACAAGAACACAGACAAAAAGGATTTTTTTGTGCTTTCTTCTTCTAGGAAAGGTCACTTGATGTGAAGACAAAAAGGCTCAGACCTTTTTGGACACTCTTCTCAACGTGCAACTCACCTTGGATCAACTGCCTATAAAAGCAAGACTCCACCAAATTCTTCAGCAGAGACATCTTGCTGAAAAAGAATTAAACACATTCAAGCTCTCATACTCTCATATTTATTCTTAGAATTAATTTCATTGTACTTAAGCTTAAGAGAAATATCACTGTTGTGATAAAAGCTTTTTAGAAGCATTATTACTCTTGTATTAGATTTACATTGATTGTAAAGGATTTCCTTAAGAAGATTCAGTTGGAATCAGTAGCTCTTGAGAAGACTAAGAACAGTTGTTCTTAGGTGTTACTATTGTAATCTGTTTGATTAAATAGTGGATTAAGTCCTTGATAGAGAAAGGCAAATCACTCTAGGAAGGGTGGAATGGAGTAGTTGAGTTCAACGAACCAAGATAAAAATGATTGTGTTTTAATTCTAAGTTTTAATCTTTCATACTTATTCAACCCCCCTTCTAAGTATTATCTCACCTTCAGCATATATATATATATATATATATATATATATATATATATATATATATATATATATATATATATATATATATATATATATATATATATATATATATATATATATATATATATATATATATATATATATATATATATATATATATATATATATATATATATATATATATATATATATATATATATATATATATATATATATATATATATATATATATATATATATATATATATATATATATATATATATATATATATATATATATATATATATATATATATATATATATATATATATATATATATATATTCATTTTTTTGCTTTGTCTCTAACTTTTGCATGAACATTTCTTTTGTTTGGTCCATCCATCGGGACGCCCATTTTTGCCTAGATTGTCGTTGCGGATGCCAATATAGAGGGCTTTTTATTCATCATTTTTTTAGGCATAATATATTTTGATTGCGTCGGAGTTCACGGGTAGTGGCAACTATTCCCCATCCATGGTGGTAAGGATCAGAGCTCCGCCTGAGAAGGCCTCATTGACAACAAAGGGTCCTTCGTAGTTGAGAGTCCACTTGCCACGTGGATCCGAGTGAATAGGTGAATACCTCTTGAGCATGAGTTCGTCTGCGTGGAACGCTCGAGAGAGAAGTTTATTGTTAAAAGCTCGCTTGAGACGTCTCTGATACAATTGACCGTGGCAAATGACTATTAGACGCTTTTCTTGGATAAGGTTCAACTGGTTGTATTTGGATTGGACCCATTTAGCTTCATTGAGATCTGCTTCCATGATGACTCTGAGCTAAGTAATTTCAACTTTAATAGGTAGAACAACCTCCATGCCATACACAAGCGAATACAGAGTTTCCCCAGTGAAAGTATGAACTAAAGTTCTGTAGCCATATAATGCGAAGGGAAGCATTTCGTGCCAATCCTTGTATGTCTTAACCATTTTCTGAACAATCCTCTTGAAGTTTTTGTTTGTTGTTTCGACGATACTGTTCATCTTAGGCCGATATGGTGAAGAGTTGTGGTGCTCGATCTTAAATTCTTGACACAACTCCTTCATCATCTTGTTGTTCAGGTTTCTTGCATTGTTAGTGATAATGTTGCTAGGAATACCATAGCGAAAAATCATCTCTTTCTTGATAAATCTGGAAACCACTTGTCGAGTAACATTTCTGTAAGAAGCATCTTCAACCCACTTGGTGAAGTAGTCGAGAGCAACTAGAACGAAGCGATAGCCGTTAGAAACTTTCATCTCGATCATTCCAATCATATCAATACCCCACATAGAGAAGGGCCAAGGAGAAGTCAGAACGTTCAATGGAGTTGGTGGCACATGGATCTTGTCACCGTAGATTTGGCACTTGTGACATCTTTTGGAAACGTTGTAATAATCTATCTCAATTATTGTCCAATAATACCCATCTCGAAGGATCTTCTTAGCCATAACAAGCCCTTTAACATGTACACCCTCACAACCTTCATGTGTGGACCTTGCGATTGTGTCTACTTCATGTCTATCCACGCATCTGAGTAACACAGAATCATAATTCCTCTTGTATAGTACACCACCACTCAAGAAGAACTTGGCGCATAGTCGTTTAAGATATTTCTTATCAGTGATAGTGATGCCCTTAAGATATTCTTGTTTTTCTAGATATTTTTTGATATCGTAGAACCAAGGCTTGTCGTCATACTTGTCCTTGATTGCTAAGCAGTGTGCTGGTTTGTTCAAATGATCAATACAGATAGAAGGAGCTTCATTCTTCCACTTGAATTTGAACATGGATGTTAGGGTGGCAAGAGTATCGGCTAGTTTATTTTTTCCCTAGGAATATGATGAAAATAGATTTCATCAAAATAAGAAATCAATTTCGAGATGTGCTTTTGGTGCGAAACCAGCATGGAATCCCGAGTTACAAAGTTTCCTTTGACTTGGTCGATTACCAGAGCAGAATCTCCATAGACCTTAAGAAACTAAATTCTCATGTCAATTTCCGCTTCAATATTGTAGATGCGTGCTTCGTATTCATCCATATTGTTGGTGCACTCAAAGCATAATTTGGCGATGAAGGGAAAATGAAAACCTGTCGGAGAGATGAGGATAGCACCAATTCCACGACCTTTAGCATTGGTGGCACCATCAAACACGAGCATCCATCACACCCCTGGTTCGGGTCCTATATCAGGTTATGGATTCTCATAATCTCTGATGAACAAAACATCCTCATCAGGAAAGTCAAATTTCATTTGTTGGTAACCCACCACAGGTTGATGAGTAAGGTAGTCAAACAATACGCTCCCTTTTATTGCTTTTTGGGTAACATGTTGGATGTCATACTAAGTTAACAGCATTTACCACCGAGCAATTCATCCAGAGACAACAGGCTTTTCAAAAATATACTTTATCGGATCCATTTTAGATATCAATAAAGTAGTATGCCAAATCATATATTGTCTTAGGCGTCGAGCAACCCAAGTCAGAGCACAACAAGTTTTCTCCAATAGTGAGTATTTGGTCTCACAATTATTGAACTTCTTGCTCAGATAGTAAATTGCATGATCTTTTCTGCCAGTGTCATCATGCTGACCCAATACACATCTCATTGATTCATCGAGAACGGTGAGATATATGATTAAAGGTCTTCTAGGAACTGGAGGTACTAAGACCGGTAGTTCTTGCAAATATTTTTTTATTTTGTCAAAATCTTGTTGGCAATCATTGTTCCATTCAACCTATTGGTTTTTCTTAGCAATTTGAATATTGGTTCGCAGATAGCCATAAAATGAGAAATGAATCTGGAAATGTAATTAAGTTGGCCCAGAAATTCACAGACTTCTTTTTCTGCTTTGGGAGGCAGCATGTTCTGAATTGCTCGAACCTTATCAGGATCAACTTCAATGCCCTTCTGACTCACAATAAAGTCTAACAGTTTACTAGATCGAACTCCAAATGTGCACTTTGTAGGATTGTCATACCCTAATTTTTGACCCTGAGATTCAGTTTTTCGTTTCGCATCGTCTGCGTAGCATATCACACATTTTATCATGCATAATATCCAATTTATCAGCTGGAATAAACTTGTTAGAATGACATCGGAATTGATCAAATAAAAATCAACTGTGTAAAATTGGTGGACGAAAAATTTCAAGATCGAGCTTGCAAACGTCAGTGATATTAATCTATGTTTCGCGTAGTTTAACCTGGCATGCTCATTTAAATTTTTCGACCATCTTTTGGACGTTTTTTTGGTCAGTTTAAGCCTTTTTAGTGGGTAAAATTTATTTCAAAATCTGACCAAACGTTGTATTTTGGTGTGTTCATTTTATTTTTTTGAGCACTTTTTTTGCCCGACTTTTTTATTTCGTTTTAAATCATTTTTATTTAAATAATCATTTAATTTATTTAGATTTAATTAGATATTTAATGTAAATTTTTATTTTTATTAATTAATTTAATTTTTAATTAATTTATTAATATTTTCTTTTTAAAAAACACAAAAACATAATTTTTAATTCTTTTTATTCTTGTCTTGTAATGAAAAAAGACAAAAACATGATTTTTAATTCTTTTTATTCTTATCTTATTATAAAAAACACAAAAACATAATTTTTAATTCTTTTTATTTTTGTCTTATCATAAAAAACACAAAAACATGATTTATAGTTCTTTTAATTCTTGTCTTATTATAAAAAACAAAAACAAAATTGTGTTAATTGTAATTATTATTCTTGTGTATTTTCTAGTGCTATATATATGCATTAGAAAAAATAAGTAATGACACAAAAAAAGACACAAAAAAATCTCTGTCCCTTCATTGCTCTCTCTCTCTCTCTCTCTCTCTCTCTCTCTCTCTCTCTCTCTCTCTCTCTCTCTCTCTCTCTCTCTCTCTCTCTCTCTCTCTCTCTCCTTAAAACAAAATAAATAAATAAATAAAAGAGAGGTCATACTTCATCTTCACATAAGCCCATGAATAACAACAACAAACTCGTTTTTCTTTCAAGCTCAAAACAAGTCCGCAAAACACCGTGAAAGTCTCTAAATAATCAATTGAAACATCCGCAAACATGCACGCGTTCGCCAGCGTTCAGCCTATGTTTGTGGTAGCTTTCTCTTATCTCTTTCATTTTATGTTCATAAAAACTTTTTATTGATTTTGTTTTTTTAGTTTTAAGAAATCTTTTTATTAATATGTTAGGTGTTTAGAAATCTTTTTTGGTCTTTTTATCAAAACAAAACCTTTTTAAAATAAAAAACGACAAAATTTTATAAAAAGAATATAGCAAGCATTTTATCTTAATGTTTATGATTGATTTTCTTTTACTTTGTTTATATAGATTTATGTGTATTGTTTAATTTTATTATTTATTTGTTTTGTTAGTGATTATTTAATTTTTGTAGATGTTTTAGCTGCATTTTATGGCAAAACATTGGAGTATGTATGAATGTCATAACTGATGTTATGACATACATGAAGAGTGTTCTGCAGGGAGAGCTAAGAGTAAGTGAAATTGAATGTCATGTTTGAATGTTATGACATCGAGCGTATGACATCAAGGCGCACAGGTTTTAGTTTTTCTGTTATTAGCTCAGGCTATACTTCAGGAAACATTTTAGGTAGCCTAGTTATCTTAGGCGACATAACAGACACTGCTGAGGATAAACTGGAACGCCCCTGACTCAATTGGATGTGCACAGCTTCATGAAGAGAGGTTTATCTTGGGTAAACCTAATTTCTCCATCAAGGCCCAAAGCAAGTCTGCTACTATAAATAACAGAAGGATCATTCCAAATAGAGCAAAGCTTCTGGAGAGAGATTGGAGAGTGTGTTTTGTGAGTGAAGAACTTTGTTCTTCACGTGTGTTTAGGAGTCTAAGGATTCCTTGTAGGCCAAGCAATTGTCTGTTGTATGATTGCTCTGGTTTAGTGTTAGTGAACTGTTGTGTTCATTGTGCCACTCAAAGCTTTTAAGCAAGAGTGATGTGTCTCTTGATCAAGGTGTTAGTTATGAAGCAAGATCAAGGTGTGTTTGAAGTGTGTCTTCATATCTCAATTGTAATTGTGTATTGATATCACTGTGGTGATTGAGGGGGAGTGAGTGGGAAACTCTGGTCTAGTAGGTTCTAGGCTGAAGTGTCATTGGGTAGGTCTTAAGTGAAGAGTGCAAACTGGTTGTTTGGCTCTGAATTAATTCTACTGATAGTGAATTTCCTCCCTGACTTGGTAGCCCCCAGATGTAGGTGTGGTTGACACTGAACTGGGTGAACAATTACTTGCGTTATTTACTGCTTTCTATTTACTGCTTATTATTAAGTCCAGTAGTCTGTGTTATAGTGGATGTCATAACATCCGTGATAACATCCACTGTGTGGTTGCCAAAATTTCAATTGGCATCAGAGCAGGAACCCTGCCTGTTATTTTCTGGGTGAGATCTTGGGAAGTTAAATTCTGGTACTATAGATAAAGATATAGGATTCACAAATAGACAACCAATTCTGAATGGATCCAATTATGACTACTGGAAACCTAGGATGATAGCCTTCTTAAAGTCTTTAGACAGCAAGGCATGGAGAGCTGCAAACTCAGGATAGGAACATCCAGTGAAGACTGATAAAGATGGAGTATCTGTGATTATACCTGAAGAAGAATGGACCAAAGAACAATAGGCATTGGCTATTGGGAATTCTAAGGCGTTGAATGCCTTATTTAATGGAATTGACAATAATATTTTCAGACTGGTACATCATTGTGAACTGGCCAAAGAGGTTTGGGATACACTTAAAACAACCCATGAAGGAACCTCTAAAGTCAAGATTTCAAGATTGCAAATGCTAACCACCGGGTTTGAAAATCTGAGATTGAAGGAGGATGGGACTATTCATGACTACTACATGAACATTCTTGAGATTTCCAATACCTCAGGTGCTTTAGGAGAAAAGACGTCTGAAGAAAAGCTTGTGAGGAAGATTCTAAGATCTTTGCCTAAGAGGTTTGCCATGAAAGTCACTGCTATTGAAGAAGCTCAGGATATATGCAACAAGAAAGTGGATGAACTCATTGGTTCACTCCAAACTTTTGAGATGGGATTATGTGATCAGGTTGAGAAGAAGAACAAAAGCATAACCCTTGTCACAAATTCAGCAGAAGACTCTGATGAAGACAATGATGGAAGTAAGGAGAATCTCTCAGAAGTTGTAGCTATGCTTGGAATACAATTCAACAGACTCATGAAAAGGTTAGATAAGAAGGGTAGATTTAATGTCAATAACATCTCATCTGACATTAGCAAAAGAGCCAAGTCTGAAGAAAAGTCCAACTGTAACACCCTTATTCTACCCCACAGGTATTACGGCAAAATAACACGGATTTCAGAGTAAAATATTAACTTTCATAAAAAGCCACAAAAGGGCGTACATTTCTCAAAGTCAACAAAATTGGTCAATACTCCATAACGACGGGTTTTCCTCGAAGTACATCAAAATACATAAAACAGCAGAACTCAAAGCATAAATCAAGGCATCTCCTCAAAAGGGAACATCAGTAAAATAACCCAATGATACAAAATCAACTCAAAGAACCCAACCCGATATTACATATCAGAGCACTCTAAATTAACCATAAAGGCTAACGACTCAAAAACTTCAAAATACTCCTCGACGGTGTCCACGGCTAAACTTGCTCATCTGCACGTTACCCACGTGGAGGTAACATTCAAACAGGCAGGGTGAGTAAAACAATTCATAATAATCAATGTATAACATTTAATGCATAAACGACATATTACTCATAATTATATTCAACACATTGATATCCTTCAAATATGCCTCAAAGGCCATAACGTCATAATTCATACGAAAATACTCATAGATGCAATGCGACACAACTCAATGCATGTGGTACCAATCATCACAGCACGATGGACACTGGGCTATCAACCCTTCATAGATCCCCATCAATAGAATTGGAGCACGTCAAAATACTTCACATCCGCATAGTGGGATTGAAGCCAAAGTAATCGAGGTCCTGAACCGAAGTCCGGATGCATATGAATGCATGATGCACATTTCACAAATCATCCTCATAATAACATCATAGGTGCATCATTATTCATCATATTCATCACCATCAAACATCATAACTCATCATATTAATCATCATACAATATATCATTATAATTCATCATATTACTCATCATACAACATATCATCATAATTCATCATATTAATCATCATACAACATATCATCATGACTCATCATATTAATCATCATTAGGGCTGGAAATGAGTCGAGTCGAGTCGAACTCACCTCAGCTCGGCTCGACTCGTTAAGAATTGTTCGAATTCGAGTTTAAGTTCGAGTTCGACACGAACTTTTTTTTAAGCTCAAACTCGACTCGTTATAAGTTCACGAACAGTTCGGTTCGACTCGTTAGGTCCATCTCATTAGGTTCAGCTCACATGGTTCACGAACTTAAAAACTATTTTTTAAAATATATATATTTTTTAGTATATTTGACATTTTAAATAAATATATATATTTTTAAAAAAATATTAAAATAAAATAAAATTTATCATATTGAAATTTAACTTTATCTTCGAAATCTACTAATTCAAAACCTACACAACTTTCAAGAGATACATTTGAGAGTCTAATTTAAAAACTACTAAATTGAAGATTAAATTTGTCTAAGATTTGAAGTAAATATTTAAACCTAATCTTAAAGACAGTATAATTCTTTTCATATGTAATCGAGTTGACTCATGAACCTAACGAGTCGAACTATGTATAGTTCAAGTTCAACTCATTTAGTTAACGAACTTAATTTTTCGCTCATACTCAACTCATTTGGTTCATGAACCTAGTTCAACGATTTAATTGTCGAGTCGAATTCCGAACTATCTTCGAGTTGGTTTGGTTCATTGCCAGCCCTAATCATCATACAACATATCATCATAATTCATCATATTAATCATCATAAAACATATCATTATAATTCATCATATTAATTAATCTCACACATCATGTCATCATATAATCACGTACAAATCACATATAAGCTCATAGTCATATTATCCCATATTAATTCATAATACTACCCCCATATCATCTCATATTAATTTATCAAATTGTACTCACGGTAATCCTCACACTATCGCCTATCAATCACATAAACTTCACAGTTCTAATGTCAATTCGTCATATCATCACATAGTATTCACCTATTAATCCCTAATATCATCTCACATTGCCTCATATTAATTCATCATAATTACACTTGCGGTAATTCTCATACTATCACTTATTACTCACCCAACTTCACTATCATACTCATAGTAACTCATCACAGGAATCCCACAATCAAACATCACGGCATCGCTGCACACGATCAATATTCGCGAACTCTGTTGCGTTCGCTGGCTTGCTCGCTAGGCGAGTCGGTAGCGAGTCTTCCCTGGCTTACTCGCTAGACGAGCCTGTAGCAAACTTTCGCTGGTTTGCTCGCTAGGCGAACAGAGTGATGACAGCAAAACCTGTTACAACTAGAACTGATTCCTGTCCAAATACTCATACGATTTACTTACCCAATGCCCCCAAAACATCATTAAAACATCCCCAATATCATACGGCGATAACGACACCAAATCTATGGTTTATTAGGCCAATCTAGCAACATTTGCACAGCCTAAAACACTATTTTCCTACAATTGCTCTGAGTGCATCAGAGTTACTCACATTTGAACATTCCTATTCCTACAGGGTCAAACATATCACAATCCAAGGTTTTGGCCACGAAGGCCTAAGGTTTCCCTTTCTCATATCAATATTCAGTGTTACATACCATTACCTCTAACCTCAAAGCCTTATCATCAAATTCCCTATTTTCCCACAACCAACCCAAAACACCTTAAATCATAAACCATATAAATCAACGATAAACACATCTAAAGGCATACATAGAAAATCATGAACAACGATACTCCCTATACCATAGCCGGTTCGCAGCTTTCACGATTAACTTCGGGATCTTCCGAAGCTTTTGTCTCCACTTCTCCCTCCATCAGAGCTATGGCCTCATTCTTTTCACGGTTAACAAAATGAATTCTAAATCTCTCCAAAATTCTATTTTGTCCAACTTAGTCTTGGGCCTCCCAATTTGGCCTTTCCTTCATTACCCTTACTAACTCCTCCAAATGCCCAAATTACCCTTATTTCACTTATATTTATTTTAATTCATAATAATATTAATAAATCCATATTACATACTATTATTCCAAAATAATACTCCAAATATGCATAATTCCCCAATAATTCCCAAAACCACCGAAAACACCAAAAATACGAATATTCTCAATTAAATAAATTAATTAAAATATTCTGATTAAATTCGGGCTGTTACAACTCTCTCCCACTTAAAATAATTTTCGCCCTCGAAAATGACCTCAAGGAACAGAGTCAGATACGACTCCCTCAACTGATCTCCAAGTTCCCAATTCCAACTTTCTCTAGTTGGTCCTTCCAAAACCACCTCTTCCAAGACAATCTCTTTAACTCAAAGTTGTTTCTCGTTCATCAATCTGAACAAGCAACGCCTCAACAATCAAATTATCTCTCACTTGTACACCATCCATCCGAATCAATGTACTTCTTCAACTTAGGCACATGAAATACATCATGAAATTTCACAAGCGACAGCGGTAAAACAGTCTAACATGGTACTTCTCCCACGCTTCTGCTGTGCTACTCTGATACAGACCAACAAAACATGGTGTGAGCTCCCGAGACTCAAAAGCTCGGCCAACACCAGTTACTATCGTAACTCTCAAAACACGTCTTTTATTATATCCCCTTGGTCTTTTCATTCGTCTTTTGCACTATCTCAGGTCCGAGTACAACACTCTCGCCTGATTCATACCAACACAAAGGAGTCCTACACCTCCTACCACACAAAGCCTCATACGATGCCATTCTGATACTAGAATGATAACTGTTATTATATGTAGACTCAACCAACGACAATGACTATCCCACGATCCACTTTGACCCAACACACAAGCTCTCAACAAATCCTCTAAGGACTGGATAGTCCTCTCTGTCTATCCATCCGTCCTCGGATGATAGGCAAAATTCGACTTCAACATGGTACCTAAAACGTCTGCAAAATCTCCCAAAATCTCAATGATATTTTGGATTCCTATCAGAACGATACTCAATGGTATCTCATACAACTTCACAACTTCCTTAATATACATCTCAGCTAGCTTCAACATAGAATAGTTAATTCTCCTTGGTATGAAAAGAGCCAATCTAGTCAATCTATCCAAAATCACTCAATTAAAATCATATCCCTCCAATTCTTCGGAAAACCCAACACAAAATCCATGGAAATACTACCCAATTTCCACCCTGGAATATTCAACGGTTGCATCAGACCCAACGGTCTCTGACGTTTATTCTTCGACTGCCGACAAGTCTAACCAGCATATACAAACTCAACCACTTCTCTCTTCATCTATGGCCACCAAAATAATTTCCTCAAATCTAGTTACATCTCCATAGCACCGGGATGGGTACCGCATCTACCTCAATGTCCTTCTTCAAGAATACTCTTATTCCACTCAATAATATCTATAACACAAACTCTATCAAAACATCTCATGATACCATTTTCATTAATCCGAAAACAACCTTTCGACTTTAATTCATCAAATTCAACCAATCTACCAACCCAAACCAGAGTTCTGACCTTATCGAATCTCATCGAGAATACCACGGGTAAGGTCCAACATACTAGCTTAACTCCATAAGAAGTCTCTTCAAACACCAAACTCATATCACAAAATTGCTCAATCAATTCTAACTCTTTTCACCATCATCATCGGTATATGCAAAGATTTCCAAATCAATGCATAAGCTACCACGTTTGCTTCACCCGAATGGTAATTCAATCCAAAACCATAATCCTTCAGGAGTCCCAATTATTTTCTCTGCCTCATATTCAACTCTTCCAACTCAAGCAAATACCTTAAGCTCTTGAGATCACCAAACATTTCAAATCTCAAACTAACCAATTGAAGCCTCCAACTCCGGCACAATCACAACAACAACCAACTCTAAATCACTCATAAGATAATCCCTCTTATGTACTTTAAATTTCCTTAAAGCATAACTAAAACTCGCTGATGTTGCACTTAACATATCTCCCAATCACATCAACAAAGCATCACAAAACACAACGAATAGTTCTGTCGGATTCGGCAAAAATTAACACACGAGCTGTTGACAGCTCTCCCAAAAACTCTTTGAACTTTCTTCACAGTGGCATATCCCTGCTTCTTTTCCAACACTGATAACTCAAGGTCCCAATGCTCAACATGATCCTATATACTCTTTGAATATATCAAAATATCATTGGTTAACACAACCACTGACTCGCTCAAATAAGTATGGAAAATCTCATGCCAAACAGACACTCAATTTGCGAGTTATGGCGGAAACATGAATCGCGCCTTCCGCACTTACTACAACATACAAACATATTCCATAAATAAATAACTTAATTCCATGCTAATACTTCATCATCACATAGAGCATTGGACTAGCTTTCCAACACTTCGAACCGTGCATCATTCCGAGTTACAGTTCTCCCGTTACGACAAAAATACCAAAACAACATTCTTCTGCCCAGGACATCTTCGCTAGGCGAACACGGAAGCGAGCGGCCTCTTGGAGCTGTTCGATGGGCGAAGGATATGGCGAACCTAACAGTCCGAAATTCTATTTTCGACCGTTACATGACTTCCGGGTGTCCGATTTCGATTCAGTAAAAAGCTGCGATCTCGGAATTCGACGTACAACAACAATTTCACACTTAGAAGGCCATTCAACACATCTTTAACTCTTGAAATATTTAAAGGCCTAATTATACCAATATTGCATTCCACATCTTACTTTCTTTAATAATCACCAGAAGTCACTGTCCACCTTCAATATACTCGACCTCACAATCTGTTGCCTTAGCACACACACCAGACACAAATCTCCCAACTACTTAATCAGTTTAATTCCTTGACCATTCAAACAGACATATAATATGGAGCTCTCAATCTCGGACTAGTTTCCGTACTAAGTCAATCACAACTCCAATTCACGTCCTGGTTGTATATCACTATCTTGTTAGGATAACTTCCAGACAACCACAATTAACTGGCAAACCGCCAACTTCCCCACTTTCATTAACACTCAAAATTCCTTCAAAATTAAACATCCCAACACTGTCTTGCGCTGACTCATCAAAACACTTCTTAAGCACTTAGCTTAACTCAAGACAATTCACTGCTCACACCATCTAAACTTGCAAGACACGTCTATCTCATCCAACATGACCCCGCCTACTATCAACAAGAGATTAAGGGTGATCAGTTCCTCAATTTGTCAATAGACAGCCGAAAATCATGATGGGGTATAAACCATCTTTACCAAACTATAAGAGCGTTTAAACACACACTGAGCTGCCACATCCCACATGCAGCGTCCTGGAGAAGCACAACTTCTCCCCCACTTGTTTCATTCCCACTTCTGCAGATAAAGGTTAGGCAACAAACATGTACCGACAATGTTTTCACACACATGTCACATACCAGAGAACAAAACAACATTAGACAACTTGGCCGGACGGACCGACCTGCTCTGATACCACTAATGTAACACCCTTATTCTACCCCACAGATATTACGGAAAAATAACACGGATTTCAGAGTAAAATATTAACTTTCATAAAAAGCCACAAAATGGCATACATTTCTCAAAGTCAACAAAATTGGTCAATACTCCGTAACGACGGGTTTTCCTCGAAGTACATCAAAATACATAAAACAGTGGAACTCAAAGCATAAATCAAGGCATCTCCTCAAAAGGGAACATCAATAAAATAACCCAATGATATAAAATCAACTCAAAGAATCCAACCCGATGTTACATATCAGAGCAAGACCCTCTAAATTAACCATAAAGGCTAACAACTCTAAAACTTCAAAATACTCCTCGACGGAGTCCACGGCTAAACTGGCTCATCTGCACGTTACCCACATGGAGGTAACATTCAAACAGGCAGGGTGATTAAAACAATTCATAATAATCAATGTATAACAATTAATGCATAAACGACATATTACTCATAATTATATTCAACACATTGATATCCTTCAAATATGCCTCAAAGACCATAACATCATAATTCATACGAAAAGACTCATAGATGCAATGCGACACAACTCAATGCATGTGGTACCAATCATCACAGTGCGACAGACACTGGGCCATCAACCCTCCATAGATCCCCATCAATAGGATCAGAGCACGTCAAAATACTTCACATCCGCACAGTGGGATTGAAGCCAAAGTAATCGAGGTCCTGAATCGAAGTCCGGATGCACATGAATGCATGATGCACATTTCACAAGTCATCCTCATAATAACATCATAGGTGCATCATCATTCATCATATTCATCAGATTCATCACCATCAAACGTCATAATTCATCATATTAATCATCATACAATATATCATTATAATTCATCATATTACTCATCATACAACATATCATCATAATTCATCATATTAATCATCATACAACATATCATCATGACTCATCATATTAATCATCATACAACATATCATCATAATTCATCATATTAATCATCATAAAACATATCATTATAATTCATCATATTAATTAATCTCACACATCATGTCATCATATAATCACGTACAAATCACATATAAGCTCATAGTCATATTATCCCATATTATCCCATATTAATTCATAATACTACCCCCATATCATCTCATATTAATTTATCAAATTGTACTCACGGTAATCCTCACACTATCGCCTATCAATCACATAAACTTCACAGTTTTACTCATGTCAATTCGTCATATCATCACATAGTATTCACCTATTAATCCCTAATATCATCTCACATTGCCTCATATTAATTCATCATAATTACACTCGCGGTAACTCTCATACTATCACTTATTACTCACGCAACTTCACTGTCATACTCATAGTAACTCATCACAGGAATCCCATAATCAAACATCACGGCATCGCTGCACACGATCAATATTTGCGAACTCTGTTGCGTTTGCTGGCTTGCTCGCTAGGCGAGTCGGTAGCGAGTCTTCGATGGCTTGCTCACTAGGCGAGCCTGTAGAGAACCTTCGTTGGCTTGCTCGCTAGGCGAATAGAGTGACGACAGCAAAACTTGTTACAACCATAATTGATTCCTGTCCAACTACTCATACGTTTACTTATCCAATGCCCCCAAAACATCATTAAAACATCCCCAATGTCATACGGCGATAACGACACCAAATCTATGGTTTATTAGGCCAATCTAGCAACATTTGCACTATCTAAAATACTATTTTCCTGCAATTGCTCTGAGTGCATCAGAGTTACTCACATTTGAACATTCCTATTCCTACAGGGTCAAACATATCACAATCCAAGGTTTTGGCCACGAAGGCCTAAGGTTTCCCTTTCTCATATCAATATTCAGTGTTACATACCATTACCCCTAACCTCAAAGCCTTATAATCAAATTCTCTATTTTCCCACAACCAACCCAAAATACCTTAAATCATAAATCACATAAACTGACCATAAATACATCTAAAGGCATACATAGAAAATCATGAACAATGATACTCCCCATACCTTAGCCGATTCACAACTTTCACGATTAACTTCGGGATCTTCCGAAGCTTTTGCCTCCACTTCTCCCTCCATCAGAACTCTAGCCTCATTCTTTTCACGGTTAACCAAATGAATTCTAAATCTCTTCAAAATTCTATTTTGTCCAACTTAGTCTTGGGCCTCCCAATTTGGCTTTTCCTTCATTACCCTTACTAACTCCTCCAAATGCCCAAATTACCCTTATTTCACTTATATTTATTTTAATTCATAATAATATTAATAAATCCATATTACATACTATTATTCCAAAATAAATACTCCAAATATGCATAATTCCCCAATAATTCCCAAAACCACCGAAAACACCAAAAATACGAATATTCTCAATTAAATAAATAAATTAAAATATTCCGATTAAATTCGGGGTGTTACACCAACCAAGACAAAGGAGCTTAGTGTTATGAATGTGAAGGATATGAGCACATTAGAGCAGATTGTCCCACCTATCTCAAGAGGCAAAAGAAGGGCCTAGTAGTTACTTGGTCTGATGGAGACTCAAAGTGTGGATTAGATGAAGAAGTATGCATATCTGATGGTGACTCAAGTGAAGATGACCTGACCTTTAATGAACTTGCAGCCTCATATAAACAGCTATACATCATAAGTGCTGAAGTATGTCAACTAGGGGAGAAGCATAAGAAAATCATCAAAAAGTTGGAAGCAGAGAAGAAGGAGAATCTTGCAACCATTGAATCACTCAACAGTGAGGTCAAAATTTTAAACTCCAAACTTGATCAGATGACAAAATCTGTCAGGATGCTAAACACTGGGACTGACACTCTAGAAAAAAATCCTACAGAGTGGTCAGCAAGCTAGAAACATGTTTGGTCTAGGATTTGTTGGTGAACATGAACCCACCTTGGGATTCAAGAAACCAAAGGCTAAAAATCATAGACCAAACCGGATGTCACGATCGATGTCACAACATCAGAAGAAAAAAAACATGAATCAGGCAAGGAAAAAGTCCCAAAGGTGGAGGTGTCACTACTGTGGTAAATTTGGACACATAAAACCATTCTGCTTCAGTCTGCATGGATTTCCTAGTAAGTCCCATCAAGATGCGCCTGTCAAGATGCAACAATGGGTGGCAAAGGAGGTTGGTATGATAGCTCATACTTCTCTGAGAGTGTCAGCTAAAGAAGACTGGTATTTTGATAGTGGCTGCTCTAAGCACATGACTGGAATAAAGAATCTACTGATGGACATCAAACCACATTCCACTAGATATGTGAGCTTTGGTGATGGATCAAAAGGGGAAATCAAAGGTGTTGGGAAACTAGACTGTCCTGGAGTTCCTAACCTAGACAATGTATTGCTGGTGAAAGGACTAACTGCCAACTTAATTAGTATCAGTCAGCTCTGTGACCAAGGACTCAATGTCAACTTCACACAAGGAGAATGTGTTGTCACAAATAGAGATAAAAAGGAAGTCATGAGGGGAGCTAGGTCTAAAGACAACTGCTACTTGTGGGAGCCTCACACCTCAAGTAACTCCATTATTTGTTCTATGGCTAAAGAAGAAAAGGAAGTCAAACCGTGGCATCAAAAACTTAGACATCTTCATCTAAGAGGGATGAAAAAGATCATTTCCAAGGAAGCTGTGAGAGGAATTCCAAAGCTGACTATTGATGAAGGTAAGGTCTGTGGTGAATTTCAAGTATGAAAGCAAACCAAGACATCTCATCCAAGGGTTGGACACCTGACTACCTCCAGAGTTCTGGAACTATTGCACATGGACCTGATGGGACCAATGCAAGTAGAAAGTCTGGGTGGCAAAAGGTATGCCTATGTAGTGGTTGATGATTACTCCAGATTCACCTGGATAAATTTCATCAAAGAAAAATCTGATGTGTTTGAAGTTTTCAAAGATCTTTGCATTAAACTCCAAAGAGAGAAGGAGGGTGGTGTGATAAGGATCAGAAGCGATCATGGAAAGGAGTTTGAAAACTCTAAATTTGCTGAATTCTGCTCAACAGAAGGTATCAGTCATGAATTCACCTCCCCTATTACTCCTCAACAAAATGGAGTAGTAGAAAGGAAAAACATGATTATTCAAGAATCTGCCAGAGCCATGATTCATGCAAAGAAATTACCTATGCACTTTTGGGCTGAGGCAATGAATACAGCATGCTATGTTCACAGCAGAGTTACCTTGAGAAAGGGAACATCTTCCGCTCTGTATGAATTATGGAAAGGAAGAAAACCAACTGTGAAGTATTTCCATGTATTTGGGAGCAAGTGCTACATCTTAATAGATCGTGAACAAAGGAGGAAAATGGACCCCAAAAGTGATGAAGGCATATTTCTGGGATACTCTACTAACAACAGAGCTTACAGAGTACACAACTCTAGAACAAAAGTCCTGATAGAATCCATTAATGTTATTATTGATGATCAGCTTGAAGAAAGCAATGTCATAGAGGATGTTAGAACATTGCTTGAGACACCAGCTGATGATATAGTCAATTTTGAAGATGTTCAAGATGTATCTTCAGATTCTCAACCAAAAACTACCAACAAAGAACCTTCTATCAGGATCCTGAAAGATCATCCCAAAGATCTGATCATTGGAGACCCCAACAGTGGTGTAAGAACCAGAACCAGAGAAATCATCTCAAATTCATGCTTTGTATCCAAGATTAAGCCTAAAAATGTGAAGGAGGCATTAACTGATGAATATTGGATCAAGACCATGCAATATGAATTGGAATAGTTTAAACGGAATGAAGTGTGGGAATTGGTTCCAAGACCTGGAGGAACAAACATCATTGGAACCAAGTGGATTTACAAGAACAAGTCTGATGAACAAGGAGTTGTAACCAGAAACAAGGCTAGATTAGTGGCACAAGGTTATACTTAAGTTGAAGGAATTTATTTTGATGAAACGTTTGCACCAGTTGCAAGACTTGAGTCAATCAGGCTATTGTTAGGAATTGCCTGCATTCTGAAATTTAAACTATTCTAGATGGATGTGAAAAGTGCTTTTCTGAATGGATATCTGAATGAGGAAGTATATGTGGCACAACCCAAGGGATTTGAGGATCCTAACTTGACAGACCATGTATACAAGTTGAGGAAGACATTATATGGATTGAAGCAAGCTCCTAGAGCTTGGTATGAGAGACTGACTGAATTCCTTACCACCAATGGATACAGAAAAGGAGGGATAGACAAGACCCTTTTTGTAAAGGATGAAGGTGGAAAAATCATGATTGCACAAATTTATGTGGATGACATAGTGTTTGGAGGGATGTCAGACAAAATGGTGAAACAATTTGTCAATCACATGCAATCTGAGTTTGAAATGAGCATGTGTGGTGAATTAACTTACTTCCTTAGATTGCAAGTCATGCAAATGGAAGATTCCATATTTATATCCCAAAGTAAGTATACCAAAAACATAGTCAAAAAGTTTGGGATGGACAATGCTGGTCACAAAAGAACGCCTACACCCACCCACCTGAAGTTATCTAAAGATGAGAGTGGTACTAGTGTTGATCAAAGCCTGTACAGAAGCATGATTGAAAGCTTGTTGTATCTAACAGCTAGCAGACCTAATATTGCCTTTGTTGTTGGTGTGTGTGCTAGATATCAAGCAGATCCTAAGATAAGTCACATAAACCAAGTCAAACGAATTCTCAAATATGTGAATGGAACTTGTGACTATGGTATACTTTACTCTCATGGGTATGATCCTACTTTATCTGGGTATTATGATGCTGACTGGGCTGGAAGTGCTGATGATAGAAAGAACACCTCTAGTGGATGCTTCTTCTTAGGGAATAACCTTATATCCTGGTTTAGCAAAAAGCAAAATTGTGTCTCATTATCCACTGCTGAAGCTGAATACATAGCAGCTGGTAGCAGTTACTCTCAACTGGTTTAGATGAAGCAAATTTTGACTGAATACAATGTCACTCAGGATGTCATGACATTGTACTGTGACAATCTAAGTGCTATCAACATTTCCAAGAATCCAATTCAGCATAGCAGAACCAAGCATATAGATATTAGGCATCACTTCATAAGAGACCTTGTGGAAGACAAAGTGATCACCCTAGAACATGTGTCCATTGAATTACAGCTAACTGACATTTTTACAAAGGCTTTAGATGCTGCCCAATTTGAGAATCTAAGAGGAAAATTGGGAATTTGTGTGTATGAGGACCTATAGCAATTACTGGCCAGAGGGAGTGGTCAGGATAAAAGATGTTTTATTGGAAAACATTTGGTCCAACCTGTGTATTTAATGCATTCCACACCCTTGACCAGTAAAGCTCGGCAGTCCACACCAATTGTCACATTCCTCATCCAATTCACTCCGCTCAACATTAAAATATCTTTCCATCATGGTGCCTCTTCATCCAATACCCCTCCCAAATCCTCAACAAAAGAGTCCAAGGGCAAGTATCCTCCTCCCACTGCTAACGAACTTAGGCGAATCAGCAAAAGGGAAGGCTCAACATATGTGGACAAATCCACTAAGGAAATTGTCGATAAGATTTTTCAGAAAGGGCTACTTGTGCATGGCATAACTATTCCTCTTGCTCGTATCGATCCTCCTCACAACTCTGATAATGCTCATGGTTCCAGCAGTGCAGCTAGGCCACAGGAAGATTCTGATAATAGTGATGAGGATATCTCAAAGAGGTAGTAACAACATGGCTAGATGTGCATGTGTGCATCTCACAGGTGGAAGACTTGTGTGTTGCTGCTGTTGTGTGAGTTCCTAATGAATGTAGGAATGTATGTTAGGTAGATGCGCATGTGTGTATCTCACAGGTGGAAGACTTGTGTGTTGCTGCTGTTGTATGAGTTTCTAATGAGTGTAGGAATGTATGTTAGGTGTGTGTGTTCCTTGATGGAACCTAGTAGTAGGATAACTGCTAGTTTTATGTATCTGCAAGGTGTTTGCAGAATGTGTGTGTGTGGCTGTGCACTTTTTCAGGGGGAGTAGCACAGGGAGTAACTCTGAATGTCTTGACATCCAGAAAAGCCTGGATAATTTGTGTGTGACTGCAGGTCGGCTGCAGGTTATGTACAGCTAATGTGGTATGCATCAGTGGAGGGGGAGTAACTCAGAATGTTACTCAAAACATTGTGACATCTGTAGTGTTGACTAACAGATGATTGCATGTGAACAGGTTGACCCTGAGAAGCTGAGAGCTAACAGTGTGAATGTGTATTAGCTAGCTTTTCTGCATGATAAATTATATGACTTCTGTTGCTTGTAATCTCTGACAATATAATAGAGTGTTTTAGCCAAAAATTTGTCAAAGGGGGAGTTTGTAGATATTTTTGGTTGCATTTTATGGAAAAACATAAGAGTATGTATGAATGTCATAACTGATGTTATGACATACATGAAGAGTATTCTGCAGGGAGAGCTAAGAGTAAGTGAAGCTGAATGTCATGACTGAATGTTATGACATCGAGCGTATGACATCAGGGCGCGCAGGTTTTAGTTTTTATGTTATTAGCTCAGGCTATACTTCAGGAAACATTTTAGGTAGCCTAGTTATCTTAGGCGACGTAACAGACACTGCTGAGGATAAATTGGAATGCCCCTAACTCAATTGGATGTGCGCAACTTCATGAAGAGAGGTTTATCTTGGGTAAACCTAATTTCTCCATCAAGGCCCAAAGCAAGTCTGCTGCTATAAATAACAGAAGGATCATTCCAAATAGAGCAGAGCTTTTGGAGAGAGATTGGATAATGTGTTTTGTGAGTGAAAAACTTTGTTCTTCACGTGTGTTTAGGAGTCTTAGGATTCCTTGTAGGCCAAGCAGTTGTCTGTTGTATGATTGCTCTGGTTTATTGTTAGTGAACTGTTGTGTTCATTGTGCCACTCAAAGATTTTAAGCAAGAGTGTTGTGTCTCTTGATCAAAGCTGTGAAGCAAGATCAAGGTGTGTTTGAAGTGTGTCTTCATATCTCAATTGTAATTGTGTATTGATATCACTGTGGTGATTAAGGGGGAGTGAGTGGGAAACTCTGGTCTAGTAGGTTCTAGGCTGAAGTGTCATTGGGTAGGTCTTAAGTGAAGAGTGCAAACTGGTTGTTTGGTTCTGAATTAATTCTACTGATAGTGAATTTCCTTCCTGGCTTGGTAGCCCCTAGATGTAGGTGTGGTTGACACTGAACTGGGTGAACAATTACTTGTGTTATTTACTGCTTTCCATTTACTGCTTATTATTAAGTCCAGTAGTCTGTGTTATAGTGGATGTCATAACATCCGTGATAACATCCACTGTGTGGTTGCCAGAATTTCAATTATCATTATTGATTTTATTTTCCATTAGCTAGAAAAGATAATTAATTGAATAATAGATAAAATACAACAAAAAATAAAATAAAATCAACTCTTTTAAAAAAATAATAATAAATATTTGATCCAACATCGAGACACTTTTTCTTAAGTCAAAACGAACGAGCTCATTTTATTTTCGTGCTTGCGCTTATTTTTTTATTTGAGTTTACTTATAATCTTTTCATTTCATCCCCACCCAACAAAATGTACCCCGTTCCTATTAAGTGTAATAATTTTATCACTTTCATCTTGATTGTATTTTAATCTTTTACACATCTCTCACTTACACGCTCAAACCATTTTCATACTAATTCTCGATTCAATATTGAGTCCTTTTTCAAAACACCTTTGTAAGTCGATTGTTTCTACAGTCGCCATCAACGAAACCCAAAACATTCTTGATTCATATATCAAGTCATACCCTAACTTATATGTCGACTTCTTTTTAGCATCACCATCAACCTCATGCACACACTTACACTTTTTCTTTGGTTGTGGTTTCATTTACTAGGAGCATCCTTAGGGGCTAGGAATCGACCTAACTTTTTCTCAAACCCTTGATCCAATGTCAAGTGGTTACTTCCCTCATAAGCCGGTGGAGTTTTACAATCGCCATCACGCAAGTTCAAACCTCGATCTTTTATCGAGTATTTTTTTCCTTAAAACTAAAATCTCTTTCTTTTCTCAAAAATACAAAAATACTTTAATCATATTTCTAATCTGTTTCGGAAACCTTAATAAAAACACTTACCTCCCTTTCAACCTAACCTTAAGTTTAGAGTTTCTTAACTTTATGTAGGTGTTCTATCATAGACACTTACCTCTCCCCCTAGAACCTTGACCATAGTCAAGAGTTACTCACCCTTATTGAGGGAAACTACGAATGCTCTGATTCCATTCTCGTCAGAATACGTAGGCACAAGATGTAATTTCTTGGCGAGCATACTTAGAAATAAACCCCTAGGTTTCTTACCCATAGCAAAAAACAATAACACGAATAAAACAAGAGGTTCTTGTAGAGTACTACAGATGCTTAGGATGCTAACACCTTCCCTAGGTATAATCAAACCCCAAACCGTAGATTCTCTAGCTTTGCATTACATTGCAGATTTTGGGTTATTCGCTCTTTTTCCCTTCCCTTGGATAAATTAAAGATCAGTGGTGAAAAATGATTTGTGATTCAAGTTAATCAATAGCTTGGTATCCAATTCTCACCGCGACAAGGATTCAACCGTAATCTGAACTTTCAGATTCTATCAAACTATTGATTCAGATGATCCAGATGATCATCTCCAGTTCTGGATTTGAAAATCATACCGTCCATGTAAACCTCAATCTCTTTATGGATCATGTCGTTAAAGAGAGTTGTCATGACACATTGGTATGTTGCCCCTGCATTTTTTAGACCAAATGGCATGACTTTGTAGCAATATGTACCCCAAGGTGTGATGAAAGTAGTCTTCTCCTTACCAGCTGAGGACATCTTGATCTGATTATATCTTGAGAAACCGTCCATGAATGAAAATACAGAGAACTATTCAGTGTTGTCTACCAAAACATCAATATGAGGCAGAGGAAAATCATCTTTCGGGCTCGCCTTATTGAGATCTCGATAATCCACACACATTCTAACTTTTCTGTCTTTCTTTGAAACCGGGACGACGTTAGCAATCCATTCAGGATATTCAGAAGTAGCTAGAAACCCAACATCAAACTATTTCTTTACCTCTTCTCTGATTTTAAGTGCCATGTCGGGTCTGGTCCTTCTGAGTTTCTGCTTGACAGGAAGACATTCAGGCTTGAGTGGCAAGTGATGTTCAACAATGTTGGTATCCAACTCAGGCATATCTTGATAAGACCATGCGGAAATATCAACATACTCCTTCAATAACTTGACTAACTTGGAGTGTATATGCTTAGCGAGGGATGCCCCAATCTTAACTTCCTTTCTGACATCACCAAGATTGGTAACTTCCACTGACTCTTTGTGTGGCTGAATCTCTTTGATCATGCTCAAAGAGCCTTGCTAGTTCAGTAGGAAATTCACAATCTTCCTCACCATCTTTTTCGACTTAGTTAATTGGAATCCCATAATTGCAACAAATGTTTGCCATGTTGTTATTAATGAAATTATTTTCTCTGCATGTTTATGAATTATGTTTAGAATGAGCTATATGAAAGGTGAAAAATAAAAATAAGCTTTTGCCATTTATTATTTGTGAAAAAGTAAAATAAAGAAAGAAATAAGAGCATGATTTGAATGCAAAAAAAAACTTTTATTTATTGATCACATGATGTTTCAAAAGCGGGAAGCCCTTTACAAGCTATCCACTCATCTCAGGCAAAGACGAGGGAACAGGAAAGCAAAATGCATTATATGTTTGCGGGAAAAACCACAGGAATCACAGTAGATGTCCAATTGCTGAGCTTAAAACCCGACGAACAGTTACGCACAAAGTTTGCACTTCGGTTGCTAGGAACAACATCATCAATAGATGACACTATATCACCCTTCTGGTATCCAGCGATTTTGAACTTGATCAAGTTGCACTTCTGATGTGAGCTAGCTTGTTGATCGAGATGATAACCGAGTCCAAACCGATCATGTTTTTCAACCACATTCAGGATTTTCCCCCAGCCAAGCAAGGCACCTTTCTCGATAGCCTCCTTAGCACTCTTGACAGATGACATGGTCATTTTCAGTAATCTACTAGAATTGAATGAAGCGGAGCTGACATCTTTGAATTCAAGATATTGCAACGGCACCTCAGCTATGCCTTCATCAGTCTCAACATATCAGAAGGATGATATCTCACTTACTAGCAAATCTTCTTCAACGCACACGATGACCATTTGATCGTCAAACATGAATTTTAATTTCTAATACAATGCAGAAGTGACTGCTACTGCGGCATGAATCTAGGGTCGACCCAATAAGCAACTATATGCAGGGTTGATATCCATCACTTGGAAAGTAATGGTAAACAAATGCGGCCCGATCTTAATGGGTAGGTCCACTTCACCAATGACTTGCCTCGAGAACCGTCAAAAGCTCTGACAATTAAGGCGCTTGGCCTCATCTCGCTCCCTTCTACCAGCAATTGAATCAATATGCCATTAGGCATCACATTGAGAGAAGAACTGATATCCACAAGAACATGAGATAACAAAGAGTCCATACAAGTTATTGAGATGTGCAAGGCTATGTTATGGGAAATACCTTCGGGAGGCAACTCTGATGCATTGAAACCCAAGTATCGACTTGTAGTTATGTTTGCTACCACGTCATCAAACTGTTTTACGCGAATATCATGCATTACATGAGCAATTTTTAAAACTTTTAACAAAGCTGATTTGTATGCAGGCGAGCTCATGAGTAATGACAATATTGAAATCCTCGAAGGAGTTTTCCCTAGCTGATCCACAATCTTAAAATCACTCTTCTTAATCAGCTTAAGAAACTCTTGATCATACATTACTTCTTTGCCTCTTGTAACATCCATAGACATAGTGATTGGAACTGATGCAGCGGTAGATGCCTCTTGTTGCACAACAGGAGTTATTGAAGCAGACTTCTACTTGGGAGGAACAACAGTTGGAACTTGCACTGGCTTAGATACGACCTTCAAAGAAAACACTCGTCTTCTACGAGTCATTCCTCTAGTGGCATTTACATTCACAATTTCGGATTCTGAAAACTGAATTTCTCGACCCCCAGAAAATACGGTGGAACCATACTTCCAAGGAACCTCTTTTGAATTTTGATACGGGAACGGTTTTGGTGCACAAACAGTGATAGGCTGTATTTTTTTCTTAGGAGCTTCCACATGAACCTTTCTATATATGATCGTAAACAACTCGATAGTAGCTACCTCTTCCACAGACTTGGCTATGGAAAACTGAACTACACCTTAATTCATTAAGATTTAAATGCAGCCTTTCAACCTTCGGCACTGGTTGGGATTACCATCAAAATCTGGCACTTCCCGTGAAAAACTTTTAATAATCCTTGCTCTTTCAACTTCTTGATCACAACAATCATCAGAGTTTTCACTTCCTCGACATTTCTGATCAACTCAGCCCTTTGATTGTCCTTAATCATATTAACCCTAGGTCCACCAGGCAATGGATTAGTTTGTATATTAGGACGGTCTTTAGAAAATGTTAGGATTTTCTGGTCGATAAGCTTTTGAACCTTGGCCTTGAGAACAATGCAGTCTTCGGTAGCATGTCCCATGTACCTAGAATGGTAAGCACATGATGCGTTCAGATTATGCTTCAGACTAAAAGGAGGAACTACATGCATGATCTCCTTGGGAATAATTGCCCCTTGATGAATCAGATAAGGAAACAACTCCGTATAAGGCACAAGAATTTTTTCAAAATTCAGCCGCTTGTGGTTGTTCTGATTGTTGTTGTTCTGTTTGTTCTGATGATGCTAATTTTTGTTGTTTTGTTGAGACTGTTAACGTTGCGGTTGTTGTTGATTCTGAGAATTCTAAACCTGTTGGGGATGATACTGATATGGCGGTTGTTGATACTGAGCAGTAGCAACATAAGGATAAGGATAATATGGCATATGAGCCATATGAACTTGGTATTAAGGAGAGGCCTTTGCAATCACATCATTCACTTCACCTTCTTTCTTTTTCGAATAACTGCTATGAGGTTTCTTGGTTGGTTGTTGACCAGCGGTACCAGTAATCCTACCAATTTTCAAACCATTCTCAATTCTTTCACCAATAGTCATGATATCAGCAAAGTTTGACGAAGAACTGCCCACCATTTTCTCATAGTGTAGCCCTTGTAAAGTGCCCAGAAAGATATCAACCAACTCATTGTCAGAAAGAGCAGGTCATACACGAGAGGCCATTTCACACCACCTTTGTGCATATTCCTTGAAAGTCTCAATTGTACGCTGAGTTTGATTATGTAATTGCAATCTGGTAGAAGCTAAATCGAGATTATACTTGTATTATTTTAAGAGCGTTTCTGAAAAATCCCTCTATGAGCGAATCTTGCTACACTTTAATCCCATATACCAATCCAAAGAAGCTTCAGACAAGATATCTTGGAAGCAATGAACCAGTAGTTCATTGTTGTCAATGTAGGATGCCATCTTCCTACAGTAAATGGTAACATGACTGTGAGGACAACTCAACCCTTTATACTTTGGCAGTTCTGGAATCTTGAATTTCTGCGGCAGCACAATATTAGGAACCAAACACAAGTCTTTGGTTCCATGCCAAAAGCAGAATAACCTTCAATCGCTCATATTCTCTCATCCAACAATTTATAGTCAGTAGGTCTGACAAGAGTCTGTGGATTTGGAAGTCCCGATGCAGCTAGAGTAGCTATCTGAAGAGAAGCAAACTGATATGGATACACCAACCCAGAATTTACCATCTGACCATCATTCTGACTCATCTGAAAACCATACGAATAACCAGCAGGAAGTACCACAGTAGTAAAGGGTGCCCCAGGATAAGGCATTCCAGCATGAACATTCTAAACACCAGTTTGAGCAGGTTGAGACAAAACCAGAACATGAATAAGAGGACCCCTATACACATGCTCATCTTCCTCAGGAGCTTCAACATCAGTCGACATAGGAGCCTTGAGAATTTGCGCTTGAGAAATCTCGTGATCATCATGACTCATCATAGGAGGTGGAATCGGAGTAGGCATGCCCTAAGGGTAAGCAGCAGAATTACCATTGGGCATGGGTGCAACAAAAGGTTGATACGAAACAAAGGCACTACCAATGGCAATCTAAGGAGTGAAATTCAGAGGCATTCCCCATGGGAAAGTAGCAGGCATTCTATTCAAACCAGACTAAACCCTAGGTAAATTGACAATAGGTTGAACAATAGTCTCAACCAACGCTTCAATAACAACAGGAGAAGAAGTGACGACAGGAGGAGGAATCACCACAAGAGTGACAACAGTTGCATCATTAACAGTTGCAACAACAGAAGTAGCAGCAGCGACATCCTTCTGAGCATGAAGGAACTCCATGATAACATCCATGTTGGTTTGGAACTGATCCACCCGACCCTGAAGCTGAGCCAAAGTCTCCTTATAGGCAGCGCTCTCTTCTTCAATATCAGTCATCATCTTAGATTTTCTTGAGCGAGTGAAATAGCGATACCGAGTCATCATTTTGCTACAAGGCGGAGACAGACAATGTAAGAATTTTGGTTTTCTGGATGAAGGACATGCATATGAGTATGATTGGATGCAATGTATGCAAAAATAAAGTTTTAAATTCCAGGTATTCGGGAGCTTTTATCTTTGTTAGCAATAATCATAAAGCATATAAGTAAAGGCACAAAGATAAACTAGAAAAAAAAACTCTTCATTCAATCCATGAGGTAAAGAAATACAATTTCAACATACAACTCAAATATCTGCCTTTTGGGCTACAACAAGATCAACATGAATCTTATCGAAAACCACCCTACAAACAGACAAGAAATGAAAAACAGCCCAAGGATTCTTGTGCGACAGCACATCAGCATATGCATCCCTCAACAACCTTGGTAAGTCCTCCAGTGCGTGCTTGACAAATCTGGCTAGACGGTCGTGTCTCTCACTCTAATAGTTTGCATCCTTCATGAGGTTGGACAACAAAGAATGATTAGGTCCCTGAAGAAGATCCTGTAGAAATGCCTCTTTCTGATCCAAGAGGACTTGCAGATGGCGGCTATGACGCTCCCAATGAGTACTATCCAAGTGGGACTGACTGATCTCCTCTCGATTCTTATGCACCTGATTCTGCAGCTTCTGAATACCACTAAAGGCTTTGTCGAGCTCGGCTTGATATTGAGAAAGGTCTTTCATCAACTGGTCAACACGGTCTTGTTAACTCTGCAACTTTATCTTGTACTCTTATAACTTTCCTCTAAGATCTGTAAGTTGCTTCTTGTAGCTCAACTCATCCTTGTGGGCTTGATACTGAATGTCGGCGAGTTGTCTCTTCTTTGAGGCAAGTCCATCGTAAGTACTCTTTAAAGCATCTCCTACTTTCCTCCGCTTGTTTTGTTCAAACTCCACCTCTTTGAACATGAGCTCCCTCTTCTAGCGAAGATCCACCTGTAAGCTTTCCTTCTCGGATGTGACTTTATTAAGGTCGAAACGAAGATCAACATTATCCTTCTTCAACATCCCAATAGTCTGCTTGAGTGGATCAACTTCAGATGGAGGAACAATGGCAAGTTTAGAAAGCTTGGAATTCATGGAAGGCTTAGAAGGAAATGGTAGCAAGATCACTTGGACTCTTTCCTTAACCCATTGCGTGTAGGCTTCTTTTGCTATGCAATTCTTATTACCCAACTCATCTCTTCCTTCACGGTGAATTTGTACCCATGCAGCACTAAATCTCTTCAGCAACCCCATGTTATCAACCCATTCATGAAAGATGAACTCTTCCACTACCTCAGGATCTGGCTTGTTAAGCATATGATACCCCAATTGACGGAAGACAAGTCTTGGATTGTAGTTAATTCCACCCTTTGTGCCCAAGAGAGGCACGTTGGAGAATTTACCACAATGAAGAATGGTTCTGGTATCGTCGTAAGCTCGAGAATACCAAGAGATGTCATCAGCAGTAAGAGACATCATCCTCTGAGACCATTTGAGATTTCCACTATTCTCAACGAAATGACCTTTCTATGGAAGATGAGACACGAACCATCAGTACAACATAGGTGTACAACATACAATAATTCCTTTCTTCTTTTCATTCCTCGAATGAATAGAATAATAGGTATTAGCAAGAAGTATATGAACAAGGTTCCTGGACAAGAAGATATTGATGGCAACTTGATCTATGAAATCCTCCATGTTCAGAAACAAAATGATCCAATATGTAAACAAAGCAAACACGACGTTGAAAGACTTCCAGCTTCTAACTTTAGCAAAAGAAACGATCTTGTCTATCAGAAACTTCAAAGAAAACCCTCGAATACCCTTTCCTTTAGTCTTGAGACTGTCTTCCACATCCTTCTTACTAATGCAAAGAGCTTCAGATATAAGAGGAAACTTCGGACAATTGTTGTTGTAGACGAAAGGAACCTGACTCTTGAACTCAACCCCTAAGATATGAGAGTACTCCTCAAATGTAGGTGCTAATTGGTAGTCCTGAAATGTGAAGCACCTTAGTGGAGGATCATAGAACTGAACAAGTGTATGAATAGCAGTAATGTTGACTTCGGTGTTGAGAATGGCCAAAAGATTTCCATAATCATCTTTGAAAACACCCCTATTATCTTCAACCAGACAGGATGTTAAACCCCTCAAAGTCTTCAACTTGGGCTCCACAAACTTGTAACTAAAGATACCCTTGCAACCAATACTCATCTTCTATGACTATGCCAACAAAGAATAAGCTCTCGAATAACCTGGAAATGCACATGCAAAAAATATTAATGGTTATGATGAAATGGAATGCAACACAAGAATCACGAAGCCAAGCATAATCTGAACAATTAAATATGTACAATCTGAATATCTGCATATAATTTTATGTCGGTGTAAAAATCTGACGTGCGTGAGAGAACAAAAGGTATGAAAAGTCTTGGTTTCCTGCAAAAACCCAATATCCCCCTCACAGGTGTGATCTAGACACAACAAGGTGGTCCCTAGAAAGGGAAAACCATATGACTCAAGTGAAAACCCCTCGCCGTAGTGGATTCTCACAGGACAGAAGTATTCTCAAGCGAATCAAGATCTGGGATGTGGCTCTCATGACAACCCAATGCGTAAAACGCATGCATCATGACTATCCACGTTCTACCCTATGTGTATGCTCAAGCCCGATGATAGGAATGATCTCTCCAATAATATCTACCCATCCCAACAACAGTAGAATATAGCAGATATCCAGAATATGTAACATATGAATATTTAAATCCATAAAGAAATGCAGTAAATAACATAAAGATAAAGCAAGTAAAACATAAAGATAAACACCCAAACTAGCAAGAAAGCAAACAAAACTAGGTGAGACCCTAACTTGCAAGCGCAAGGACTCCCCAACAGAGTCACTAGCTGAAGCTAGCAGGATTATACCTGAGTGAATCACACACTCAAAGATACAACCGAGTCGCCATCTGACTTTATTTAGTCCCAAAAGACAGTGAAAATGTCAATAAAACCCAAAGGGAAGAGAAACAGATAAGGGGTCGGTTATGCGAAAGGAATGTAATAGCACCTTACGCATCCGTCGTACTCGACAGGAACAATTTCGCTTCCTTCTAGGCTTGGATGGGTTATCTATCTAAAGGCTTCTAGCTAAAAAAGAGAAGAGAATAGAGAGAAATAAAAAGAAAGAGAAAGTGTTCGCGAAGGATTGGGCCCCTCGTGCCTACGTGCCCTTATAGTGTAATGAGGAATTCAGAGCTCCATAGTTCCAGGAACTAGGAAAGAAGATCTGGGCGGGCCGGACAGAAAGAAGAATGGAAGAAGGTGGCTCGCCAAGATTTCACAATCTCGTGCCTACGTACCCTCATAGTGCAATGAGGAAGTCAGAGCCCACGTAATTCAGGGAACTAAGATAGAGAAAGAAAAGAAAACGGAGACGGTGTCAAAATCGAGAGCGAAAAGAAAGAGCAAGACCCCACTGGAGATGCAAAAGAAATGGTATCAAAACCAAGAAAGAAAGGCAAAAGAAAACCCTGTCGAGGAACGCAGAAGAGAAGTGATATCTTCATTAGGGATAAAACACATGAATGGTGTCGAAACCAGAAGAATAAAGGGATAAAGGATAATAAACGAGATAAAGATAAAGATCCACATGGGACTATAATGAACCAGGAGAAAGAGAGAGTATTGAACCAAGAGAAAGTGTTTGACTCTCTGGAGAAATCAGTGTGTTAATTGATAAAAAATAGTTAACCGGAAAGAAGAAAGAAGTTGATTTTAACCAAAGGATGGTGATCAACTAGAAGAGTGGGTGTGAAACCAAGCGAAGATTGTGATCCAAAAAATGGGTGTGGAACCAAGCAGAGGTTGCGACCCAAAAGACGGATCACTAAACGAACAAGCAGTACTTGACCGAAGGAAAGGGTATTTGAACCAAACAAAGGTTACTAACCCAACGGTGCAAGCATTTGAACCAAAGAAAGGATGCTAACTGCAGGGATTCCGGTGTTTAACAGGCGGGCTGTGATTAACCGAAAAGAATGAGTGATTAACCAAGAGAAGGTGATTAACTCAAGTAAAACTCAATATGTTAACAGATAGACTGTGGTTAACTGAGAAAATAAAAAATTGGTGTTTTAACTGACAATAAGTGATTAACCAAACAAGAAGGAGAGAACTAAGAGAAGGTTGCAAACTCTTATAAGGACTCGGTTTTCAACAAGAAGACTATGTTTAACCGAAGAGGAAGGATTGACTTTGTCGAGGAAGAAGAGAATTTGGCTTGAACCAAAGAACGGTTGATCACCAAGGAAAAGGAATGATTACAAATCTATGGGAAAACCAAGGATGTTGATTTGACACAAGAGAAAGGAAAATTAAATTGAAAGGAGGAAGTTAAATCTGAAGACAAGAGATTAGGGTACAAGTGATCAAGGATCGACTCGGTTAGGAAACGGGGGATACCATAATAAGAAGATAGAGGCAAATATTCCAGGCACAGGGTCATTCTTTCCTTACCCAAAATAATCATAATGAGTGTAAGAATTCTCCATTCTCATTCCTTCTCTAACACCAAAGTATAGTACGGTAAATGAAACCGACAGCGTAACGGCGTAAAATTTATACAGTGCTCCAACACGTTGCAAATCTTTGACTCCGCGGGGGAAAGAGAGGACAAGGCTCTAGAAGATCCAAAGGACAAGAAAGAGGAAAGATCAACTAATCGAAACAATGTTTCGATTAATTAATCAAAAGGGAGTGATGTGCTAATAATTTTCCAAAGGGATGAAAAATCATTAAAGCAAAAGGGTGAATTATTGATTATACAAGATAAAGCTTATTCGAAAGAGGAACAATCTTAATGCATACATGAATGAATGTGCATAACAATACCAAAATAATTTAGTATGTATCACAAATCATGTAGCGTGTGATCAAAGAATGCAAGAATAAACATGAACATAGAATGTCAAAAATGTGAACAAATGCGTAATCGATAAAATTGAGCATCAAAAGTTTACAAGCATGCTTCAAACAAAAGTTAAATAATAAAACATACATAAAAATTAATCATAACAATCCATGGGAGTTGAATGAGAAAAGAATATCAAACAAACTTGAAAAATGCACAAAAATGGTATTATGGAGTAGTGTTAATCGATTAACACTTTGCCAGTGCAAAAGTGTTAATTGATTAATCCTTTAAAAAAGGCAGATTTTTTCTAAACACACAATGTTAATCGATTGAAACTTTGCCAGTGCAAAAGTGTTCATCAATTAAGACTGAAGTAGTGGCTGAAAATTGATTTTTCAAAAGCACTTTTGGCCACTTATGATTTATGCAATCACTCACATGCTAGGGCAAACATTCATGTACGAAAATCAAGTCTACAACAAATAATCATCAATGGAATAAATTAACTCATCAAGATCAAGGATCAAGCAATGGTATAATCAATTTGCACACAAAAATTATCGAAACTACATCACAAATGATACGAAAACTATCGAAACAATAAAATGAGTGAGAAATTCAAAACTACAAGGCAAAGATTTCCCTTGGATGTTGTTGCGAAGGAATTGTGATGAAGATAATTAAATAAAACCAGAGAAATCAAAACTTCAACCTAATTGTAGAGAAGCCGAGCAAAATGCGACGGAATCTCCAAATATGAATTTGCACCGAAGAAGCTTAGAGTAATCATTTAAGATGAATCAAAATCTAATAAAACTCTAGAGAACTAAGTAGAATTGCAAGATGATGATGGTTAAGCTTAAGAGAAAAACACTTCCAATGTAGAAGTTACTACTCTTTAATAGTGAATTTGAGCTCTAGTGTGGTTTTAGGAAGAAAGTGAAGATGAATGTGAGTAAAAGTTGTAGAAAGTTAAGAGAGAATGTGAGATAATTGAGAGTGATGAATTTAGAAATTGAGAAAATGATTGAGGGTCCTTTGTGAAATGGTGGAGCTTTGTTTATATAGACAAGGGATTTGTAGTTGCTAGGTTTGGAATGAGCTTTGGAACTAGCCTTGGAGTTAGTTAGACTCAACTCACTGAGTTGGAAGTTAATTCATTTAGTTACGTAGTTGACTCAATAACAATTCTAATGCAAGTTCAAATCAAAGGGTTCTCATGCTTGCAAATGAAGTTACATGGTGGTCTCAAGTCAAATTGATGTATTAGAGTAAATGACTTGAAGTTTTTAGCAATGTCTTGAAATGTCTAGAGATGCCTAGAATGTTCCACACAATGCTAAAACTAAGTAGACCCCAAAATGTAGAGATAAAATTTGATGTCATGAAAATGCAGTAGAATTTGCATTTTTTACAAGGGTTAATCGATTAACCAAGTCACCCAATTTGCCTGAAAAATGGTGCTATGGCCACGATGCTGATTTTCGATCTTTTGCTTTGATGAATAGGCATAGAAACTCTTGTTTTTTGCTTGTGTTGATGATGTGATGTCTTTGTGAGGATGTGATTAATCAGGCTTGAAAAATATGAATATTCATGCAATGAAAACCATAAAGAAAAAGTGAGAACGCGTATGCCAGCGATGCGAATGCACATGCTTATACAAAAGGAAAAAAAGGGAGATCAAATTTAGGGTTACGAAAGGTGGTGTAGGATTCTAGTAGCCTAATTTGAACCTCCTTCAAGTCTCATGTAGGAAAAATTCTTTCACTTTCAGGTCTTCCATAGGATCTAAATCCAGAAAGTTTACCTTACAAGTGTTTGATCGAGGTGTAACACCTAATACCATAGTTGCTCTTTTGGTCCTCAAACCATCTTGGTACCATCTATGAGTGGTATATTGATCTCTCTGGATCATGGTAATACATAAATTCTTTAGTGGATAATTCATGATCAAGTAGAGAGTGGATAGGGCAACTCATAGGAAGTTAAAGCAGGCCTCCCAGTGATTATATTGTAGAGAACCAGGTGTCAATGATGAGGTACCAAACCATAAATATTTTCGCATTCTCCTTTGATTCAAGCACCATTTCAGGAGTGATATAACCCTTCACCTGGACATGCTCGCCATATAAACTGACCAAGGATCCCCTGGATGACTGAAGGTCGTTGGGATCTAATTACAGTCTTTCAAAGGTATATGAGTACAAAACATCAATCGAGTTTCCTAAATATATTTAAACTCATTTAATTTCCCGGTCTAACAATTGTAACTTTATAACCATAGGATAATTTTCATGGGGGAGGACCCCAACATTGTCTTTATGAAAGCATAATAATTTTACTAAGGTTTTATTGAAATAAATTGCTTTGAAATATGTAAAAAAAATTCTAACTAGTTGTTGGTTATAGAAAATATGAGAGAGAGAGAGAGAGAGAGAGAGAGAGAGAGAGAGAGAGAGAGAGAGAGAGAGAGAGAGAGAGAGAGAGAGAGAGAGAGAGAGAGAGAGAGAGAGAGAGAGAGAGAGTAAATTAAATGCAATTCGCATTTAATTTTACCTTGAAAAAATGAAAGTTGATTTTTTCTCTCTTATATTTGGGGATAGAGGGAATACATATGTGTGTGTGTGTGTATATATATATATATATATATATATATATATATATATATATATATATATATATATATATATATATATATATATATATATATATATATATATATATATATATATATATATATATATATATATATATATATATATATATATATATATATATATATATATATATATATATATATATATATATATATATATATATATATATATATATATATATATATATATATATATATATATGAAGTGCAAGAATAACTTTTTGTTAAGATAATAAGGGTATAAATGAAAGAAAGAATGACAAGCTAAAAGCTACAAGCTCAAAAGCTTATTCGAATAGCTTTTGAGAAAAAGCCATAAGATATAAATAAAATCTAAAAGCTAAAAGCTAAATGACATTTAAAAAATAGAGCTTTTGCATTAATGTGGACTGAAAAGATAAATGATAAAAGGTAAAAGCTCATTTTTTGTCTTATCAAACAGACTCTTGTTGCACCCCAAAATTTGCTCAACCTTTTCTGGCCTGATTTATGTTTCATTGCATTGTCATTTGCATAGTTACATCATGTACATAGTTCAATCATTTGCATATCATAGCATATCACTCATCCAACAAGGGATCAAGTGTGATTCTTATCATAAGAAGCCTAGCAAGAGGTCTTATCCAAGTTTGAGAGATCATCCAAGGCATCAAGAAGTGATTTGAAGTCTTGAGAAGTTTGAGTGTCTACATGTGGGTTTTGCTCCTATCTTGAGGAATATTGAGAATCATCAGTGGGATGAGAAACATGGAATGTGAACTTGAGGTGTGTATGGATCTCACGGGATGCCTAGAGGGCCCTATTGAAGCTGAGACAAGTCATTGATTCAAATACAAGAGCCACAGTTGAAGTGCAGTCAATTAGGGTTTCATCTGGATCAACCCTAGGTCAAATGTGCAGTTGAAGAGCATCAAAGCCTACTTTGAGGTCATGGGGTTTATGGAATGGTATGTTGATACATGTGTGGTGTTGTTCCAAGGTTAAGCAAAGAAGAATCAAGGGTGTGGGGAGTTGCTAAATTAGGGTTTCAGTGTAAAATCCCCTGTTTAGTGCCTAACTTCAAAGCCACATAAGTCAAGATACATGTCTCAAATGGATCTTTAGCCAACATGAAACTTGTATAGCATCTCAATACCTTTAATTTGAGTACTAGAAGTACTCAAGGAGATTTATAGAACTCAAGTTATGGTCCTTGCAAGTTACAGGTCATCAGATGACTATGAAATTTATCTGTGAAAGTCACTTGACTTCCAATCCACTTTTTCCTTTCAAGGAGTTTTCAAATGGATTTTTGGCCAACATAAAAGTTTTTACTCATGATCTTAGCTTTCCATAGAGTACTAGAAGTCCTTGATAGGATTTGTAGAACTCAAGTTATGATCTTTGCAAGCTAGGGGTATTTTGGGTATTGGTGATTATAGGTCATTTGTGATCATAGGTCCATAACTCCAATTTGCAAGCTCCAAATGGAAAATTGTTCAACATGAAACTTGTTTAAAATGATGTTTTGGGTGCAACCAAGTGGTTATGAGAGTGTGGTTTGGCTTAGAACACAAAGTTGCTTGAAATGGCTTAAAAAGGAAGAAATTAAAGTGATTAAAAGGCAAAAAAATGGAATTTTATGATTGGTGTCCAAACAAGGTCATGTTATAGGTCATTTTTATCAGAAATACCATTCTAAGAATGATGACATTGTTACATTTTTCATTTGAGGCCATTTTCAAGTACTTCCCTTTTGTAACTTAAGATGGAAGCAACACTTGAATTACACACCTTTGGATCAAAAGCAAGGGAGATACACATCCCATTCACTTCAATATCTCATGAGATAGACAATTCAAGCAAAATCAGGCTGAGAACAGGGCACATTCATGACTGTGGCAAATGAGATTTTCAAGGAGCAAGAGAAATTCAATTTCTCATTCAGTCAGTTACAGAACTTTCTAGAGAGTTCTAATCACTTCTATATATCCAATGCAATGTGTTCAAATCATTTTTTGGGAAAGAGTTGAAGAGGAACCAGAGCAAGCCATTGAAATTTCTCAAGCTGCATCAAGAATCAGATTTTGAGATAGAGGTGATTTCAGAGCAAATTAATTGTTTCAGAAGCTTCAGAGTGCAACTTGGAGTGATTCTGGAAGCAATTGGAGGCTGAATCGAAGGAAATCACTATCTGTTCATCTCTCAAAACCAGGTATGCATCTTTCAAGTTTTAGCATAATTCATAGGAAATTGCTTAGGGTTTGATAGGGGGATAGATTAGTATTGATGCTAGGATGGATTTCAGTGCAAGAATTGAGTGATTAGAGACCAAACTAGGTGTGACACCATTTCTGTTGAAGCTTATATCTCTTGATTCTTGAGGTTTTGAGCATGTTTGGATAGCAAGAACTCATTCCTGATGCGTGTAGGTGAGTTTAGGATCATTAGATGCAAGGTTTGTGACATTCAAGACTTGGTGAATTTTCTGAAACTTCTATCGGGTTTTGAGTTAGGGTAAGAATCAATAATTTTGGATGGTGGATTTGAGTTCAGAGTGAAATTCTGAGTGAGATAGGGTGTTTCAGTTTGGTGTTTGATGCATTTTGTGAAGGCCTCACCGGAGACGACGGTGGCTCTGTGTCTCAGGCCACCGTCCCTTCCCTTCCCTCTCTTATTTGAGTATTTGGAGAAGATGATGTATCTGCCCTTGGATGATAGTCTGACCTTGACCAAAAACATAAACCCACGGCCAGGATTGCATGATAGAGTCTGAAGAGAAGAGTTTTCACAAAACTCTGCGTTTCATTTAAGTTGTGGTTTGGGCTTAGTTGATCTGATTGCTATACACACCCCAGGTTTGGCCCAAATTGGAAAATACACTAGGATAGATTGCTATTTGCCACGAGCGTTTTCCAATTTCCATTTTATTTTCTCTGATTTCTTATTTGGTTTTTGGACTTAAGGCAATTTGATACGCGCACCCCCATTCTAGGCCCAGCCTGGTTTATAACATGACTTTATTGCTATTTGTCACGCGCCTTTATTCATTTCCATTATATTTTCTTTTATTTTACATTTTGCATATAGTTAGGAATTAATTCATAACAAATAGAAAAATTAATCTTTTTAGGTTAGATTTTTTTCCCCTGACTCCTTAAAGAGTATACAATTTAATAGGATTGAGAAATTATTAATTCATTCATTTTATAATTTAATTGCATTTTTTTATTTTTATTTCTTTTAAATTCATTTTGTTTGATTCATGATCTTGCTGATTTTAGTATGGATGATTGGTGTGGATTTTTGAGTTGATTCTTTTTGGACTAGTTAGTTTAGATATGCATGTACCTCTAGAAATTTTCTCATAATTTTGTGAGATAATTTTAGGTTGTTTTGAATATTGAACATTAGGTGTTGTAGTTTTAGGATTTTAGGATAGTACCCTTAGGTTTAGGGTATAGTTTTAGGTTTTAATGGATGATTAACCCCCTGGTTTTTGTATGGAGATATTCTTAATAGGTTTAGGAGCCCTTAGAATTTTTTATAGGATTTTACAATCATTTTTAGTATTTTAATTAGAATTAGTTTTAGGACTAACTTCTAGGTGTTTCTAATGCACTAACTTGATTAGTTTAATTCAATAGTCCCCTTTAGATTAGGGTGGTGTTGCTTTTGTGCTTGGATGAACATGAAGACCAATTGAAGATGCTTTGGAGAGCTTGAAGGAGCTTGGAGATGAAGCCTTGTCCTCTGGTGGAGTGCTTGTCAGGAGCTTAGGGAAACTAGGGTTTTAGGAAGAGCATTAGACTAGTTTTGTTTCTTTCTTCAAACATGGAGTATATTGTTCATCTCCATTCAATCCATTGACATAAAGTCCTCTTAAAGAAGTCACATCTCTCCTTTGGAGGGATGAATGACATGCTTTAAGAGTAGAACTTTGAGGATGCCTTTCCATTATAATGTTAAGTTCTTAGTGGCTTCCTTTGGTTGTCAGTAAGTTACTTAACATTCCAATTTGATCTTGTTAATTGATTCTCCTTTGGAGGTTGCTTGTTGAAGCTTGTTGAGCTAGAAGTTAGGAGCTTGTTAAAGCTGGCTAGGGTTTTGCTGCTTGTTGAAGATGAAGTTAGGAGTTTGTTGAAGCTGTTTACTGGTTGAAGTTTGCTGGGTTAAGCATGTTGCTTGTTGAAGTTTGAAGCTTGTTGAAGCTTGGTGCTTGTTGAATATTGAAGGTTTAGTGGAGCTTGAAGATAGGAGCAATTCATGAAGATGAAGGTTGTTGCTGTCAACTTTTTGCTGTTTAACCAACCTGTTGCTGTCAGAGCTGCTGCTTGTGCTGGTTGCTGTAGGAGTTTGGTGCTGCTGCTTGGGCTGCCTCCTCTGTTTTGTTTTGGTTTTTCTTTGTATTGTTTGTTGGCTTGTACAGATTGCCCCCTAGGTTTGAAGTGAATGTTGATTCACTTTGCCTGTTGTTTTCCCAGGTTCGAGGTTGAGCATGACTCCCTTGCCTCGCTTGTATTGTTGCATTGCATGCATTTTACTGTATTTGCTTGCTTTCTTTTCTGTTTATCCCCTAGGATCTCTGATTTCCTCTGTGCAGGAGGGAATTATGATAGACATTAGGATTCTTATCCATGCATGACAACATTAGGTTAGTTTTTATTCCCTTTTCAACCCTAGGCTTTTTAGAGCTTCTTTCTCTTCTCATCTCAAAACAACTCAAAAATACAATAATAAGGTTAATTAATGTCGTACGTTACGAGCCTTAAGCTATTTGAGAAAGGGTTTCTGGAGAGCTTCTTTCCAGTAGTCTGGCTGCTTAGTGTGGTACCCTTTGGGTGACACGCGACGTAGTCACTCTCAAATCACAGTCTCTAGTGCGTCAGAGATTGCAAACAAACTAAAAAAATACTTCTTTCGTAAAAGATTCGAAACAAACATCAAAGTGTCATTTTTGTCCGCTTAGACTCTTAATCAAGAAAAACCCTTTCATAAGGTAATAAAAACAATCAGACAAGCTTGTGTCTTCCGTAGCCCGAACTACGTTTGCTCTGATCTTTCATGCTGTATGAAAGCACGTAGGCATAGGATGCCGTATCCTAGCGAGCAACCTTCCCCTCCTTTCCCGTAGGTAGGCGAACTACGTTGACTCTGATTTCTCGTTCCAGACGGGAATACGTAGGCATAAAGTGCGATACTTTGCCGAGTCATTTTATTTTCTTTTAACCCAGACCTTTAGAGTAGATAGAATACAATCCCTTAGACAGAAAACAAGCATGGATCCCGTCGAGTACGACGGACGTGAGGGGTGCTAATACCTTCCCCTTGCGTAACCGACTCCCGAATCCAGGATTTGGTTACGATGACCATTCCTTTCCCGTTTTGCGTTAGGTTTATTCTGAGCGTTTCCTTTCCCTCCGTTGGGATCAATAACGCACGATGGCGACTCTTCTGTCATAGCTGGCGCCGATTTTCGCAGTAGCGACAGCTGGCGACTCTGCTGGGGACTCCAACGGTTCCCTACGCGAGTCAGTCCTAGCGCTTGTTTTCCGGTTGTGGGTTTTGTATGGATTTACATTTCTGTCTTTACTTTCTGCATTTTATTGTCAGCTTTATATTGTTATTGCTGTTGTAGGGAGGGGGTGATCTGTTGAGAGATAAGTCGGACCTGGGCTTGATGATGCCACACCTTCTGGGTATCGTATCGTCAGTCTTGAAAGTTTGTGACGCCGACGACCGCATAGGATGTCGTACCTTGTGTCAGTTGATAGGACACCTACCTGTGAGAGGGATTGGGGCATGCAGGAAACTTGACCTCCAGACTACCCGATTTTCTTGATATTGGATCAGTATGTGTGGTTACTTGGGGTTCTTCATCAGAACAGTGTTATAGGTCTGTGGAGACCAAGTTGGAGCATTGTTTTGAGTCTGTTGAGACAAAGTGGAGCATTGTTATAGGTCTGTTGAGACCAGGTTTGAGCAGTATTATGGGTCTGTTGAGACAGGATTATGGATGGATCTCTTCAGCGTCACTTGATCCCTGCTGCATGTTTGCATATTGCATTGTTGCATACTCATTTTGCATATCATTAACGTGTGTTTGTGCTGCAGGTGCATTTCATACCTCTGATTCTAGTTGCCCGGATTTCTGGCTGATATTATGGATACTCTGAAGAAGACTGTGGCGTACAAGTCGCCTACTCCAGATGTTACTTCTTTGCTTGGTTTGATATCTTTAGCTAATGAGGATGTGAAGAGAAGCTTCAGGAAGAGTTATGGGAAACTGCTTAGGTTGGTTTTCAAACCATCCACGTATGAGCTGAACGGATTGTACGCGCTGATGCAGTTCTATGATCCCCCGCTGAGGTGTTTTACTTTCCCTGACTTCATTCTGGCTCCGACCATGGAGGAATATGCTGAGATCTTGGAGTTAACCGTTCAGAACAGGGTACCCTTCATTCACATGGATGCTGAGCCCAAGCTGGAGGATTTGGCTGTTGCTTTGCACTTAGACTCCTCAGAGTTGCTGTTAACCTCGTGGAATGGAGTTTCTGGTTTTTCTCTCAAGTTCTTGGTTGGGAAAGCACGAGAGTATGCCAAGAGTGGACGTTGGATTGTGTTTAATGCTATCCTTGCTTTGTGTATCTATGGCATTGTACTGTTCCCTAATATGCCTGACTTCGTTGATCTGGATGCATTCCATATATTTGCTTCAGGCAATCCTGTGCCTACGCTGATTGGAGACTTCTATCACTCTCTGCATTATAAGAACGAGAATAGGAGGGGCAAGAACGTCTCTTGTTGTGTGCCTTTGTTGTATACGTGGTTTGATAGTAACCTGCCCAAGAGGGGTATCTTTGCTGAGTCTGCAGCTACGGTGGAATGGTTTGAGCGTCTGATGGGGCTTTCTTCAGAAGAGGTTGTCTGGTTTGATAGAGATCTACTGGGATCTGAGATTATCTACAGCTGCACAGGATATCCTAACGTTCCTCTGATTGGGAGGAAATGGTGCATTAACTACAATCCTTCATTGTTGATCAGGCAATTCACAGGTGATTTGAAGGGAGAATTATTGTCCAAGCTTCAGCATGCTTGGAATAATATCAACAAAAGGGGTAAGCCATTGTTGGGTAAGAATGATTGTCAAGCATATCCTCCGTACCAAGTCTGGATCCAAGATAGGGCAAAGCAGGCACTGATGCCGTTTCCTGCAGTATTACCTCATGCTCCCCTCGTGGTTGAGGAGCCAACTACTATGTCTATTGAGAGATATGAGCAGGTTGTGAAGGAGAAAGAAGAGCTGATGAAAGCCAACGAGAAGTTGGAAGAAGAGCTAGTGCAACTCAGGAACGAAAGGAATGAAGCCGTATATTCCTTCGAGCAGCAAACAAAGCTGGTGAACCAGTTAGGTACAGAACTGACTGAGCAAAGGAAGAAGCGTGAACTCTTGGGGATAGATTTCAAGAGCTCTCATGACATGCTGGAGTCTAAGAAGAAAGCACTTGATATAGCCTACCGGGAGATTTCTACATTCAACAAAACTTGGAACGCTGCGCTGAAAAATAACAAAGAAAGAGAAGACAAACTGAAGCAGCAGATCTCTGAACTGGAAGATCAGTTGAAAACTAGCCAGAAAAAGTTTGAAGAAGAGGTTATGCAGAGATATGGCGTTCAGAATGCTTTGAACAAAGCTATCAAGCGCAAGAAAGAGTCTGCATCCCAGAAGCGGAAGCTAGAGGAGTGCTTTGGAGAAGGTGTTTGGGAGGAATCCATTGGGGATCTCCAGCGTGTTATCAGGCAAAGAGACTCGCTCGTCGAAGGGTTGCTTTCCCAGACGGATCATCCCAAGACCAAGAGATTGTTAGAGGAGTATCAGGCATATGGTCACACTTGATTACCTTATGCACTGTTGTATATGCTTTATTTGCATTGTGCTGACCATCACTAGGCTTGTTGGCTGAGGTCATGCCTTCTTGTTATTGTACACTCAGTGATATTGTATTTCTGACTTGATGGGCTCTTCGCAGCAATATGTGAGATGTTTTTCCATGAGTGGATTCCAGCTTCTTATCACTATCACTGTCACTACACTGGCACTTTGGCACTAGAATCAGGGGTTGATCTCCCTAACGCACAGACACATATTGCATCTGCATATGCATTTTTGCATTGCCTGTTACTTGTTAAATCTGTATCTTATTTCCTGCATCTCCTAGGATTTTCAGGATTGACGACCAAAGAATCCACCGCTATTCAACCCGAAACAACTGTAAGAAGATAATGGATCAAGTTCAAGTCGAGATGCAGGAAATCCGCGAGAAGCTGACTCTGTTCATGCAGGCCATGGAGAGTATGGCCAAGGGCCAAGAGAATCTTCAGACCTTGGTGCAGCCGCTGCTGACGCGGACAAACGGAAATGGCAATACTGACCACAATTCTGTTGAAACTCCTCGCCGGGAGGATGAGATACCGGTAGTTACTCCACCTGTTGTGACTGTCAACGAAAACACTGGCACTGGTGCAGGTGCTGGCGCTGGTAATGGCAATACTGGAAATGGTGGTGATGGGCATGTTGTTAACAACAATGGCAACACTAGGGATGCCAATCAAGGATTCGTTGACAATGTTGGCTTTGGAAACAATGGGTATGGCAATGTCAATCAGGACGGAAACTTCGGGTTCAACAATCAAGGCTTTGGTAATGACGGTTACGGAAACAATTAGGGGTATGGCCTCGGTAATGGTGGATTCGGTAATGTGAATAACAACGGCGCTGGAGCATTTCCTTTCAACACTGGTTTTGGACCTGCTGGGGTCAATCAAGGGTTCGGCAACCGAGGACAGGGTCCTATGTTCAATCAGCAAGGATTTGGCCGTAACTTGGGTTTCGATGGGTATGGCAATGACTGGAATGTGGATCACCAGGACGACGCTTTTTTGGGAAAAGGAATGGGACCTGAGGGCCCCATTGACCCTGTTCAGAGGATCAGAATGCTAGAAGAGCAGATGAAAGGTGTGGTTAATCAGAACTCCGTTGGGTTAGATATGACTACTATGGGGTTGGTACCAGGGCTGAGGGTGCCATTAAAATTCAAGGCTCCAACATTCGACAAATACAAAGGGGATACCTGCCCAAAGGTCCATGTACGTTCTTATTATAGAAGGATGTCTTCATATTCCAATGATGAATGGATGCTCATGCATTTCTTTCAGGATAGCTTATCGGGACCATCATTGGAATGGTACATGGGACTGGAGCCCACTCAGATTAGAAGTTGGAAGCAGTTGGCTGATGCTTTCATTATGCATTACAAATATAACAGTGATCTGGCGCCAAACAGAGTTCAGTTGCAGAGTTTGTCGCAGAAAAGTGGTGAAAGTTTCAAAGAGTACGCGCAGCGGTGGCGCGATATGGCAGCTCGAGTGCACCCTCCTTTGGTTGAAAGGGAGATGAATGACATGTTTGTGGGGACATTTACAAGAATGTACTATGACAATTTACTCAATGTTTCGATGGGTAGCTTCTCCGATATGATCCTTATGGGAGAAAGGATCAAAAATGGAATTAAAATTGGAAAGATTCAGGCAGGCGAATCTACTTCAGCTAGGGGTGCGAGAAAAGCGTTCGGCGGTGTAGCACCCTAATTTTCGACCTTAAGACTCCACCTATTTTCGCGCATTTTTTATTTTTATTATTATTTGACTTTAATTTAATATTTATGTTTTAGGACTAACCAATTTGTGCAGAAACAACTATTTCAATTAGAACGAGGAAAGGATTGGGCTTTAAGGGCGGTTTTGATTTTCGTGGCAACATATATTACAAGGATATTGAGACTCATCAAAGCGTTCCATATTACGAGGATAAGCGCAAAATGCATATACCTATTAACGATTTAATAGAGAGTTCAAAACCTCGTTGCAAGTGCATTAATTCTCGTGAGGATTGCAAGTTGAATTAATGATTTTTGTTGAAGCTTCAACTGGGGTTTACTTATTAGAAGCCAGTAATATGGTCAATCGCATAATACCTTTGTTAAAGTGAATAAGTGATGATGAGGCCGCACTAGATGATAGCATTCTGAGAGAAATGTTTAAAACCTGTCCTAGTGTTATTGCTACGTTAACCAAATCATATTCATTGCGGAACTGGCTCTTAAAAGAAAATATGTTTACAAGTATGAAGCAAGCAAATTCATCAGTATTATTGCAATGAGATATTACATTCGATGCTTCCAAATGCTCAGTGATTCCAATATGTAGGCCTAAGTTACGAGTGTACAATTTCTAAAAAAATCAGGACTCAAAGAGTGTTAAAGAATACTATAATGAAGAGTCGACAAATATTGCCGGTGAATGTTTAAGTCCCATGGTGGTGTTACAAGCCCTGGCTGAAGGCAATGATTTCCAGAGGAGTTTTACGACCTTGCTTCTGAAGGCCATTTCCACGATCTTCAACAACAAATGTGTTATTTCCGGAAATAAGGGACTTAAGAAACACTGCCATTAAACTCGCTTCTCGCCTTGATCAAATTCCTTCTTCAGCCATGAATTTCAAGGATGTTTAACTATCCATGCCTCCTATGCACCGCCGTGAACTTCAGGAGTAATACGAGCTTCTGTCACACATGATAAAAACCACACAGATTTTTAAACACCAGTTTTAGATGTTAAAACGCCGAAGCTCAGAAGAAGTCGTACCCCACAGCCACAACTTCAGGTTGACTCAATCCAAGCACCATTTACGTTCCATGCGCTGCTACAAGCATCTGAAAAAACGCGGAAAGTAAGAGTTAGCTATCACTAAAATGAAAAACCGGTTTTTATCAAGTGACTATGGTTGCAAATGAATATAAGATTCAAACTAATCAATAGTTTGGTATCCGATTTTCACCGCGACAGAAATGGCGACTTCACTGGGGACCCGCTTGTGGGTTTCCCTACCTTGTTTTACTTATTTGTTTATTGCTTTATATTTGCTTATCTGTGTAATTGTTTATATATCTATGTTGGGTTGATACCTATGAGTGGTGAGACAAAGTCCTACACCCGGACTTGAGAGAAATTAATATAGGAAGTGATATAGTCGATGAGGCTTACCGGGAGTTGAATCCTGACTAAGTTGACTCGAGAATCACGCTCAGTTGAGGCCCTTTCGAAATAGTACTGTTGAACGAGCAATCGTGAAGACACTCATTATTTTCGACTTTGGAGCCTATGATATTGAGGACCGTAGTTACCTTAACCCAACTTTGGCCTTTATTAGGACGTAGTGCGAGGCTATGAGGGAGTACTTCCGAAATAGTGCTACGCGAAGCTACACTCAAAAGAAGTTCTCTTGAGAATATTGTTAATTCTCGAGTAATTGGGAAATTGATAATATCCGATAGATGGGCTGATGATTCTGAGTCCCTTTAGAACCTTGTTCTGCAGGTACAAACAACCTTTAGTCCTTAAACCTTTGGAATGGGTATACCTTTTCCCCATGCTCGTTGCAAACCTAGGGTCTCCTTTATCTGTTTATCCTTTATGTCCTTATGTGCTTACTTGTGTTTGTTGCACTCATATAGCATCATATTGCATTGGTTTCATGGAACCCCGAGTCTATTTATAAACATCATAGGACCAATAGGGATTGCAAAAAAAATATTTTTGAGATATTCTTCTAAGAGTCCTAACTTAGACGTCCTAAGGAAGTAGTAGCTCAGATTGAAAAGAACTCGAGAGACAAATATAAAAGGTTTTTCCTTTATTATTAAGGATCAAATGAGGTTTCAAAAAGCTATCATCAACATTGAAAATCTAAGTAATCAAGGGCTTTCTCCCTTATTTTCCAACAAGATAGAGGATTTATTTTCCTCTATCACACTATTCTTTAGGAGTCAATCGTGGACAACTTATCTTCGAAAAGATTCAGTTAAAAGAGCAAACCAAGAAGCACGATGAAGGACTTCCTTAGGACTTTTTCTAGCTATTATGTTAGGACTCTCATGAGAATATTCACCTGTAATCCGATAAAAACGAATTTTCTTTGGATACTCTATGACGTTTATAAATACTTGGGGTCCATGAAACATTTCGTTTTGCATTTTTGCATTTTTTGCATTTCGCATCAGCATAGCATCCTTTGCATTCTGGGGGGTCTCACTCTTGCTTCGTCTTCACAGACCACAAACTGAATCACCAGTATAATACTCGAGCCAATCAACGCCAAAAGATGGATCAATTGGAACAAGAGAACATAGTGCTCTGTGACGAAGTCGCAACTCTGAAAGGGAGATTGGAAAGGTTGAATGGTATAGTTGAAGCTCTGTCTAACCAGTCTGCACTCAACAATCAAGAAGTTCAAGGGACCGTTATCTCCGAAATAGTATCAACACCGATCCCAGTGGTGTCTACTATTGCTGAAATGACCTACAACATGCCGCCAGGCTTCCCGTGGGGGATGCCTCCTTATTTCACTCCGGCCGGTTATCGTCCACATGTTCCCGAGGTCCATGCCATGACCAACGTTCAAGCTATCCCTACCATTACTGCTGTAATGACTAGTGCACCTCCGCGTGTGAATATTACTCCACATATCCTAGACGAACCAATTTTCCATAGGGTACCCAGCGAAACTGTGGGATTGGAAGAAAGGATGGATGGGTTTCAAGGCCAATTTTTCGAAATACAAAAAGAATTAAGAGCCCTTCGTGGGAAGGATCTGTTTGGAAAGAATGCTTCTGACCTTTGCTTGGTTCCAAATGTTAAGGTTCCGCCAAAGTTTAAGGTCCCTGATTTTGAGAAGTACAAAGGAAATACTTGTCCTCAGAGTCATCTTGTTATGTATGCCAGGAAGATGTCTGCCCAAACTGATAATGACCAATTGCTCATTCATTATTTCCAAGACAACTTAACAGGCGCTGCGCTCAGGTGGCATATGGGATTGGATAATACCAAGATTAGAACTTTCAATGATCTAGGAGGAGCCTTCATCAAGCAATACAAGTATAATTTGGACATGGCTCCAGACCGTGATCAATTGAGGGCCATGGCTCAAAAGGACAAAGAGAATTTCAAGGAATATGCTCAGCGTTGGCGCGAGTTAGCTGCGCAAGTCATACCACCGTTAGAAGAAAAGGAAATGACCAAAAATTTTCTGAAGACTCTAGGTCCGTTCTTTTATAAGAAAATGGTAGCAAGCGCACCCAGTGACTTCACCGAAATGGTCAACATGGGCATGCGTTTGGAAGAGGGGGTCTGTGAAGGAAGACTAGTCAAGGAAGGGAGTACCTCCAATAATGCTAAGAAGTATGGGAGCGGTTTTGTGAAAAAGAGAGAACATGAGGCAAGTGTTGTGCAGCAGGGACGACCCAAGAGAGGATATTTGCCATCACATCAGGTTGCCGCGGTTCATCAGCCACCACATCAACAAAATCAACAAAATCAGAATCGTGTACACAAAAGACCGGACGTTGATCCCATCCCGATGACATACACTGACTTGTTCCCATCTTTGATTCAAAAAGGTCACATCCAGACGAGAGCTCCGCCTAAGGTACCCAAGAAACTTCCGTATTGGTACAAAGCTGACAAATTTTGCCTATACCACCAAGGTGCTCCAGGCCATGATACTGAGAACTGTTACGGTTTGAAGGCAGACGTTCAAAGGTTAGTCAAGGATGGAATTTTATCCTTTAAGGGTTCCATTCCTTGTGTGCAAGGTAATCCCCCACCTCAGCATGGTTCATCCTCCGCGAACATGATCCAAGGTTATTCGGGAAGCTCGTACCAATATAGTTCCTGAAAATGGATCTGAAGGCGACACATCAGACAATTCTGCAGGCTTTTCCATTCCATGCAAAGGCTGAATAAAATCCCGAGAAGGGCTCACCAGGGTGTTTTCTTTTTGTTTGCTTATGCGTATTTCATTTCTTCGATTAAAAGCATATTTGGCTTGTATGGCTTGTTTATCTTGAATAATTAATGCAATAAAATGTTTGTCTTGAAGAAATCCATTCGTTTCACTCGTAAAACATTGCTCACAATTTATAATGCCAACTATACCCAATTCTCTCACTATGGTGAATAATTGGGGGGAGGATGATTAAGTAAAACGCAGGATCTCTCGTTGTATGCTTTTGGATAAAAAAACCTACTAATGATGTAAGGCATTCCTGTTTCAGACATCCTAATAACACCAGAAATAGTCAACCTTTCTTTTAAGCTTTGAGAAAATATCTGTTTTTTTCTCTCCCATGTCAAAACCTCATTTTTAGCCTGGGTCAGGGTAATATCAAAAATGAACATCTTTCCAAAAATTTGGGTGGGGCACAAATATACTTTGACCATTTATTTACAAGTCATAAACTAAACCCATATATATAACCCACAAAGTCCTAATTGAGGTAAGGTTTCCTGACTCCTATGAGCTATGCTCAACCTGACGTTGGCATCATAAATTAATATCCTAACTAGTGATTTTGTCACAAGTTATCGTGATATCTATTTTCAAAACTTCAAGACAAACATATGTGTTGCATTAACAGTTTCAGAATTGACAGTTCTGACTTGCCAGATTTGCCTGATGTCTTAGAGAGATTACATGAAGAAATCACCGATTTAAATTTGAAGACTTTGCTAACCTGGGACAAGTCATTTTCCAAGAGGTTTTGATCCATACAAGTTTGAATTTACTTAGAACACAAATTGGAAAACTCGGTTATATCATCAATCAGGGGCAGTTACGTCGAGCTTCTGCGAACCCCTACAAGAGTTCGAAGACAGCGGGGCATCTAGATGAGACGACCTTTTCTCATTTGACTTGGGGCATCTGAAATTTAAAGCGAAGCAGATGTTTATTTCATCCCCAGTGAAGTCGCCATTTCTGTCGCGGTGAAAATCGGATACCAAACTATTGATTAGTTTGAATCTTATATTCATTTTGCAACCGAACTTTGATTTGTCCAAAGGAAGGGATAAAGATCGAAATTCCCACTATGCAATGCAAATGCAAGGTTTGATTGTTTTAGGTTCGGGGGTTGGTTAAACTTAGGGAAGGTACTAGCATCCTAAGTTTCTGTAGTACTCTACAGGAACCTCTTGTTTTATGTTTGTTTATTGCTAAGTATTTATCTGCTTAATGGTTGAAAGACCCTAGTGGTTTATTTCTAAGTATACTCGATAAAATGTCGTATCTTATGCCTACATATCCTTACGGGAGTGGAATCAGAGTACTTGTAGTTCCCCTAAAGGGTTGGAGGAGTTCTTTGACTGTGGTCAAAGTTCCTACGGGTTTAGGGTAGTTGTTTTGATTGGGTTTAGGAGAAGAGATGAGTCTTCATGTTAAGGGAGATGTAACCACCACAAGTGTAAAGGGGGTTGTAGGAAAATAGTCTTTGCATCGTCTTAAGAAAATGGCTTAAGTACTCGGATGGTCGCCAAGTATGCCTTTATCGCTCTTAAGGCAAAGTTCCTACATGTTTGATTGTATTGTTGTGGAGGTGGAGATTATATCTCACTTAAGATGATTAACATCTATTCTCTATTTGTGTTTGAAAAGTTTGTATTGTTGATTGTTTGTTTGTCTAAGTTGTAAAGATTAAGACAAGGTCCTTCCTATAGGGTAGGTCCTAAACTTAAATGATCAACTTGAATGGAATCAAGGATCGAAGGGGATATGATGCAAATGATGTGCAACTACACACAACGTTGAATTATGTGTAGGTTTTTCCTTTGGACGGAATGCGATGCAATAATATAAATTGCGATAATGTAAATGACAGTAAGGTAAATTGCAGAAAAGTAAACCATACAGGTACGCATGAAAGCGCTGAGTGAGTGTGTGAGTGTCGTGAATGTGAGAGTGCACAATTAGGTTGTGTTTTTACACTGTTGTTGATTTTAATTGTCTGATTTGATTTTAGCTAGGTTGATTTTAAATGAAATTATTCTAAAGAGTGAATTATCTTTTATCAATTTTGGTGAGGAGATAAATTAATTCTAAAGGGTTTCTTAAAATGACTAAAAAGTTTTATTTTATCTTAAAAAAGAAGATGGTTCATTATTTTTATATTAGTATTTTTTTTATAAGGGTTGTTATAGTAAATTCATTAGATATAGCTTAATTCACTTAAGAAAAGGTTTTCTAATAAAAAGTTTTAGTTATTATTAAATAGATTTTATTAAATAAATAAGATTTATATTATATTATATGAAATAGTTTTTTTTTTTAGTAGATAAATATGGATGACGCTCAATTAATGAAATAAAACTTATTATTAAAAAAGACTAGTTAAATAATAGTTAAAAAAGAAAAATTGGCTGATTAAAATATGATTTAATTAATAAATTTGAGGAAAAACATAATGGGCTCTTAGTTTTTTTTATCCAAAAACGTTAATTATTTTAATAACAAATTATTACTGATTTTAGGGGTTAATTAGGTTAATTAGAAAGTTTAAACGGATGATTAAGGGGGAGGTGAGTGGTGATGTGTGTGTGGTGATAGTGATTACAGAGTTACAGTAATAATAAAAGCAAAAGAAAATGGGAAAACAATAGGGGAACCCTAGTTCCCGAACGGAATCGCCTCCGTCTCCTTCCACTTCCCTCCATCATCTCCGATCCGCAATGGTTGCATGAAATTCAAAGCAAAACAAGCAACAACAATCAAAATTAAACCAAATCGACATCGAAAGTGAGTTATATAGAGAACGAATTTACCAAATCGAGGAGGCATTCGAATGGAAGACGGGGAATCTTAAGGTGGCGAAACGAGGTCGTGACGGAGATGTTGGCTTCGCGGTTGACGGCGATGGACTTGCGATGGGGATTCCCGGAGGAGCGATTTGCAATTCCGGCGAAGGTGCTTTTGTTGAAAATTCACGGCGGAGCTTGAGGAGATAAGTTTTTCTCTTTTACTAATCTTATGCTTTCTAGGGTTTTTTGTTTGGACTGTTTGTGTGGATTTTTGACCGCTGAAACTTGTATGATTTCTGCCCTGCTTTTATAGTTGATTGAGATGAGACACAATACTGATTGCTGATTACTTCTTTCCTTTTCTGTTTGAAAGTGTCTGAGACATGTCAGTAATCTCTTGGAAACAATTCAAAACCTTGCCTATTTGGGATTAATTTGTCTGATTGTGTTTTGGGCCCGTTTTGGACTTATAAGTTATGTGGTATCCCAAATTACTCAACTTTGGTGACCTTCTCAAATTGCAGGTTGACGTATGGTTACTTTGGTAGGAATTCCTGCTCAAGTTGTGTGAATGAGAGTATGGTGACCGGTGATTCTCTACCTGTTTTGAAGGAAATCAATGCATCTGTTATTGGAGGTACAATAAATTTTCACGGTGTCCTTCACACTCATGCTACCAAAGTAGGATCTGATACAGTTTTGAGTCAGATGATTAATTTGGTGGAGACAGCCCAGATGTCCAAAGCTCCCATTCAAAAGTTTGCTGATTATGTAAGTATTCTGGCCGTACTCTTTATGGTCCATCTGGTTACTAGAGCTTCTTGAATAAAATTATTCATAAATATTGATTCCAATTATTTATGGTTTAGGCTTCAGTCAAAATTCAAACTTGTGTTTATTTGCTTTCACATGATATTCTAATAGTAGTCGATACTTTAACTTTATAACCTGGCTAGTTGATTGGCACAGATGACTGAAGATATATAATGAACTCAGGTACCATTCTTTTGATTTGCAGGTTGTTGGAAACTAATGGTTTGCAGATCGTTGAGGCGGCAATATGGAGTGAGAAATGGTGTAAAGGTGAAATCAAGATGGGGCAACCATGAAGTGAAGTCTTCTGCGTGGACCATGATGGTGAGATTTGACTTTAAAACCTTCCCGAGATTCTCTATTGCCGCCTCAACGATCTGCAAACCATTAGTTTCCAACAACCTGCAAATCAAAAGAATGGTACCTGAGTTCATTATATATCTTCAGTCATCTGTGCCAATCAACTAGCCAGGTTATAAAGTTAAAGTATCGACTACTATTAGAATATCATGTGAAAGCAAATAAACACAAGTTTGAATTTTGACTGAAGCCTAAACCATAAATAATTGGAATTAATATTTATGAATAATTTTATTCAAGAAGCTCTAGTAACCAGATGGACCATAAAGAGTACGGCCAAAATACTTACATAATCAACAAACTTTTGAATGAGAGCTTTGGACATCTGGGCTGTCTCCACCAAATTAATCATCTGACTCAAAACTGTATCAGATCCTACTTTGGTAGCATGAGTGTGAAGGACACCGTGAAAATTTATTGTACCTCCAATAACAGATGCATTGATTTCCTTCAAAACAGGTTGAGAATCACCGGTCACCATACTCTCATTCACACAACTTGAGCAGGAATTCCTACCAAAGTAACCATACGTCAACCTGCAATTTGAGAAGGTCACCAAAGTTGAGTAATTTGGGATACCACATAACTTATAAGTCCAAAACGGGCCCAAAACACAATCAGACAAATTAATCCCAAATAGGCAAGGTTTTGAATTGTTTCCAAGAGATTACCGACATGTCTCGGACACTTTCAAACAGAAAAGGAAAGAAGTAATCAGCAATCAGTATTGTGTCTCATCTCAATCAACTATAAAAGCAGGGCAGAAATCATACAAGTTTCAGCGGTTAAAAATCCACACAAACAGTCCAAACAAAAAACCCTAGAAAGCATAAGATTAGTAAAAGAGAAAAACTTATCTCCTCAAGCTCCGCCGTGAATTTTCAACAAAAGCACCTTCGCCGGAATTGCAAATCGCTCCTCCGGGAATCCCCATCGCAAGTCCATCGCCGTCAACCGCGAAGCCAACATCTCCATCACGACCTCGTTTCGCCACCTTGAGATTCCCCGTCTTCCATTCGAACGCCTCCTCGATTTGGTAAATTCGTTCTCTATATAACTCACTTTCGATGTCGATTTGGTTTAATTTTGATTGTTGTTGCTTGTTTTGCTTTGAATTTCATGCAACCATTGCGGATCGGAGATGATGGAGGGAAGCGGAAGGACACGGAGGCGATTCCGTTCGGGAACTAGGGTTCCCCTATTGTTTTCCCATTTTCTTTTGCTTTTATTATTACTGTAACTCTGTAATCACTATCACCACACACACATCACCACTCACCTCCCCCTTAATCATCCGTTTAAACTTTCTAATTAACCTAATTAACCCCTAAAATCAGTAATAATTTGTTATTAAAATAATTAACGTTTTTGGATAAAAAAAAACTAAGAGCCCATTATGTTTTTCCTCAAATTTATTAATTAAATCATATTTTAATCAGCCAATTTTTCTTTTTTAACTATTATTTAACTAGTCTTTTTTAATAATAAGTTTTATTTCATTAATTGAGCGTCATCCATATTTATTTACTAAAAAAAAAACTATTTCATATAATATAATATAAATCTTATTTATTTAATAAAATCTATTTAATAATAACTAAAACTTTTTATTAGAAAACCTTTTCTTAAGTGAATTAAGCTATATCTAATGAATTTACTATAACAACCCTTATAAAAAAAATACTAATATAAAAATAATGAACCATCTTCTTTTTTAAGATAAAATAAAACTTTTTAGTCATTTTAAGAAACCCTTTAGAATTAATTTATCTCCTCACCAAAATTGATAAAAGATAATTCACTCTTTAGAATAATTTCATTTAAAATCAACCTAGCTAAAATCAAATCAGACAATTAAAATCAACAACAGTGTAAAAACACAACCTAATTGTGCACTCTCACATTCACGACACTCACACACTCACTCAGCGCTTTCATGCGTACCTGTATGGTTTACTTTTCCGCAATTTACCTTACTGTCATTTACATTATCGCAATTTATATTATTGCATCGCATTCCGTCCAAAGGAAAAACCTACACATAATTCAACGTTGTGTGTAGTTGCACATCATTTGCATCATATCCCCTTCGATCCTTGATTCCATTCAAGTTGATCATTTAAGTTTAGGACCTACCCTATAGGAAGGACCTTGTCTTAATCTTTACAACTTAGACAAACAAACAATCAACAATACAAACTTTTCAAACACAAATAGAGAATAGATGTTAATCATCTTAAGTGAGATATAATCTCCACCTCCACAACAATACAATCAAACATGTAGGAACTTTGCCTTAAGAGCGATAAAGGCATACTTGGAGACCATCCGAGTACTTAAGCCCTTTTCTTAAGACGATGCAAAGACTATTTTCCTACAACCCCCTTTACACTTGTGGTGGTTACATCTCCCTTAACATGAAGACTCATCTCTTCTCCTAAACCCAATCAAAATAACTACCCTAAACCCGTAGGAACTTTGACCACAGTCAAAGAACTCCTCCAACCCTTTAGGGGAACTACAAGTACTCTGATTCCACTCCCGTAAGGATATGTAAGCATAAGATGCGACATCTTATCGAGTATACTTAGAAATAAACCACTAGGGTCTTTCAACCATTAAGCAGATAAACACTTAGCAATAAACAAACATAAAACAAGAGGTTCCTGTAGAGTACTACAGAAACTTAGGATGCTAGTACCTTCCCTAAGTTTAACCAACCTCCGAACCTAAAACAATCAAACCTTGCATTTGCATTGCATAGTGGGAATTTCGATCTTTATCCCTTCCTTTGGACAAATCAAAGTTCGGTTGCAAAATGAATATAAGATTCAAACTAATCAATAGTTTGGTATCCGATTTTCACCGCGACAGGCGGGAGACGACAGGGTGATACAAGCGCTGTATTTGGTGGCAGAGGCCAGGGAAGAGGTAGAAATCAGTACATTCAACGTCAACAAATAGCCAGTGTTACTATTCCAATTCCTCAACAACAACAACAGCAGCAGCAAAGGCAGAATCAGGGTCAGAGAAGGTTTCAAAATGTAAAGCCGAAGAGGGTATTTGATAAGCCTCCATCGACATATGCAGAGCTCCTTCAGACACTGCTGGGGTTGAATTTGGTCGAGAAAAGAACATTGGAACCACCTACAGGACCGACACTTCCTTATGGGTATGACGCTAATAAGCATTGCGAATTCCATTCCGGGGCGCCCGGACATGATGTAGAATCTTGTCATGCTTTCAAGCATAAAGTTCAAGACTTGTTGGACAGTAAAGCCATCAACTTTGGCCAGGTGGGGCCTAATATTGTACAACAGCCTATGCCTAATCATGGGGCAAATGCCATCTTGATAGAAGAAAATTTGAACTTGGTGATGGATGTTAACGAACTGAAGACACCATTGAGTGAGGTGAAAAGCAGGTTGCTCAGAGGGGGAGTATTCCCTGGTTGTGATGAATACTGTTTAGAGTGTCGGACCCGGCCTGAGGGTTGTACTGATTTGAAGAAGGGCATTCAGGCCATGATCGACGAAGGGACCTTGCAATTTGATCGAACTGCGGTTGAGAAGCCTGTGGAGGCATTATGTGGTAAGCAGAATGATATTGCAATGGTGGCAATCCCGAGGAAGACTATAACGATAACGACGCCCGCCCAGTGGTCAACTATTATGATTACCAAAGCAGGGCCTGTTCCCTTTAAGAGTACGAAAGTTGTCCCGTGGACATACGGATTAGAAGCATATTGCAACGGTGAAAAGATTGTGGTGAATAGCCAGCCAGCTGGGGCTGTTGATAATGTCGTCGGAACGGGGGGCATGACCCGTAGCGGAAGGATCTTTACCTCGCCCGAAATAGAAGCGGAGAGATTGGCCAAAGGCAAAGCCAAAGTAAATGAAAGCGGGCCTACTCAGTCGAAAGAAAAGGATACGTCACTCAAGGACGTAGAGGAGTTCATGAGACTAATTCGCAAAAGCGACTACACAATTGTTGAACACCTACAGCAGACGCCGTCGAAGATTTCTATCTTGTCGTTGTTGTTATGTTCCGAGGCCCACCGGAACGCCTTGTTAAAGATTTTGGATACATCATTTGTGCCTCAAGAAGTTTCTGTAAATCAATTAGAGGGGATAATGGCACATGTCAACGCTGAACATGGCCTGGGTTTCACAAATTTTGATCTAACACCCAGGGGTCGAGAGCACAACATGGCTTTGCATATATCGGTGGAATGCCGGGGCACCGTAATGTCGCGTGTATTGGTGGATACTGGATCGTCGTTGAACGTATTGCCAAAGAAATCCATGATGAAATTGGACATACGGGGAATTATTTGCACGCCCAGCGATTTGGTTGTGAGGGCGTTTGACGGGACGAAAAGATCAGTGTTCGGGTCAATAACATTACCGCTTCAGGTGGGGCCATAAATTTTTGATACCGAATTCTACATCATGGATATCCATCCAGCTTATAGCTGCCTTCTTGGGCGCCCATGGATCCACGCTGCAGGGGCCGTAACGTCCACATTGCATCAGAAGTTGAAGTACATGGTGGGTGATAGTGTTGTTACCGTTTGCGGGGAGGAGGACATTTTGGTCAGTCACCTGTCTTCGTTCAGATATGTTGAGGTCGATGGAGAAATACACGAGACACCTTGTCAAGCCTTCGAAGGGTTGCGAAGTAAAGACAAATCTCAGGGTCCCAGCAAAATGCCAGAGGTGGCAGTGTCATCCTACAAGGAAGCTCAGGCTTTAGTGTAGACTGGTGAGACTAAAGGTTGGGGGCAGGTACCGGAGATTCCCGTGAAGAATGACAAGTTTGGGCTAGGGTATCGACTGACGTCGTCACCATCATCTTCAGGAGCGCCCAGGTTCAAGGGACCGATAACGATTACGCCAAGCGGGGTGTGCTTTGAGACTATCAACGCTATTTCCGATGCTGAAGACGGAGATAGTGACTGCGATATGGACGCGTGGATCAAGCCAAGTGTGCCAGGACAAAGCCTCTGCAACTGGTCCATCCGGGAAACTGTCCCAGTGACTCTTAAACAGTAATGATTTGTTTTGTCAATTGTTGAATAATCCTATGTCGTACCCGGGGCATAGTGATTTTACCTTAGGGCTACTTGATTATGTGTATTGCACTGTTTTAATCATGAAATAAAGGCGTTTTTCATATAAAAATATTGTGATACCTATTTTTCTTGTTTTTACTTTAACAATAAATGGCTACGTGGTTATTTGCTTTATTTGCGTTTTGAAGCATTTAACCATTTCCTTTGCAGAACTAATATTTCAGATGACATCTCCTACGAACCGCCTATGACTCTTTTTGACTTCGAGCACCCGATATTCCAAGCAGAGGAAGAGATTGTTGAGGATAGCGACTTGCCAGAGGAGCTGACTCGTTTGTTGAAACAGGAAGAGAGAATCATTCTGCCTCATCAGGAGGAAATTGAGATTATCAACTTGGGGTCGGAAGAAGTTGTGAGAAATATCCGTATAGGGGCTGCGCTGCAGAGCGACATCAAGCAAAGGTTGATTGAGATACTGCAAGAGTATAGTGATATATTTGCTTGGTCGTACGAGGATATGCCTGGGTTGGATACGGACATGGTTGTGCACCGTCTGCCGTTGCGAGAGGAATGCCCGCCTGTTAAGCAGAAACTCAGAAGAACCAGACCAGACATGGCCGTGAAAATCAAGGAGGAAGTTCAAAAACAGTGGGATGCTGGTTTCCTAGCCGTTACAACTTATCCGTCATGGGTCGCTAATATAGTACCAGTGCCGAAGAAAGACGGTAAAGTGCGAATGTGTGTAGACTACCGTGATTTGAATAGGGCGAGCTCGAAAGACGACTTTCCGCTTCCTCACATTTATGTACTGGTTGATAACACTGCTCAGTTCTCCGTATTCTCCTTCATGGACGGCTTCTCAGGCTATAATCAGATCAAAATGGCACTAGAAGACATGGAGAAGACTACCTTCATTACTCCCTGGGGAACATTTTGCTACAAAGTGATGCCCTTCGGATTGAAGAACGCTGGGGCAACATATCAACGTGCTATGACGACTCTCTTTCATGACATGATGCACAAAGAGATCGAGGTTTATGTTGATGATATGATTGCCAAATCCCAGACAGAGGAGGAGCATTTGGTTAATCTGCTGAAACTGTTTAAAAGACTTAGGAAGTTCAGGTTGAGACTGAACCCTAACAAGTGCACCTTTGGGGTGAGATCGGGTAAACTGCTGGGGTTTATTGTGAGCGAAAAGGGAATAGAGGTTGATCCTGCAAAGATAAAAGCTATACAAGAAATGCCGACGCCTAAAACAGAAAAAGAAGTGCGTGGGTTTTTAGGGAGGTTGAACTACATTGCTCGGTTCATATCTCACCTAACTGTGACATGCGAGCCATTATTCAAGTTGTTGAAAAAGGATCAGGTGTTGACCTGGAATGAAAATTGTCAAAAGGCGTTCGACAAGATAAAAGAATACTTGCAGGAACCTCCTATTTTGATACCCCTAGTGGCCGGGAGACCTTTGATTATGTATTTGACGGTTCTTGAGGAAAGTATGGGTTGTGTTCTCGGTCAACACGATGAGACCGGACGTAAAGAGCATGCGATCTACTATTTGAGTAAGAAGTTTACTGACTGTGAGTCCAGATACTCAATGCTCGAGAAGACGTGTTGTGCGCTAGCCTGGGCCGCCAAACGTTTGAGGCAATACATGCTGAATCATACAACCATGCTAATTTCAAAGATGGATCCAATCAAATACGTGTTTGAGAAGCAAGCACTCTCCGAAAGAATTGCATGATGGCATATGGTGTTAACAGAATATTATATCCAATATGTCTCGCAAAAGGCTATTAAAGGTAGCGTTCTGTCAGAGTACCTTGCTGAGCAGCCGGTTGAAGACTACCAATCAATGAGGTTTGATTTTCCTGACGAGGATATCATGTACCTGAAAATGAAGGATTGTGAAGAACCGTTGCCGGACGAAGGACCAGAGTTGGGTTCCAAATGGCAGTTGATATTTGACGGAGCTGTAAATTCCTATGGTAGCGGAATAGGGGCAATTATCACTACGCCTCATGGGTCGCACATCCCATTTACTGCCCGATTGACCTTTCCGGTTACCAATAACGAGGCGGAATATGAGGCTTGCATCATGGGTCTGGAAGAAGCCATTGATTTGAGAATGAAGAACCTGGATGTGTATGAAGACTCAGCTCTAGTGGTGAATCAGATTAAAGGAGAATGGGAGACACGTCAGCCCAATTTGATACTGTTGCGGTGGAAATAGGATCACAAACTATTAATGAGTTTGAATCGCAATTCAATTCACAACCGCTCTTTGATTTATCCGAAGGAAAAGGTCAAAAGAGGGAAAACCTATTTTGCATCGTAAACACAATGCGGGGAAAGATCTAGGGTTCGGGGGTTGATTAAATTTAGGGAAGGTATTAGCACCCTAAACTTCTGTAGTACTCTACAGGAACCTTTTGTTCAAATGTTTACTATTTGCTTTATTTATTTGCTTAAGATATATGTACATAAGGATTAAAAGTGAGAAAATAAACCTAAGGGGTTAATTCTAAGTTTACTCGGCAAGACATCGCATCTTGTGCCTACGTATCCTTACGGGAGTGGAATCAGAGTAATCGTAGTTCCCCTCAAAAGGGAAGTTAGAGACTTCTTGACTGTGGTCAAGGTCTCAAGGGGAATAAACGCATCTTAAGGACACGCTTACGTGGAGTGTGGAAACTCCAAATCTCTACGTTGAATTGTTAAGTTGTAATTAGGGTTAAATTAGGTTAGGGATTCCGCGGCGGGAAACCCTAAAATGAGCGCGGCGGCTCTTTGACCTAATGCTAGGGGTAAAGTTGTAATTTTGCCTGCGGCGAGGCATTTGTGAAAATTAGGGTTTGTGAGGTTGTAAGGGTTTGAAGTTGAGGACTATTGACACGGCGGTCAAACGGCTAGACCTAATTCCTTCGGAGGAGTGAGATTATTGGTAAAGACGCGATAAACATACAATGGCAGAACATAAAGTGCGGAAAGATAAATGCGACAATTGTCTCGCAAAATTACATCCCATAAGCAGTTACAAATATGATAATTGAATATTTAAACTGAAAATAAAATCAATTGAACTTAGTCAGCTGCAAAAAACTAAAACAAATAGAGACTGTTATTATACGGGGTTAGACAAAAAATTAGACGGGAATGTTAGGAATTTAAGTAGAAAATTATAATTAACGAAACAAGAAAAAAAGTTAGAAATTTGGATCTTAAAAATGAGGATGTTAGCGAAAAATTAATAAACAATGAAAATTAATATGCAAAGAAGATGGCGATAATATACAAGTGATAATGGAACGATGATGTCAGATTATGTACAAATATAAAAATAAATACAAAAATAAATAAATAAATATTAGTGAACAGGTTCATGGATAATCAAGAATACTGTTAGGAATGAAGGATGAAAATTGGAATTGACGATAATTAGAAGTTAAGCGATGAATGTTTTGAGACGGTGAGGATTTAGGTAATTAGAAAAGAGTTAGAATGAAATTAGGTTTTTTTTGGGTGAAATTTAGAAAAGCTAGAGTTTTTAATGTGATTAAGAAAAAGAAAATAGATTAAAAGTTAAAATTAAAAGTTAGCAAAAAAAATTAGAACTTCGAAATTTGGTTTTTAAATAAAAGGTTAGAAAATAAAAATAAAAGTTTGAAAATAAAAGAGAAAAGGTTAGAATTTTAATAAAAAAAGAGTTAGCATTAAAAGTTAAAAAGTGAGTTAGAACTTTGAATTTTTAAAAAAAGTTTCTTGAAATTTTAACATAAAAGTTATGAATTTTTATATTAAAAAAAAAAAGAAATATTAACTAAGAACAGTTAGGGTTTTAATTTAAAAAGAGTTAGAATGTTAGAATTCTAATTAAGAAAAAATGGTAGAAATTTTGAAAAAAAGATATAAAAAAGATTAGAAATTAAAAAAAAAAGGAAGAGTTAGTTACTTTTGATGAAGACTGTAAGAGTTTTTGATGTTTGTCGATCCCCCCGTTTTGTTGCTTCTGAGGGTCCTTTTATACTTGATTTTTAAATCTTTTTCAATCTCAGATTTGATTTGAATATCTCAATCTTTTTCAATCTCTGATTTGATTTGAATGAATTTTTATGATGATTTCAGATTTGATTCAATGATGGTGATGTTGATATTTAGATCTGATTTTCTTATGATGATGATTGATCTGATTGATTTGATTTTGCTCCATCTGGAATTCATTGGGATTGGATTTGATTAAAAAAGTGTTGGATTTAAATTTAAAAAGTTAGCAAAGAAAATAAGAGTTTCAAGTTAAATAAAAATTAGAATTTTAAGTTAAAAAAAAATGAGTTAGAATTTTAAAATAAAAAACATTTGAATGTTGGTTTTAAAAAATGTTAGAATTATTTTGAAAACTGTTAGAATTTAATTTTAAAAGGAATTTAGATCTTAATTTTAAAAAAGAAAATAAAATGGCATTAGAATTTAATTTTAAAAGGAATTTAGAATTTTAATTTGAAAAATAAAGGTGTCAAAAAAAGATTTAGATTTAATTTTAAAAAAAAGTTAGAAAAAAAATTAATTTTAAAAAGAAGTTAGAGAAAAAAAGATTTAATTTTTAAAAAGAAGTTAGAGAAAAAAAGATTTAATTTTTTAAAAAGAGTTAGACAAAAAGATTTAACTTTAAAAAAGTTAGAAAAAAAATTTTAACTTTAAAAAAGTAGTTAGAAAAAAATATTTAACTTTAAAAAAGTTAGAAAAAAAGATTTAGCTTTAAAAAAGTTAGAAAAAAAGATTTAGCTTTAAAAAAGATAGAAAAAGATTTAACTTTAAAGAGGAGTTAGAAAAAAGATTTAAAAAAAGTTAGAAAAAAGATTTAATTTTAAAAAGAAGTTAGATTTTTATTTTAAAAAAGGTATTAGAATTTGATTAAAAAAATGTGTTAGAAATTAATTTAAAAAAGGTTATAAAAAATTTTACTCTTAAAGAAAAGAAGAGAAAAAAGTTAAATTTTAATCTAAATCCTAAAAGTTAGTAAGAAGAGCTTAAAATGATTTAAATAAATAAACTAAATAGAAAAAAAAAAGTTAATAAAAAAACATTAGTAAAGTTATAAAAAAAATTTAATTAAATTATTATTAGTTAAAAAACAAGATTTAAAAAAAAAGGTTAATTTATTAAGTTAATCAGAATTTAAAATAAAAATAAAAAAGAAAGGGTAAAATTTGGGGTATTACAGATACCCTATATGAATTATGCAAGGAGATTGTTGCCTTTCTTTGACAAGGTGGAATTGCATCACGTGCCACGAGCAGAAAATCAAATGGCTGATGCTCTTGCGACATTGTCTTCAATGTATAAAGTTAACTTCTGGAACGAGGCTCCCCAGATTGTTATCTCTCGGCTCGATAGGCCTGCATTCATATTTGCCATTGACGAGGCTCCCGATGGTAAACCCTGGTACTTTGATATTGATCGCGACTTTCTATGTCTAATACAACTAACTGTAAGTGCACAGTCTATCGCGTAGTAATAAAAGATATCGATCCCACAGGGACTCGTAATCAAACTAGTGTTCTCGGGAGTTACTATGTTTAGCTAGGTAGAATATGTTTTAAGGGAATAAGATTGTCACTAAAAGGGGGAACTAAGATTACTGTTTAGATTTTAATTAATTGAATCGATACGTAGTAATTGTGTTCTTCAGGGATTTGATAAGTTACTGGTGTATGAAATAGTTTTCACAGTTTATTTAAGCAGAAAATGGAGATTTGAAGACTCTCGTCTCACGATGGTTATTGACGCTAATCATAATCCTAAGGGCCAAACGTACACTTTCGTATCCCGTTCGGGGTTAAAACTATTTTTTGGAAATCTCTAAGTTCTAATTCGTTTTAAAGTGCTTTCGCTGTTATTAAAACAAATGCCTAGTGTTTACTATCTGACCTTACCGCAGCTTTCGCTTGTTGGTTCGTATCTTAATTAATTTCCCACTTTCGTGGCAAAACTACTTTTAAATAAGTTCTCGCTTTTGCGACGAAGTTTATTTCGTGAATCAATTTTAAACACTTAGACCATAAATTACTTTTGTGAAAAGAAAGTTTTCAAACAAGAGTTATCAAATCCCATTCGAATTATCACTACATATTGATTGCCTAAGTTTAGCTAGACATGGAATTGGGAAGAATAAAACATAAATAATAATAATAAATAATAAATTGCATTATAATTAAAACAAAAGTCGATCAAAATGAAAACCTGTAAATAATGCCAATTGGCCTTTGGGCAGATCCTCCACAGATGTTGGCAGGATTTTGGTCTTTAGTTCCAAATTGACCGTACAATGCAATAGGTATTACAGAAGAGCGGAAATGGAAATGAGGAAATGAAAAGGGAAATAAAGGAAAGGAATACAAATAAAAACTGGAAAGTAAATTTGGTCTGGAAATTAAATTCGGCAGCACTTCGTGGTATGAATGCAGCACCCTTTTTGAAGTCCCCTGCTTCCCTTTTTATAGAAGTGGAATCCCAACGGTTATCTCTGAGGATGATGGACCTTGAGGCAGATAATTTAGGGAGTAGTGGACCACTTAATGGAAATTGGAACTGCTCTTTTGACGTGTAATCTGAGTGGGGCGTTTTTGCCTGCATGACGGTCGTCACAAGGTGTGACGGTCGTCACCCGTGTGACGGTCGTCATGAAGCTGTGACGGTCGTCACATCAGCAAAAACTGATTGCTGCGCTTTTCATTGTGTTTTCACTCCTTTTTCGTCCATATTTCATCTGGGATTGCTTCTTTTCTTCATGTTGCCTTGTTTAGACGTGATCGTTGAATACCTGCAAAAACATCAGACAAATACACGGAAATAACCCGAAATCGGATCGAAAACGGTTAGACTTTAGTTGAATTATGCATGAAAATATCTATATGATTTCGTGTTATCAAACTCCCCTAAGCTTGAATCTTTGCTTGTCCTCAAGTAAAACGTGGAAAAGTCGGCAAGCACGAGGCTGCTTCTTCGTTCGCAGAGTTTGGAAAAACCGGGATTCTTGGTAGGAACAAGACGAGTATCACGACGACACTGGACTACGAGTCTCCGGAGGTCTCCTTTTTATGCAAATCGGTCTCAGTCATGCTACCGTATCTTGGTGTCAAGGTTCTCGTGGCAAGTTCACCCTGTTTGTTCTAGCGCAATCACATTAAGCCCGTTGTCTGCACACTTTCATGGCAAGTCGACCTGTTAGTGAATATGATCTCGTTTTTGTTTTTGATCTTCTTCATTGATCATAATTTGGTGTCATTGATTTTTCAATGAGTTTTTCGTGCCGTTGGGCTAAATGCTCGGGTGAGGAGCACCTAACTTAGAAGGAAACGTATCTTATATTCTTGGGCTTTTTAGCTCTCTTTTCATGATTTTTCATCTTTTTGGAGATCATACACTTATTTGCATCGGTCGCTCGCTTAGAAGTGTTTTTAGGATGGTGCTGACTGCTAGTATAAACTACTTGGGGTTGAGTTTGCGTAGACACTTGAGACTTTGGTACACGTAGGTGGTGAAACCGACTCGCATAAACTAGAGATCTAAGGTGTCTGGACGATACTGGTTTTGTTAGAACTGTCGTTTCCTCGGAGTTTCGAAACTTGTTTTGAACTCAGATGCATTCTCGTGATGCTTTTGCTTTTGAGGAACAAATGAAAGTTTTTGTTTACGTTGAATAATGTGGGGATTGTTTGCGTAACGTGAAAAATATATAGACGAGCTTTATTTGCTAGAAATAGAAAGTGTAAAAATAGAACTTACTAAAATTCAAAGTGCAGTGAAATGGAAATACAGGAAATAAGGGAAGTTCAGAATACAGTGGAAATAAGGCTCCGCTCCCACACTATCTCGGCCAGTGTCCTCACTGATTCTTGAAGCATGCGAGAGGGAGATACAACTGAAAATGAAAATACAAAGAACTGAAATATAGTAAACAATGAAGGAAAAAAATGAAAATCTAGTCCCGGCCTCTGTCACGTCCGCGCTGGCGTCCTCTGGCTCTAGCAAGGGCTACTCTATCCTCATAGCTCATGGCTCCGGTGTGGTAGACCGTGTCTCGGAGTCCTTCGACCTGCAGGGTCAGATTCGCTAGACTCTCAGTGATCATAGCTTGGCCGGTGTGAAGTTGTTGCATTTGAGTCCGGTGCCAAGCTTCGAACTGGTCAGCTCGCTGGTTCTGCTGCTGCAGCATCGTGAGTATCTGTGCCTGCTGGTCTAGGGAGCGACGAAGGTCCTCTTCGGTGTAGTCGGGCACGGGATGGTGACGGCGGCGACGAGAAGATGTACCTACTGGAGGAGGAGGTTGCGATGCCTCTGGCTGCTCGGACCTGTCCAACTCAGCTTGGATTTCATCGTCGGAATCATGAGTGGGATCCTGAGTAGGAACAGCGGCAGCAGGAGGGGCAGTGAGGTCGAACAACCAGTTGGTACTGTAACAGCCCAAATTTCATTAAATAATTAATTATAGTAATTAATTGATTTAGTGGGATTTTTATTAATGTTGGAATTAATTTTTATTAATTGGAATTTGTAGTAGAGAATTGAGAAGGAAATAGAATGGAAAGAAAATGATAGAGAGGAAGGAAAAGAAATAGAAGAATATAAAAAGGGAATTGGAGAGAAAGAGAAAGATATAAAAGAAAAAGAAGAGAAAGGAAGAAGAAGAGGAGAAATGAAGAGGAAAAGGGAAAAGCTTGGAGAATCTTCAAGAACCAATTTCGAAGCTCCGATTAATCGAGGTAAGGGTGAGAAACATTGCTATTAAATCATTGTATGCTATTATGTATGTTGGGTTTGGGTTTGTGGATGTTTTTCATCACTTTTCAATTAGGGCAAATGTTGGATAATCGGTAGATTGATGATTTAATCGGTTGGAACTGAGTAATAATGCCGTAGGATAGTCGGGTAACATGTATTGATGCTATTTGTACTGATTTGGATGTGTAAGAGAGGGTTGATGATGGATTGGTGAAGGAGGAACAGAATAGGGTTCTGTTCTGCGCAGGTTCGCTGGCTCTCGCCAGGCGAGCGAAGGCGAAGCTTCGCCAGGCGAAGCCTAGCGAATGTTGGCGAATAATTATATTTAAGTCCCAGTAGACTTCGCTGGCGAGTTCGCCAAGCGAAGTTGGATAGCGAAGGTTCGCCCAGCGAAGGTGCTGGCGAATGGTGGCGAATGAAGTCAGTAGCTACTGACTTGGGCTCGCTGGTAAGTCTCGCCAGGAGAAGCCTAGCGAGTGTTCGCTGAGAGAGTTCGCCAGGCGAAGGCCAGGCGAAGGTTCGCTGCGAGGGTTCGCCAGGCGAATGAAGGCGAATGTGGCAGTATATTTTCTTTGCTGTGTTATCCAATGGTGATTGGTTGGTTGATTCGCATATGTTAATACTTTTATGTTATGAATGAGTATGTGAACTATTATGATAACATGTGCTGTGGGTAGCCTTCGGGCGTGAATCCTAGAGTTGTGATATGAATGATTAATTGTAATTGGTTAAAATACATGAGAACATAATGACGATTATGTGTGTATTAATTGATGAGTTGTGAATGTTTGATTGTTGTGTACAATTATGTAATAAGTATGCATGAGAACATTGTGGATATATGTGTGCATGGCTTATAATTGTATTATTGGTATTGTGAGGCGTATACCTTGTATAAAATGGCATGAGATGAATAATAAACATACTATGAAAAATGTATTGTGAATGCATAATGTTATATGCGATTGTATGTTAAAATACATGAAGAATGCATGAGAGCATATTGATGGATATGCGTGCATTGCTTGATAAATATAATGTTTGAAATGAATTGTGATTGTATGCGGGTAATGCATGGGAACATATCGTGGATATGTGTGCATTGTGTGATAATATTGAATCGTGATATAATTCACGAAGGGGTGAATTATTCGAATACATGGGAATATAATGATGAATGTATGTGTATTGTCTAATGAATTGTGAGAGCATATTTGTATGCGATTGTTGTGTAAATGCATGGGAACATATGTGATATGTGTGCATTGTTGTTGAATATGATGATGATGATGGGTGAAATGAATACACTGATAAATGTTTGATATATGTTGTATGTGCAATCATGATGAAATTCTCGAAGGGGTGAATTATTCGAATGCATGGGATTAAGACGCGGGAACGGTCTTAAGTGCATTTATTGTGATTGGTTGATTGTACATGCATCATTCAGTCAAGAGGCAATGTCTGTTAGTTTCGTGGAAACTAGTGGCTTGTCCCAAACCTAGAAGGGTGGGTTTGAAGCCTAGGGGACGGGCTTGGTTGTTATCGGTCTAGAAGGGTGGACCCGGTTTAAAGTAAAAACCGAGAAAAGATAACGAGAGTCGGTACCGCATAGCATTGAGTTGCATTGAATATGTTGAGTCACATTGCATAATATTGTTGTGGTACATATGTGCTTGTGAATGATTGTGAAGTCAAGCATGAAGGGATGTGCTTGTGGTTATTCACAATGTTGATATATGTGAATGTGATATGATTATGATTGTGAGAATAAAGTGTGGTGAGAGATGTGAATATGTGTTATATGATACCTATATATACGTAATCTTATGCTTTGATTATTATGGTAATATTTCTCACCCTTCTGCTGTTTTATAATGCTCTATGAGGCATTGCAGATTAGGTTGCTGGAGGCCTTTATGAAGTTCTGCTTGTAGTTCGAGGTTGCTACATGTGTAGCGGTTTAGTAATTATTTATGGGTCAAGTCATGCTCTGGTAGTGTAACACGGGGATCGATTGCTTATGTTTTAGGATTACATTATGTAACCTAAGTTATGTTTTCATATTTGGAATAATTGAGATGATGAGATGTTGGCCTTAGTGCCTAGAGATGTTGATTTTTATATGATGAAAGTAAATGTTTCTTTTAAAGGATTTTTATTAATGAATCCGCTGCTAAATGGAAAGGTGTTTATGAGCATGACAGATTGTTTTAATGTGGTGCAAGTTTTGTGTGATGCCCTTTTATGGATGCATGTTAACTTTTACTCTGATTATGCATATATTATTTGCGGGGCTTAGAAGGGTGTTACATTAGTGGTATCAGAGCAGGTCGGTCCGTCCGGCCAAGTTGTCTAATGTTATTTGTTCCCTTGTATGCGACATGTGTGTGAAAACACTGTCGATACATGTTGTTGCTTAACCTTGTCTAGAGAAGTGGGAATGATCTAAGTGGGGGAGAAGTTGTGCTTCTCCAAGATGCTGCAGGTGTAGAAGTTGTAGCTCAGTGGGTGGTTAACACTCTTGTGGTTTGGTAAAGATAGTCTATACTCCATCATGATTTTCAGCTGCCTATTGACAAATTGAGGAACTGATCACCCTTAATCTCTTGTTGATAGTAGTTGGAGTTCTGTTGGATGGGATGGACGTGTCTTGCAAGCTTAGGTGGCGTGAGCAGAGAATTGTTTGGAGCTAAGCCAGGTGCTTAAGAAGTGTGTTGATGAGTCAGCGTGAGACAGTGAGGAGATGGTTAATTTTGATGGGAATTCGGGGTGCTAATGAAAGTGGGAAGATGGCGGTTTTGCCGACTAATTATATCTGTTTGGATAGTCGAAGAATTAAATTGATTGAGTAGTGTTGAGAATTATGTCTGGTGTGTGTGCTACGGCAACAGATTGTGGAGTTGAGTATAAGGGTGGATAATGACTTCTAGTGATTACTAAAGGAAATGAGATGTGGAATACATGGTTGGTATAATTGGACCCTTAAGCGTTTCAAGAGTTGGAGAGGTATTGGATGACCTTTGAGTGTGGAAGGGTTGTTTCCGTGATTTTGTCGTAACGGAAAACCGTAATTCGGAATGACGCAAGATTAGAAGCGTTGGAAGATATTACAGTGCTCTATGTGATGGGAAAGTAGTGACATGGAATTAAGTATTTATTGGCGAAAAATGTTTGGATGTTATGGTAAGCGCGGAGAGTGCGGTTTGTGTTATCACCATAAGTTCACAGCTGAGTGTCCGTTTGATATAATGATTTTCCACACTTGATTGAGAGAGTCAATGGTTATGTAACCGATGGTGTTTGGATATGTTAGGAGAGTATAGGGGTTCATGTTGAGCGTCGGGAACTTGAGTTATTAGTATTGGGGAAGAGGCAGTGATGTACTACTGTGAAGAAAGTTCAAAGAGTTTTGAGAAAGCTGTCAACAGTTCGTGTATTGGTTTTGCCAAGTCCGGCAGGATTGCCGTTGTGTTTTGAGATACTTTGTTGATATGATCAAGAGATGTGTTAAGTACAACATTAATGAGTTTTGGTTATGCATGAAGGCAATATAAAGTACAGAGAGGGATTATCTGACAAGTAATTTGGAGTGGGTTGCTGTTGTGTGTTTGTACCGGAGTTTGGAAGCCTCAATTGTTTAGTTGAGATTTGAGATGGTTACTGACCTTAAGGTATTTGTTTTATTTGAGAGAGAGTCAAATATGAGACAGAGAAGTAATTGGAACTCCTGAAGGAGGATGGTTTTGGTTAAATTACCATTCGGATGAGACCAAGTGGTAGCTAAGATATCGAATCGGGAATTTTGGTATACACTAATGAAGATGGTAAGGAAGTTAGAACTGATTAAGCAAATTCAGATATGAGTTCGGCCTGTGAAGAGAATTCTTATGGAGTTGAGCCTTGGATGTTGAGATTGACTTTTGGTATTCTGATGAGGTTTGAGGAAATCGGAAATTCTGAGTTGAGTTGATAGATTAATTGAATTAATGGATAAAAGTCAGAGGGCTTATTTTCGGATTAAGGAAAATGGTATTGTGAGATGTCGTGATGAAGTGTGTATTCTGAATAGTGTGAGTTGGATAAGAGTACTCAGGGAGAAGTACATCGAGAAAGATGGAGTATCCGTGCAGGTACTAGGAAGATGCGACCGAATTTGAGAAATAGTTTTGGATAGCCATAGATGGAGAAGGAATTGATTGAGTTCGTATATGTTGATTAGACTTGCTGGGAATTGAAGTATGGACATTAGAGATGGTTGGATCTGATACAACTGTTGAGTATTTCGAGTGGGATGGGATAGTATTTCCATGGGCTTTGTACCGGGTTTTCTGATGAATTTGAGGAAGTATGATCCGATTTGGACAGTTAAGAATGGATTAACAAGAGTAACTCGTTGCCTACCAGTGAAGATGAATCATTCTGTTAGATGGGAACTCAAGTTTTTCGTTAAGATTATGGGAAAGATTGCGAAGGCGGTTGGGTGCCATGTTGAAGATGAACTCTGACTAGCGTCCGTGAATGGCATGGACAAACGAAGAAAACTATCCAGTGTGAAGAGGACTCGTTGAGAGCTTGTGTGTTGGACCAAGATGGATCTAAGGGTAGTTAATTGTTGTTGATGGAGTTGCCTACGATAACTGTTGCCATTTCGTATCGGAAACAACATCGTATGAAGTTCGTTGGGTAAGAGGGTATGACTCCTTGGTGTTGTTGCATGTCCAACGGGAGTGTTGTACTTGGATCAAAGACCGTGCAAGGGACGATGGAAACGATCAAAGAATCCAAGTAAGGCCGTGTTTTGAGAGTTATGGTAGTAATTGGTGTTGGTCGAGCTTGAAGTCTCGTGAGCACCCTGTGTTTTGTTGATCTGTATCAGAGTAGCGCAGCGGAAGCGTGAGGCGGATAGCATGTTAGACTGTTTTACCGCTGTCGCTTGAGAGGATTGCATGAGGTGTTCATATGTCTAAGTTGAAGAGGTACATTGATTCAGGTGGATGGTGTACAAGTGGGAGAGAATTTGACTTCGGAGGCATGGCTAGTTCTAGTTGTTGATAAGAAACAACTTCGAAGTATAGAGATTCCTTTGGTGGAAGTAGTTTTGGGAGAATTGGATTTGGAAGAATTGGAATGCGAGAGTCGTATCCAGAGTTGTTTGGATCAGGTAACATTTTCGAGGACGAAAATTCCTAAGTGGGGGAGAGTTGTAACAGCCCAAATTTCATTAAATAATTAATTATAGTAATTAATTGATTTAGTGGGATTTTTATTAATGTTGGAATTAATTTTTATTAATTGGAATTTGTAGTAGAGAATTGAGAAGGAAATAGAATGGAAAGAAAATGATAGAGAGGAAGGAAAAGAAATAGAAGAATATAAAAAGGGAATTGGAGAGAAAGAGAAAGATAGAAAAGAAAAAGAAGAGAAAGGAAGAAGAAGAGGAGAAATGAAGAGGAAAAGGGAAAAGCTTGGAGAATCTTCAAGAACCAATTTCGAAGCTCCGATTAATCGAGGTAAGGGTGAGAAACATTGCTATTAAATCATTGTATGCTATTATGTATGTTGGGTTTGGGTTTGTGGATGTTTTTCATCACTTTTCAATTAGGGCAAATGTTGGATAATCGGTAGATTGATGATTTAATCGGTTGGAACTGAGTAATAATGCCGTAGGATATTCGGGTAACATGTATTGATGCTATTTGTACTGATTTGGATGTGTAAGAGAGGGTTGATGATGGATTGGTGAAGGAGGAACAGAATAGGGTTCTGTTCTGCGCAGGTTCGCTGGCTCTCGCCAGGCGAGCGAAGGCGAAGCTTCGCCAGGCGAAGCCTAGCGAATGTTGGCGAATAATTATATTTAAGTCCCAGTAGACTTCGCTGGCGAGTTCGCCAAGCGAAGTTGGATAGCGAAGGTTCGCCCAGCGAAGGTGCTGGCGAATGGTGGCGAATGAAGTCAGTAGCTACTGACTTGGGCTCGCTGGTAAGTCTCGCCAGGAGAAGCCTAGCGAGTGTTCGCTGAGAGAGTTCGCCAGGCGAAGGCCAGGCGAAGGTTCGCTGCGAGGGTTCGCCAGGCGAATGAAGGCGAATGTGGCAGTATATTTTCTTTGCTGTGTTATCCAATGGTGATTGGTTGGTTGATTCGCATATGTTAATACTTTTATGTTATGAATGAGTATGTGAACTATTATGATAACATGTGCTGTGGGTAGCCTTCGGGCGTGAATCCTAGAGTTGTGATATGAATGATTAATTGTAATTGGTTAAAATACATGAGAACATAATGACGATTATGTCTGTATTAATTGATGAGTTGTGAATGTTTGATTGTTGTGTACAATTATGTAATAAGTATGCATGAGAACATTGTGGATATATGTGTGCATGGCTTATAATTGTATTATTGGTATTGTGAGGCGTATACCTTGTATAAAATGGCATGAGATGAATAATAAACATACTATGAAAAATGTATTGTGAATGCATAATGTTATATGCGATTGTATGTTAAAATACATGAAGAATGCATGAGAGCATATTGATGGATATGCGTGCATTGCTTGATAAATATAATGTTTGAAATGAATTGTGATTGTATGCGGGTAATGCATGGGAACATATCGTGGATATGTGTGCATTGTGTGATAATATTGAATCGTGATATAATTCACGAAGGGGTGAATTATTCGAATACATGGGAATATAATGATGAATGTATGTGTATTGTCTAATGAATTGTGAGAGCATATTTGTATGCGATTGTTGTGTAAATGCATGGGAACATATGTGATATGTGTGCATTGTTGTTGAATATGATGATGATGATGGGTGAAATGAATACACTGATAAATGTTTGATATATGTTGTATGTGCAATCATGATGAAATTCTCGAAGGGGTGAATTATTCGAATGCATGGGATTAAGACGCGGGAACGGTCTTAAGTGCATTTATTGTGATTGGTTGATTGTACATGCATCATTCAGTCAAGAGGCAATGTCTGTTAGTTTCGTGGAAACTAGTGGCTTGTCCCAAACCTAGAAGGGTGGGTTTGAAGCCTAGGGGACGGGCTTGGTTGTTATCGGTCTAGAAGGGTGGACCCGGTTTAAAGTAAAAACCGAGAAAAGATAACGAGAGTCGGTACCGCATAGCATTGAGTTGCATTGAATATGTTGAGTCACATTGCATAATATTGTTGTGGTACATATGTGCTTGTGAATGATTGTGAAGTCAAGCATGAAGGGATGTGCTTGTGGTTATTCACAATGTTGATATATGTGAATGTGATATGATTATGATTGTGAGAATAAAGTGTGGTGAGAGATGTGAATATGTGTTATATGATACCTATATATACGTAATCTTATGCTTTGATTATTATGGTAATATTTCTCACCCTTCTGCTGTTTTATAATGCTCTATGAGGCATTGCAGATTAGGTTGCTGGAGGCCTTTATGAAGTTCTGCTTGTAGTTCGAGGTTGCTACATGTGTAGCGGTTTAGTAATTATTTATGGGTCAAGTCATGCTCTGGTAGTGTAACACGGGGATCGATTGCTTATGTTTTAGGATTACATTATGTAACCTAAGTTATGTTTTCATATTTGGAATAATTGAGATGATGAGATGTTGGCCTTAGTGCCTAGAGATGTTGATTTTTATATGATGAAAGTAAATGTTTCTTTTAAAGGATTTTTATTAATGAATCCGCTGCTAAATGGAAAGGTGTTTATGAGCATGACAGATTGTTTTAATGTGGTGCAAGTTTTGTGTGATGCCCTTTTATGGATGCATGTTAACTTTTACTCTGATTATGCATATATTATTTGCGGGGCTTAGAAGGGTGTTACAGGTACGGTCCTCTGGATGGATGCGGGTGCGGGACGGAAGGATGATGCTTCTGTCGGTCTTGCCACGCACAACCGGATGGTATTTCCCGTCAGCTCGGGAGCGAATGAGATGGGAGGCCCTGCAGTGGTCGGTGTCAAGGAACACCGAGGGGATGGACTGGAGGTGCTGGAGGCGGTCGCCCAGGTTCAGCCCAAGTGCAATAGCCGTGACAATCCCGCCAAAGTAGAATGGCTTCGAGCCACGGTTGCAGTTGGCCTGAATGTGAGCCAGCAGGAACGGGGCAGCGTTGACAGGTTCATTGTTGAAGACGCAATGAAGAAAGAAGAGCTCCTTGGAGTTCACTTTGTGGTTGCTGTCTCTGGCGAAGATGGTGTTGCTCAACGCCCTGTGAAAGTACCTGATGGCGGGGTTATGATTGTGAGTGGCGTGCAGGGAGTCCCAACCATCGGCATTTAGGTCGGTCAACTGATACCACAGCGCGAAGGCTTCGTGCTGGAACTGGTCGATGATGCGGTGATAAGCGTTATCGCCGCGAGGTAACTGTAGGATGCTGGCGATCTGATTCTGATTCACCTGGTAGTTGACTCCAAACATTCGGAAACAAGCGGCACCTGTGTGCTGGTTGAGTTCGCTGCTGCTGGTGACGTATGAGAACGAACTTAAGAACTCAAGAGTGATTTGTTCGTAGGTCGGCTGGGGGTTGGTGTAGAGGTTCCAGATGCCCGCTCGTTGAAGCATCCAGGTTACACCTTCAAGGAGTCCGAGCTCCATAAGCGATGGAAGGTGCGGGTAGTGAGTTGGCTGGAGTGACCTCTGATGAAATGCAATGTACTGTGCTCGTTGTCTGTCGCCTAACTCGCCCTCAGGGAAGGAAATGTTGCTGACATCTGCGTTTTCGGCCATTGTTGAAGATGGAGAGGTTTCGGAGGTTTTGGGGTTTTTCGGCAGAGAGGGAAAAATGACAGAACGGTGGTTTGGAGGTTGAATTTGGAGTTGAGGTTTATAGTTCAATGTGGGAGGACGAAAATCGTAGTGGGGTATGAATTTTGGAAGTTTGAAAGTGATAATGAGGGGAGTGGAAGGGAACACGAACCCTGTTATATCAGATAGCAGTTCTGGACTGCGTGACGGTCGTCACAAAAGTGTGACGGTCGTCACAAAAGTGTGACGGTCGTCACCCGCGTGACGCTCGTCATGGGGCTGTGACGGTCGTCACAACAGCAAAATCTGCAGAACGCAGAATTTTTTCTGAGGGCGTACTCGTGGTGATTTTAAAGCTTAGTATTGATACGGTGACGTAATATAACATCCAACAAACAACAAATAATGCGAAAACAGAATAATTGAATAAAAACTAGAATTGAAATAACATAAAATGGAAACAATTGTATGTAGTACATAATGAAACGAACAATGCGAAAAATCCAAATGATTAAATTAAACTAAACTAAACTAGACAAAACTGAAACTACTGCTATGAGCTAATAACTAATCTTTTCGTGCCTTCAATTCATCGAATTTCTGTGAATAGTAGTCGAGTTGGTCACAGACTAGATCCATGAAGCCTACCAGGTCACTGTGCATGCCTGCGATATCAGCTTTTACATTAGTCAGAGCTTTATCAACGTCGTCCAATCTGAGTAACACGGTATCCATTTTGTCGGTGGTCTCCTCAGGGATAGGCTCAGGATAAGTATTGTAGTGTGGAGGTGTCATAGGGTCTACTTCAGTTTCAGAGGCAGCGTCCTCATAGTACATATAGTCGTGTGCCTCAGAAATGTGGTCACTGTCATACATATAGTTCTGGGGTGTTGACTGTGGTGAAGGAGGTCCCATAGGCTCATCCAATTCGTAGAGCCAGTTATCCTTGTTGTGGATGCTTGTCATCAGATGATCAGGCAGTGTGAATAACTGTACTGGTTTTTCGTTAATAAGGTACTCATACGGTCCAGGTCCCATAGTCCCTAAGATGCGCCTGTTAAAGCAGAATTGTATGTTCATGGGTCTGATGGTACCAAAACGAGTGCTGGCATTTAGATGGAATCTAAGGCCAAGCTCGTGGGCAATCATTGTTACTAGTCCTCCTATAAGAATAGGTGTCTGAGGTTCCAGCGTGAGGCGTTTGAAGGATCTCATCATGAAAGGCACTGCGTTTACTGTCCGTCCCTGAGAAGTACAGAGCATGATGAATAACTCTTCCTTAGACACTGTGGTAATATTTTCTTCTTTTCCAAACAAGGTGTGAGCTAGTATCTTATGAAAGTATCTGAAGGCTGGGTTATGAATGTCATCATTGTACATTCTGTCTGGTTCAGGGTGATAGTCGCCTGTGATTCTACCCCAGAAGTGCTCGAGTTGCAAATCAATATCGTCATCTTCTGCACTGATGAACACATGTGGTCCGCTAGGGAATCCTAGGAGGTTAGATAGTGACATCCGGCTATGAGTTTGGTCCATTCCAAACAATCTGAAGGTAATCAATTCTGAGCGGGTTCCAAAACCATAGTTGGGTGTGTATCTGAAAGAACTAAGGAATTCATAGGTAAGATCCTTATAGGTAGCGAAACGTGTTTTCAGAGCAGTGTTCTCCCAACCTAGTTGATTGAACAGGTATTGAATGCTATCTGTGATCCCTAGTTTATCCATAGTAGCCTTGTCATAATACATCGTTAAGGCGAATTCTCTTTCGGTCAGTGCTGCAAATCTTGCCTTTTGAGCGAGTCCTCGGAAGTGAACCTTTGTGAAATCGTACTCGGCCATATTCGCAGGTAATTCGGAGAAAACAGAAGAGATGTTTTGAAGGCTTTAAAAATCCTGAAAAGTTTAAAACAAGAAATTGAAGTCAGGATTTTTAGAAACGAAAAGTGGTAGAAACAAAAGACAAAAGGGAAAAAAAATTAAAATAAGAATAAACGTACGAAAATGAACGAAAGTAGAAAGTAGTAGTAATTTTAGGATTTTTGTTGGATTTTTCAAAGTAGAATTTTAAAGAAAAATGAAATGCAATAACGAAGGGAATTTGGGTTGCCTCCCAATAAGCGCTGTTTTTAACGTCTAAAGCCTGACGATAGCTTGGTGAGAAGCTATTCTGGTGTTTGAGCCGGAAGCTCAAGCAATGTTATATTGCTAATTTGAGGACTGTTGTCGTTCTTATTGTAATGTTTTAGACGTTGCCCGTTTACGATAAACGGTGCATTTGTCTTGTCGGTAATTTCAACAGCTCCACTCTGAAGTACTTTAGTCACTTCATAGGGTCCAGACCACCTAGATTTTAGTTTTCCTGGGAAGAGTTTTAATCGTGAATTGAAGAGCAATACGATGTCTCCCACACTGAATTGTTTCCTGATTGAACGTTTATCATGCCACTTTTTAGTTCGTTCTTTGTAGATACGGGCATTTTCGTAAGCGTCTAATCGAAGTTCTTCCAACTCGTGTAAGTTCAAGATTCGCTTTTCTCCTGCCTCGGTGTAGTTGAAGTTGAGTGTCTTAATGGCCCAAAAGGCATTATGCTCTAACTCTACAGGGAGATGGCAGGATTTACCGTAAACTAATTTATAGGGGGTAGTACCTATTGGTGTCTTAAATGCGGTCCTATAAGCCCATAAAGCTTCTTGTAGCTTTGATGACCAATCTTTTCTCGAGGTAGCGACAGTCTTTTCCAAGATCTGTTTTATTTCTCTGTTTGAGACCTCTACTTGTCCGCTAGTTTGCGGATGATAAGGTGTAGCTACTCGGTGCCTGACTCCATATCTAGAAAGAAGTTTATCGAATATTCGTGATATGAAGTGAGATCCTCCGTCACTAATGACGAGTCTGGGTACACCGAATCTAGGAAAGATAGTGTTCTTGAAGAGTTTGATTACTACTCGTGCGTCATTTGTTGGAGCAGCTATGGCTTCTATCCATTTAGACACGTAATCGACAGCGACGAGTATGTAGTTATTACCAAAAGAAGGAGGGAAAGGTCCCATGAAATCTATTCCCCAGACGTCGAAGATTTCTACCTCTAAGATTCCTTTCTGAGGCATTTCATCGCTTCGTGAGATGTTGCCAGTTCGTTGGCATCTATCGCACTTTTGCACAACGATGTGAACGTCTTTCCAAATATTAGGCCAGAATAGGCCGGCTTGGAGAATCTTAGCGCACGTCTTAGATGTACTAGCATGACCACCGTATGGTGCTGAGTGGCATTGGGAAATAATATTTTCTATTTCTTCCTCTGGGACACAGCGACGATATATATTGTCGGCCCCTCTCTTGAAGAGTAGGGGTTCGTCCCAATAATAGTGTTTCAGATCGTGGAAGAATTTCTTCTTTTGCTGATAAGTAAGATCTGGTGGAAGCACGCCCGCAACGAGGTAATTAACGATGTCAGCATACCAAGGTAATGTGACTTGGGCATAGACGGCTTCTACGGCTTTTTCGAATTCTGGATCTTCTGAGATTGCATTGGGTATGTCACTTTCTAATTTGGCTATCAGACGTTCGTACGGGAAATCGTCATTTATCGGTACTGGTTCGTGTCTGATGCCTTCTATTCGGGATAAGTGATCCGCAACAACGTTCTCGGTTCCTTTCATATCTTTGATTTCTAAGTCAAACTCTTGTAATAACAGGATCCATCTCAATAGTCTTGGTTTGGCATCCTTTTTGCTTATTAGGTACCTTATGGCAGCGTGGTCTGTGTATATTATAATTTTTGCTCCTACTAAGTAAGAACGGAATTTGTCAAGCGCAAATATAACTGCTAGAAGTTCCTTTTTTGTGGTAGCGTAGTTCATTTGGGCAGGATCTAAGGTTCTACTGGCGTAGTAGATAGCATGGAGTTTCTTGTCCTTCCTTTGTCCTAGAACTGCGCCTACAGCGTAATCACTCGCGTCGCACATGATTTCAAACGGTAGTCTCCAATCTGGTGGTTGCATGATTGGTGCGGTGATAAGGGATGATTTCAATGTTTCAAATGCTTTTAAACAGTCGTCGTCGAAGACGAACTCAGCATCTTTCATTAACAGGCCGGTCAAAGGTTTTGTGATTTTCGAGAAATCTTTTATAAATCTTCTGTAGAAACCGGTATGTCCTAGAAAACTCCGTATTTCTCGTACGGATTTTGGAGGTTGGAGATCTTTTATAATCTCTATTTTAGCTTTGTCTACCTCGATCCCTCTATCTGATATGACGTGTCCTAGAACTATTCCTTGTCGGACCATAAAATGGCATTTCTCCCAATTTAGGACGAGGTTTACTTTTACGCAGCGTTCTAGTACCATTTCTAAGTTTTGTAAGCATCCTTCGAAACTTTGTCCACATACCGAGAAATCGTCCATAAACACTTCCATAATGTCGTCTATGAAATCTGCAAAGATTGCCATCATGCATCTTTGGAAGGTTGCTGGAGCGTTACAGAGTCCGAACGGCATTCGACGGTAAGCAAAAGTACCGTAAGGACAGGTGAATGTAGTCTTTTCTTGGTCATCAGGATGGATGGGAATTTGGAAGAATCCTGAGTAACCATCTAGATAGCAGAAATATGAATGTTTGGCTAATCTTTCCAATATTTGGTCTATGAAGGGTAGCGGGAAGTGATCTTTGCGTGTAGCCTTGTTAAGCTTCCTATAATCAATACACATCCTACTTCCAGTCATGACTCTTTTTGTTATCGATTCGCCTTTTTCGTTTTTAACTACTGTGACTCCTCCTTTCTTTGCTACGACATGAACTGGGCTAACCCATTCACTATCGGAGATCGGATAGATGATTCCTGCATCTAGTAATTTCTTTACTTCATCTCTGACTACAGTGCTCAGGATGGGGTTTAGTCTTCTCTGATGCTCTCGAGAGGTTTTAGAGTCTTCCTCTATTGTAATTCGATGCATACAGATCGAAGGGCTTATACCTTTTAAATCGCTTATGTTATAGCCTAACGCGGTGGGGTACTTCTTTAGGACTTCTAATAACTTTTCGGTTTATGGTTGTCCTAAGTCGGCATTGACTATCACTGGTCTTTTTAGTTCATCGTCTAGAAATTCATATCTGAGGTTTTTGGGTAGAGTTTTAAGTTCTAAAGATGGGTTCTTCGGACCTGGCATATGATTTGGTGTCAGTGCTAAGCTTTCGCTTAGGTTGTCATCTTTATACGGTTTACGCCAATTGTCGTCTTCAGAAATGTCGGGTATTTGAATCTTTATTATTTCTGAATACGTGGTCTCTTCATTTTCAAGTTCTCTTATGCATTCGTCAATTTCGTCTACTAAATAGCAGGTATCGTCTATTGCTGGTGCTTGTAAGAACTTGGTGAGAATGAACTCTATCTTTTCTTCTCCTACTTCGAATGTTAGCCTTCCTTTCTTCACGTCTATAATCGCTCCGGCTGTAGCTAGGAATGGTCTTCCTAGGATAATTGGGGTTACAGTGTCCTCCTTGATGTCCATGATTATGAAGTCGGTTGGGATGTAGAATTGTCTTATGCGTACTGGAACGTTTTCCAGTATTCCGACGGGGTATTTCACTGATCTGTCAGCTAATTGTACGGACATTTTGGTCGGCCTGAGGTCTCCCATATTCAGCTTTTTGCATTTAGATAAGGGCATAACACTGATACTGGCTCCTAAATCGCATAGAGCTTTGTCTATTACGAACTTTCCTATGACGCAGGGTATGGAGAAACTACCTGGGTCTTTTAATTTAGGAGGCATGCGGTTCTGAATAATAGCGCTACACTCTGCAGTAAGTGTAACTGTTTCGTTATCCTCGATCTTTCTCTTATTCGACAGGATCTCTTTGAGAAATTTAGCGTATGACGGCATTTGAGTTATCGCTTCTGTAAAAGGAATAGTAATATTCAACTGTTTAAGGAGCTCTACAAATTTCTTAAACTGTCCTGAAGTTTTAGAGTTTATTAGTCTTTGCGGGTAAGGAATAGGTGGTTTATATGGCGCTGGAGGTGCTTGAGTTTTTTCACTCGCGGTATCCTCCTTCTCGTTGTCCTCCTTCTTCTCTAACTCAGATTCCTTTTCTGCTTGTTCAGTTGGTTTTTGTTGCATGGCTGAGTTTTCGGTCCTCGGATCGATCGGTTCGTCCAATTCTTTTCCACTTCTTAGTATCACAGCATTTGCTTGGCCTTTGGGATTCTGTTCGGGTTGTCCAGGAAATGTGCCAGCAGGTGCGGCAGCAGATGCTTGCTGTTGAGCCACTTGTGATATCTGAGTTTCTAACATTTTGTTGTGGGTGGCTAAAGCGTCTACTTTTCCTGTCAACTGTTTAATTTGTTCGCTAGTGTGTATGTTTTGATTCAGGAACTCTTTGTTCGTTTGAGCTTGAGTAGCTATGAACTTTTCCATCATCAATTCGAGGTTTGATTTCCTAGGTGCATTCTAAGCAGCTGGTTTTTGATATCCTTGCGGAGCAGTAGGCATTTGCAATGCATTTTCGCTTTTGTAAGAAAAGTTTGGATGATTTTGCTAACCTGGGTTGTAGGTATTTACGTAGGGATTGCCTTGGGCATAATTTACCTGGTCTGGCGGGATTCCGGCTAGCAATGGGCATTCGGGTGCATTATGAGTGGTGCTTCCGCATAACTCGCAATTTGGAGTTACTGCAGCGACAGTTGCAGTGGGGTTAACAGTCAGACTATCGATCTTTTGTGCTAGAGCATCTACTTTAGCATTGAACTTTTCAAGGCTGCTGATTTCGTACATCCCACCTTTCGCTGTGGTTTTCTCATTTGGAGTGCGTTCACCTCCCCATTGGCAATGGTTTTGTGACATGTTTTCTATTAATTGATAGGCTTCATCATATGGCTTATCCATAAGTGCACTGCCCGCGGCAGCGTCTATTGTCAATCTAGTATTGTATAGAAGCCCATTATAGAAAGTATGGATTGTCACCCAGTCTTCTAGACCGTGGTGAGGACATGTTCTAATCATATCTTTGAATCGTTCCCATGCTTCGTAGAGAGATTCAGTATCTTTCTGTCGAAATCCGTTAATTTGAGCTCTAAGCATAGCAGTTTTGCTTGGTGGAAAATATCTCACTAAGAAGACGTTCTTCAATTGCTCCCACGTCGTAACGGAGTTGGATGGTAACGATTGTAACCATGTCCATGCTCTGTCTCTAAGAGAGAATGGGAAAAGACGAAGTCTTATCGCGTCTGGAGTTACTCCATTTGCTTTCACTGTGTCTGCGTATTGTACAAACTTCGTTAGATGTTCGTTCGGATCCTCAGTTGCGTTTCCTGAGAATTGGTTTTGTTGTACAACCGACAGCAATGATGGTTTCAGCTCAAAATCATTTCGGGTAATAGCTGGGGCAGCAATGCTACTTCTAGGCTCCATCTGAGATGGTGTAGCGTATGCCTTCAGCGGTTTGTTCGGAGGTCCTTCAGCCATCGTCGGTTCTTCTTCGGATTTGGGAATGGGAGTGAGAGGATCGGGAATGTTATGTTTGAGTTGGTACTCAATAATTCGGCTTCTTAGATGTAAGAAGCGTTCTAGTTCTGCGACTGAAGGTTTCAAGATATCGCTTTGTGGGCGATCACTTGGCATACAATCGACAGCACTAGTAAAGGAAAAATGAAAATTGTTTACCTAGTCTATACGGCGTAACAGAAGGTTACACTATTGACTAAACGGGTCCCCGGCAACGGCGCCAAAAACTTGATCGCGACTTTCTATGTCTAATACAACTAACTGCAAGTGCACAGTCTATCGCGTAGTAATAAAAGATATCGATCCCACAGGGACTCGTAATCAAACTGGTGTTCTCGGGAGTTACTATGTTTAGCTAGGTAGATATGTTTTAAGGGAATAAGATTGTCACTAAAAGGGGGAACTAAGATTACTGTTTAGATTTTAATTAATTGAATCGATACGTAGTAATTGTGTTCTTCAGGGATTTGATAAGTTACTGGTGTATGAAATAGTTTTCACAGTTTATTTAAGCAAAAAATGGAGATTTGAAGACTCTCGTCTCACGATGGTTATTGACGCTAATCATAATCCTAAGGGCCAAACGTACACTTTCGTATCCCGTTCGGGGTTAAAACTATTTTTTGGAAATCTCTAAGTTCTAATTCGTTTTAAAGTGCTTTCGCTGTTATTAAAACAAATGCCTAGTGTTTACTATCTGACCTTACCGCAGCTTTCGCTTGTTGGTTCGTATCTTAATTAATTTCCCACTTTCGTGGCAAAACTACTTTTAAATAAGTTCTCGCTTTCGCGACGAAGTTTATTTCGTGAATCAATTTTAAACACTTAGACCATAAATTACTTTTGTGAAAAGAAAGTTTTCAAACAAGAGTTATCAAATCCCATTCGAATTATCACTACATATCGATTGCCTAAGTTTAGCTAGACATGGAATTGGGAAGAATAAAACATAAATAATAATAATAAATAATAAATTGCATTATAATTAAAACAGAAGTCGATCAAAATGAAAACCTGTAAATAATGTCAATTGGCCTTTGGGCAGATCCTCCACAGATGTTGGCAGGATTCTGGTCTTTAGTTCCAAATTGACCGTACAGTGCAATAGGTATTACAGAAGAGCGGAAATGGAAATGAGGAAATGAAAAGGGAAATAAAGGAAAGGAATACAAATAAAAACTGGAAAGTAAATTTGCTCTGGAAATTAAATTCGGCAGCACTTCGTGGTATGAATGCAACACCCTTTTTGAAGTCCCCTGCTTCCCTTTTTATAGAAGTGGAATCCCAACGGTTATCTCTGAGGATGATGGACCTTGAGGCAGATAATTTAGGGAGTAGTGGACCACTTAATGGGAATTGGAACTGCTTTTTTGACGTGTAATCTGAGTGGGGCGTTTTTGCCTGCATGACGGTCGTCACAAGGTGTGACGGTCGTCACCCGTGTGACGGTCGTCATGAAGCTGTGACGGTCGTCACATCAGCAAAAACTGATTGTTGCGCTTTTCATTGTGTTTTCACTCCTTTTTCGTCCATATTTCATCTGGGATTGCTTCTTTTCTTCATGTTGCCTTGTTTAGACGTGATCGTTGAATACCTGCAAAAAAATCAGACAAATACACGGAAATAACCCGAAATCGGATCGAAAACGGTTAGACTTTAGTTGAATTATGCATGAAAATATCTATATGATTTCGTGTTATCAAACTCCCCTAAGCTTGAATCTTTGCTTGTCCTCAAGTAAAACGTGGAAAAGTCGGCAAGCACGAGGCTGCTTCTTCGTTCGCAGAGTTTGGAAAAACCGGGATTCTTGGTAGGAACAAGACGAGTATCACGACGACACTGGACTACGAGTCTCCGGAGGTCTCCTTTTTATGCAAATCGGTCTCAGTCATGCTACTGTATCTTGGTGTCAAGGTTCTCGTGGCAAGTTCACCCTGTTTGTTCTAGCGCAATCACATTAAGCCCGTTGTCCGCACACTTTCATGGTAAGTCGACCTGTTAGTGAATATGATCTCGTTTTTGTTTTTGATCTTCTTCATTGATCATAATTTGGTGTCATTGATTTTTCAATGAGTTTTTCGTGCCGTTGGGCTAAATGCTCGGGTGAGGAGCACCTAACTTAGAAGGAAACGTATCTTATATTCTTGGGCTTTTTAGCTCTCTTTTCATGATTTTTCATCTTTTTGGAGATCATACACTTATTTGCATCGGTCGCTCGCTTAGAAGTGTTTTTAGGATGGTGCTGACTGCTAGTATAAACTACTTGGGGTTGAGTTTGCGTAGACACTTGAGACTTTGGTACACGTAGGTGGTGAAACCGACTCGCATAAACTAGAGATCTAAGGTGTCTGGACGATACTGGTTTTGTTAGAACTGTCGTTTCCTCGGAGTTTCGAAACTTGTTTTGAACTCAGATGCATTCTCGTGATGCTTTTGCTTTTGAGGAACAAATGAAAGTTTTTGTTTACGTTGAATAATGTGGGGATTGTTTGCGCAACGTGAAAAATATATAGACGAGCTTTATTTTCTAGAAATAGAAAGTGTAAAAATAGAACTTACGAAAATTCAAAGTGCAGTGAAATGGAAATACAGGAAATAAGGGAAGTTCAGAATACAGTGGAAATAAGGCTCCGCTCCCACACTATCTCGATCAGTGTCCTCACTGATTCTTGAAGCATGCGAGAGGGAGATACAACTGAAAATGAAAATACAAAGAACTGAAATATAGTAAACAATGAAGGAAAAAAATGAAAATCTAGTCCCGGCCTCTGTCACGTCCGCGCTGGCGTCCTCTGGCTCTAGCAAGGGCTACTCTATCCTCATAGCTCATGGCTCCGGTGTGGTAGACTGTGTCTCGGAGTCCTTCGACCTGCAGGGTCAGATTCGCTAGACTCTCAGAGATCGTAGCTTGGCCGGTGTGAAGTTGTTGCATTTGAGTCCGGTGCCAAGCTTCGAACTGGTCAGCTCGCTGGTTCTGCTGCTGCAGCATCGTGAGTATCTGTGCCTGCTGGTCTAGGGAACGACGGAGGTTCTCTTCGGTGTAGTCGGGCACGGGATGGTGACGGCGGCGGCGAGAAGATGTACCTACTGGAGGAGGAGGCTGCGATGCCTCTGGCTGCTCGGACCTGTCCAACTCAGCTTGGATTTCATCGTCGGAATCATGAGTGGGATCCTGAGTAGGAACAGCGGCAGCAGAAGGGGCAGTGAGGTTGAACAACCAGTTGGTACGGTCCTCTGGATGGATGCGGGTGCGGGACGGAAGGATGATGCTTCTGACGGTCTTGCCACGCACAACCCGATGGTATTTCCCGTCAGCTCGGGAGCGAATGAGATGGGAGTCCCTGCAGTGGTCGGTGTCAAGGAACACCGAGGGGATGGACTGGAGGTGCTGGAGGCGGTCGCCCAGGTTCAGCCCAAGTGCAATAGCCGTGACAATCCCGCCAAAGTAGAATGGCTTCGAGCCACGGTTGCAGTTGGCCTGAATGTGAGCCAGCAGGAACGGGGCAGCATTGACAGGTTCATTGTTGAAGACGCAATGAAGAAAGAAGAGCTCCTTGGAGTTCACTTTGTGGTTACTGTCTCTGGCGAAGATGGTGTTGCTCAACGCCCTGTGAAAGTACTTGATGGCGGGGTTATGGATGTGAGTGGCGTGCAGGGAGTCCCAACCATCGGCATTTAGGCCGGTCAACTGATACCACAGCGCGAAGGCTTCGTGCTGGAACGTGTCGGTGATGCAGCGATGAGCGTTGTCGCCGCGAGGTAACTGTAGGATGCTGGCGATCTGATTCTGATTCACCTGGTAGTTGACTCCAAACATTCGGAAACAAGCGGCACCTGTGTGCTGGTTGAGCTCGCCGCTGCTGGTGACGTACGAGAACGAACTCAAGAACTCAAGAGTGAGTTGTTCGTAGGTCGGCTGGGGGTTGGTGCAGAGGTTCCAGATGCCCGCTCGTTGAAGCATCCAGGTTACACCTTCAAGGAGTCCGAGCTCCGTAAGCGATGGAAGGTGCGGGTAGTGAGTTGGCTGGAGTGACCTCTGATGAAATGCAATGTACTGTGCTCGTTGTCTGTCGCCTAACTCGCCCTCAGGGAAGGAAATGTTGCTGACATCTGCGTTTCCGGCCATTGTTGAAGATGGAGAGGTTTCGGAGGTTTTGGGGTTTTTCGGCAGAGAGGGAAAAATGACAGAACGGTGGTTTGGAGGTTGAATTTGGAGTTGAGGTTTATAGTTCAATGTGGGGAGGACGAAAATCGTAGTGGGGTATGAATTTTGGAAGTTTGAAAGTGATAATGGGGGGAGTGGAAGGGAACACGGACCCTGTTATATCAGATAGCATTTCTGGACTGCGTGACGGTCGTCACAAAGGTGTGACGGTCGTCACCCGCGTGACGCTCGTCATGGGGCTGTGACGGTCGTCACAGCAGCAAAATCTGCAGAACGCAGAATTTTGCTCTGAGGGCGTACTCGTGGTGATTTTAAAGCTTAGTATTGATACGGTGACGTAATATAACAGCCAACAAACAACAAATAATGCGAAAACAGAATAATTGAATAAAAACTAGAATTGAAATAACATAAAATAGAAACAATTGTATGTAGTACATAATGAAACGAACAATGCAAAAAATCCAAATGATTAAATTAAACTAAACTAGACTAGACGAAACTGAAACTACTGCTATGAGCTAATAACTAATCTTTTCGTGCCTTCAATTCATCGAATTTCTGTGAATAGTAGTCGAGTTGGTCGCAGACTAGATCCATGAAGCCTACCAGGTCACTGTGCATGCCTGCGATATCAGCTTTTACATTAGTCAGAGCTTTATCAACGTCGTCCAATCTGAGTAACACGGTATCCATTTTGTCGGTGGTCTCCTTAGGGATAGGCTCAGGATAAGTATTGTAGTGTGGAGGTGTCATAGGGTCTACTTCAGTTTCAGAGGCAGCGTCCTCATAGTACATATAGTCGTGTGCCTCAGAAATGTGGTCACTGTCATACATATAGTTCTGGGGTGTTGACTGTGGTGAAGGAGGTCCCATAGGCTCATCCAATTCGTAGAGCCAGTTATCCTTGTTGTGGATGTTTGTCATCAGATGATCAGGCAGTGTGAATAACTGTACTGGTTTTTCGTTAATAAGGTACTCATACGGTCCAGGTCCCATAGTCCCTAAGATGCGCCTGTTAAAGCAGAATTGTATGTTCATGGGTCTGATGGTACCAAAACGAGTGCTGGCATTTAGATGGAATCTAAGGCCAAGCTCGTGGGCAATCATTGTTACTAGTCCTCCTATAAGAATAGGTGTCTGAGGTTCCAGCGTGAGGCGTTTGAAGGATCTCATCATGAAAGGCACTGCGTTTACTGTCCGTCCCTGAGAAGTACAGAGCATGATGAATAACTCTTCCTTAGACACTGTGGTAATATTTTCTTCTTTTCCAAACAAGGTGTGAGCTAGTATCTTATGGAAGTATCTGAAGGCTGGGTTATGAATGTCATCATTGTACATTCTGTCTGGTTCAGGGTGATAGTCGCCTGTGATTCTACCCCAGAAGTGCTCGAGTTGCAAATCAATATCGTCATCTTCTGCACTGATGAACACATGTGGTCCGCTAGGGAATCCTAGGAGGTTAGCTAGTGACATCCGGCTATGAGTTTGGTCCATTCCAAACAATCTGAAGGTAATCAATTCTGAGCGGGTTCCAAAACCATAGTTGGGTGTGTATCTGAAAGAACTAAGGAATTCATAGGTAAGATCCTTATAGGTAGCGAAACGTGTTTTCAGAGCAGTGTTCTCCCAACCTAGTTGATTGAACAGGTATTGAATGCTATCTGTGATCCCTAGTTTATCCATAGTAGCCTTGTCATAATACATCGTTAAGGCGAATTCTCTTTCGGTCAGTGCTGCAAATCTTGCCTTTTGAGCGAGTCCTCGGAAGTGAACCTTTGTGAAATCGTACTCGGCCATATTCGCAGGTAATTCGGAGAAAACAGAAGAGATGTTTTGAAGGCTTTAAAAATCCTGAAAAGTTTAAAACAAGAAATTGAAGTCAGGATTTTTAGAAACGAAAAGTGGTAGAAACAAAAGACAAAAGGGAAAAAAAATTAAAATAAGAATAAACGTACGAAAATGAACGAAAGTAGAAAGTAGTAGTAATTTTAGGATTTTTGTTGGATTTTTCAAAGTAGAATTTTAAAGAAAAATGAAATGCAATAACGAAGGGAATTTGGGTTGCCTCCCAATAAGCGCTGTTTTTAACGTCTAAAGCCTGACGATAGCTTGGTGAGAAGCTATTCTGGTGTTTGAGCCGGAAGCTCAAGCAATGTTATATTGCTAATTTGAGGACTGTTGTCGTTCTTATTGTAATGTTTTAGACGTTGCCCGTTTACGATAAACGGTGCATTTGTCTTGTCGGTAATTTCAACAGCTCCACTCTGAAGTACTTTAGTCACTTCATAGGGTCCAGACCACCTAGATTTTAGTTTTCCTGGGAAGAGTTTTAATCGTGAATTGAAGAGCAATACGATGTCTCCCACACTGAATTGTTTCCTGATTGAACGTTTATCATGCCACTTTTTAGTTCGTTCTTTGTAGATACGGGCATTTTCGTAAGCGTCTAATCGAAGTTCTTCCAACTCGTGTAAGTTCAAGATTCGCTTTTCTCCTGCCTCGGTGTAGTTGAAGTTGAGTGTCTTAATGGCCCAAAAGGCCTTATGCTCTAACTCTACAGGGAGATGGCAGGATTTACCGTAAACTAATTTATAGGGGGTAGTACCTATTGGTGTCTTAAATGCGGTCCTATAAGCCCATAAAGCTTCTTGTAGCTTTGATGACCAATCTTTTCTCGAGGTAGCGACAGTCTTTTCCAAGATCTGTTTTATTTCTCTGTTTGAGACCTCTACTTGTCCTCTAGTTTGCGGATGATAAGGTGTAGCTACTCGGTGCCTGACTCCATATCTAGAAAGAAGTTTATCGAATATTCGTGATATGAAGTGAGATCCTCCGTCACTAATGACGAGTCTGGGTACACCGAATCTAGGAAAGATAGTGTTCTTGAAGAGTTTGATTACTACTCGTGCGTCATTTGTTGGAGCAGCTATGGCTTCTATCCATTTAGACACGTAATCGACAGCGACGAGTATGTAGTTATTACCAAAAGAAGGAGGGAAAGGTCCCATGAAATCTATTCCCCAGACGTCGAAGATTTCTACCTCTAAGATTCCTTTCTGAGGCATTTCATCGCTTCGTGAGATGTTGCCAGTTCGTTGGCATCTATCGCACTTTTGCACAACGATGTGAACGTCTTTCCAAATATTAGGCCAGAATAGGCCGGCTTGGAGAATCTTAGCGCACGTCTTAGATGTACTAGCATGACCACCGTATGGTGCTGAGTGGCATTGGGAAATAATATTTTCTATTTCTTCCTCTGGGACACAGCGACGATATATATTGTCGGCCCCTCTCTTGAAGAGTAGGGGTTCGTCCCAATAATAGTGTTTCAGATCGTGGAAGAATTTCTTCTTTTGCTGATAAGTAAGATCTGGTGGAAGCACGCCCGCAACGAGGTAATTAACGATGTCAGCATACCAAGGTAATGTGACTTGGGCATAGACGGCTTCTACGGCTTTTTCGAATTCTGGATCTTCTGAGATTGCATTGGGTATGTCACTTTCTAATTTGGCTATCAGACGTTCGTACGGGAAATCGTCATTTATCGGTACTGGTTCGTGTCTGATGCCTTCTATTCGGGATAAGTGATCCGCAACAACGTTCTCGGTTCCTTCTTATCTTTGATTTCTAAGTCAAACTCTTGTAATAACAGGATCCATCTCAATAGTCTTGGTTTGGCATCCTTTTTGCTTATTAGGTACCTTATGGCAGCGTGGTCTGTGTATGTTATAATTTTTGCTCCTACTAAGTAAGAACGGAATTTGTCAAGCGCAAATATAACTGCTAGAAGTTCCTTTTCTGTGGTAGCGTAGTTCATTTGGGCAGGATCTAAGGTTCTACTGGCGTAGTAGATAGCATGGAGTTTCTTGTCCTTCCTTTGTCCTAGAACTGCGCCTACAGCGTAATCACTCGCGTCGCACATGATTTCAAACGGTAGTCTCCAATCTGGTGGTTGCATGATTGGTGCGGTGATAAGGGCTGATTTCAATGTTTCAAATGCTTTTAAACAGTCGTCGTCGAAGACGAACTCAGCATCTTTCATTAACAGGCCGGTCAAAGGTTTTGTGATTTTCGAGAAATCTTTTATAAATCTTCTGTAGAAACCGGCATGTCCTAGAAAACTCCGTATTTCTCGTACGGATTTTGGAGGTTGGAGATCTTTTATAATCTCTATTTTAGCTTTGTCTACCTCGATCCCTCTATCTGATATGACGTGTCCTAGAACTATTCCTTGTCGGACCATAAAATGGCATTTCTCCCAATTTAGGACGAGGTTTACTTTTACGCAGCGTTCTAGTACCATTTCTAAGTTTTGTAAGCATCCTTCGAAACTTTGTCCACATACCGCGAAATCGTCCATAAACACTTCCATAATGTCGTCTATGAAATCTGCAAAGATTGCCATCATGATAGCAGAAATATGAATGTTTGGCTAATTTTTCCAACATTTGGTCTATGAAGGGTAGCGGGAAGTGATCTTTGCGCGTAGCCTTATTAAGCTTCCTATAATCAATACACATCCTACTTCCAGTCACGACTCTTTTTGTTATCGATTCGCCTTTTTCGTTTTTAACTACTGTGACTCCTCCTTTCTTTGGTACGACATGAACTGGGCTAACCCATTCACTATCGGAGATCGGATAGATGATTCCTGCATCTAGTAATTTCTTTACTTCATCTCTGACTACAGTGCTCAGGATGGGGTTTAGTCTTCTCTGATGCTCTCGAGAGGTTTTAGAGTCTTCCTCTATTGTAATTCGATGCATACAGATCGAAGGGCTTATACCTTTTAAATCGCTTATGTTATAGCCTAACGCGGTGGGGTACTTCTTTAGGACTTCTAATAACTTTTCGGTTTCTGGTTGTCCTAAGTCGGTGTTGACTATCACTGGTCTTTTTAGTTCATCGTCTAGAAATTCATATCTGAGGTTTTTGGGTAGAGTTTTAAGTTCTAAAGATGGGTTCTTCGGACCTGGCATATGATTTGGTGTCAGTGCTAAGCTTTCGCTTAGGCTGTCGTCTTTATACGATTTACGCCAATTGTCGTCTTCAGAAATGTCGGGTATTTGAATCTTTATTATTTCTGAATACGTGGTCTCTTCATTTTCAAGTTCTCTTATGCATTCGTCAATTTCGTCTACTAAATAGCAGGTATCGTCTATTGCTGGTGCTTGTAAGAACTTGGTGAGAATGAACTCTATCTTTTCTTCTCCTACTTCGAATGTTAGCCTTCCTTTCTTCACGTCTATAATCGCTCCGGCTGTATCTAGGAATGGTTTTCCTAGGATAATTGGGGTTACAGTGTCCTCCTTGATGTCCATGATTATGAAGTCGGTTGGGATGTAGAATTGCCCTATGCGTACTGGAACGTTTTCCAGTATTCCGACGGGGTATTTCACTGATCTGTCAGCTAATTGTACGGACATTTTGGTCGGCCTGAGGTCTCCCATATTCAGCTTTTTGCATATAGATAAGGGCATAACACTGATACTGGCTCCTAAATCGCATAGAGCTTTGTCTATTACGAACTTTCCTATGACGCAGGGTATGGAGAAACTACCTGGGTCTTTTAATTTAGGAGGCATGCGGTTCTGAATAATAGCGCTACACTCTGCAGTAAGTGTAACTGTTTCATTATCCTCGATCTTTCTCTTATTCGACAGGATCTCTTTGAGAAATTTAGCGTATGATAGCATTTGAGTTATCGCTTCTGTAAAAGGAATAGTAATATTCAACTTTTTAAGGAGCTCTACAAATTTCTTAAATTGTCCTGAAGTTTTAGAGTTTATTAGTCTTTGCGGATAAGGAATAGGTGGTTTATATGGCGCTGGAGGTGCTTGAGTTTTTTCACTCGCGGTATCCTCCTTCTCGTTGTCCTCCTTCTTCTCTAACTCAGATTCCTTTTCTGCTTGTTCAGTTGGTTTTTGTTACATGGCTGAGTTTTCGGTCCTCGGATCGATCGGTTCATCCAATTCTTTTCCACTTCTTAGTATCACAGCATTTGCTTGGCCTTTGGGATTCTGTTCGGGTTGTCCAGGAAATGTGCCAGCAGGTGCGGCAGCAGATGCTTGCTGTTGAGCCACTTGTGATATCTGAGTTTCTAACATTTTGTTGTGGGTGGCTAAAGCGTCTACTTTTCCTGTCAACTGTTTAATTTGTTTGCTAGTGTGTATGTTTTGATTCAGGAACTCTTTCTTCGTTTGAGCTTGAGTAGCTATGAACTTTTCCATCATCAGTTCGAGGTTTGATTTCCTAGGTGCATTCTGAGCAGCTGGTTTTTGATATCCTTGCGGAGCAGTAGGCATTTGCAATGCATTTTCGCTTTTGTAAGAAACGTTTGGATGACTTCTCCAACCTGGGTTGTAGGTATTTGCGTAGGGATTGCCTTGGGCATAATTTACCTGGTCTGGCGGGATTCCGGCTAGCAATGGGCATTCGGGTGCATTATGAGTGGTGCTTCCGCATAACTCGCAATTTGGAGTTACTGCAGCGACAGTTGCAGTGGGGTTAACGGTCAGACTATCGATCTTTTGTGCTAGAGCATCTACTTTAGCATTGAACTTTTCAAGGCTGCTGATTTCGTACATCCCACCTTTCGCTGTGGTTTTCTCATTTGGAGTGCGTTCACCTCCCCATTGGCAATGGTTTTGTGACATATTTTCTATTAATTGATAGGCTTCATCGTATGGCTTATCCATAAGTGCACCGCCCGCGGCAGCGTCTATTGTCAATCTAGTATTGTATAGAAGCCCATTATAGAAAGTATGGATTGTCACCCAGTCTTCTAGACCGTGGTGAGGACATGTTCTCATCATATCTTTGAATCGTTCCCATGCTTCGTAGAGAGATTCAGTATCTTTAAGTCGAAATCCGTTGATTTGAGCTCTAAGCATAGTAGTTTTGCTTGGTGGAAAATATCTCGCTAAGAAGACGTTCTTCAATTGCTCCCACGTCGTAACGGAGTTGGATGGTAACGATTGTAACCATGTCCATGCTCTGTCTCTAAGAGAGAATGGGAAAAGACGAAGTCTTATCGCGTCTGGAGTTACTCCATTTGCTTTCACTGTGTCTGCGTATTGTACAAACTTCGTTAGATGTTCGTTCGGATCCTCAGTTGCGTTTCCTGAGAATTGATTTTGTTGTACAGCCGACAGCAATGATGGTTTCAGCTCAAAATCATTTTGGGTAATAGCTGGGGCAGCAATGCTACTTCTAGGCTCCATCTGAGATGGTGTAGCGTATGCCTTCAGTGGTTTGTTCGGAGGTCCTTCAGCCATCGTCGGTTCTTCTTCGGATTTGGGAATGGGAGTGAGAGGATCGGGAATGTTATGTTTGAGTTGGTACTCAATGATTCGGCTTCTTAGATGTAAGAAGCGTTCTAGTTCTGCGACTGAAGGTTTCAAGATATCGCTTTGTGGGCGATCACTTGGCATACAATCGACAACACTAGTAAAGGAAAAATGAAAATTGTTTACCTAGTCTATACGGCGTAACATAAGGTTACACTATTGACTAAACGGGTCCCCGGCAACGGCGCCAAAAACTTGATCGCGACTTTCTATGTCTAATACAACTAACTGCAAGTGCACAGTCTATCGCGTAGTAATAAAAGATATCGATCCCACATGGACTCGTAATCAAACTAGTGTTCTCGGGAGTTACTATGTTTAGCTAGGTAGAATATGTTTTAAGGGAATAAGATTGTCACTAAAAGGGGGAACTAAGATTACTGTTTAGATTTTAATTAATTGAATCGATACGTAGTAATTGTGTTCTTCAGGGATTTGATAAGTTACTGGTGTATGAAATAGTTTTCACAGTTTATTTAAGCAGAAAATGGAGATTTGAAGACTCTCGTCTCACGATGGTTATTGACGCTAATCATAATCCTAAGGGCCAAACGTACACTTTCGTATCCCGTTCAGGGTTAAAATTATTTTTTGGAAATCTCTAAGTTCTAATTCGTTTTAAAGTGCTTTCGCTGTTATTAAAACAAATGCCTAGTGTTTACTATCTGACCTTACCGCAGCTTTCGCTTGTTGGTTCGTATCTTAATTAATTTCCCACTTTCGTGGCAAAACTACTTTTAAATAAGTTCTCGCTTTCGCGACGAAGTTTATTTCGTGAATCAATTTTAAACACTTAGACCATAAATTACTTTTGTGAAAAGAAAGTTTTCAAACAAGAGTTATCAAATCTCATTCGAATTATCACTACATATCGATTGCCTAAGTTTAGCTAGACATGGAATTGGGAAGAATAAAACATAAATAATAATAATAAATAATAAATTGCATTATAATTAAAACAGAAGTCGATCAAAATGAAAACCTGTAAATAATGCCAATTGGCCTTTGGGCAGATCCTCCACAGATGTTGACAGGATTCTGGTCTTTAGTTCCAAATTGACCGTACAGTGCAATAGGTATTACAGAAGAGCGGAAATGGAAATGAGGAAATGAAAAGGGAAATAAAGGAAAGGAATACAAATAAAAACTGGAAAGTAAATTTGCTCTGGAAATTAAATTCGGCAGCACTTCGTGGTATGAATGCAGCACCCTTTTTGAAGTCCCCTGCTTCCCTTTTTATAGAAGTGGAATCCCAACGGTTATCTCTGAGGATGATGGACCTTGAGGCAGATAATTTAGGGAGTAGTGGACCACTTAATGGGAATTGGAACTGCTCTTTTGACGTGTAATCTGAGTGGGGCGTTTTTGCCTGCATGACGGTCGTCACAAGGTGTGACGGTCGTCACCCGTGTGACGGTCGTCATGAAGCTGTGACGGTCGTCACATCAGCAAAAACTGATTGCTACGCTTTTCATTGTGTTTTCACTCCTTTTTCGTCCATATTTCATCTGGGATTGTTTCTTTTCTTCATGTTGCCTTGTTTAGACGTGATCGTTGAATACCTGCAAAAACATCAAACAAATACACGGAAATAACCCGAAATCGGATCGAAAACGGTTAGACTTTAGTTGAATTATGCATGAAAATATCTATATGATTTCGTGTTATCAGACATCCAGAATTTCCTGAAGAACAAGGAGTATCCGGCTGGGGCATCCAGTCGAGATCAGAAGACTCTCAGGAAGTTGGCTGGAAATTTCTATCTGAATCCGGACGGTGTCCTGTATAAAAGAAACCACGACTTGGTGTTGCTACGTTGTGTAGACGAGAAAGAGGCGAAGTTTCTCATGGAAGAGATACATGAGGGTACATTTGGTACACATGCTGGTGGGCATGCTATGACGAGAAAACTGCTGCGTGCAGGTTATTATTGGCTAACTATGGAAACAGATTGTTTCAAGTTTGCAAAGAGGTGTCATAAATTCCAGATTTATGCGGACAAAATCCATGTGCCTCCGAGTCCTCTGAATGTGATGTCATCACCGTGGCCTTTCTCGATGTGGGGAATTGACATGATTGGCAAGATTGAGCCTGCGGCATCAAACGGACACCAGCTCATTTTGGTGGCAATCGATTACTTCACCAAATGGGTGGAAGCAGCATCATATGCCAACGTGACCAAACAAGTGGTAGCCAGATTTATCAAACGAGATATTATCTGCAGATATGGAATCCCTGAGCGGATTATCACTGACAACTGTTCAAATTATGAATAATAAAATGATGAAAGAGCTGTGTCAGAATTTTAAGATTGAGCATCACAACTCTTCTCCTTACTGGCCCAAGATGAATGGCGCTGTCGAAGCGGCCAATAAGAACATAAAGAAGATTGTTCAGAAGATGGTTGTGACGTATAAGGACTGGCACGAGATGTTACCTTTCGCTTTGCACGGTTATCGTACGACGGTACGCACATCAACCGGGGCAACCCCTTTCTCATTAGTTTACAGGATGGAGGCGGTGTTACCACTGGAGGTCGAGATTCCTTCTCTAAGGGTTTCACGTGATGTCCAACTCGACGAGGCAGAATAGATTAAAGATAGACTGAATCAGCTCAGCTTAATGGATGAGAAGAGACTGGCTTCTCTAGCATACGGTCGGTTGTATCAGATCCGGATGAAGAAAGCTTACGACAAGAAGGTGTGCCCTCTGATAACACGAAATCGTATATATATATTGATGCATAATTCAACTGATGTTTGACTATTTTCGATCCGATTTCGGGTTTTTTCCATGTTATTTGTCTGATATTTTGCAGGTATTTGATGATCATGTCTAAACAAGGCAATATGAAGAAAAGAAGCAATTACAGATGAAATATGGACGAAAACCAGATGAAAACAACATGAAAAACGCAGAATGCATATTTTGCTGCTGTGACGACCGTCACAGCTCCATGACGACCGTCACAGCTCCATGACGACCGTCACACGGGTGACGACCGTCACACACCGTGATGACCGTCATGCAGGCAAAAACGCCCAACTTCAAATGAACGTGCAAAATACAGTTCCAAGTCCCAAATAGTGGACCACTACTCCCTGATATTTCTGCCTCTAAGTCCACCTTCTTTAAATTACAACCGTTAGAATTCTATTTCTATAAAAGGGGAAGGAGGGGAGCTGAAAAGAGAGCCGCATTCAGACAACGAAGTGCTGCCAATTTATCTTCAGAGCAACCTTTCCATTATTTTATTCTTATTTGTTTCTCTTTTCTTTCTCTGCATTTCTTTGATATTTTGTAATTCCTATTTCCCTTGTACGATCAATTGGCACAAAGACCAGAATCCTGCCAACATTTGTGGAGGATCTGCCCAAAGGCCAATTGGAATATTTACAGGTTCTAAATTTTAATCGTAATTTCAGTTTTCATTATGATGCATGTTATTAATTACTGCTTTTATTTATGTTTTACCTTTCCCAAATCCATGTCTAGCTAAATCAGAGTAATCGATATGTAATAATAATTCAGACGGGATTTGATAATAACCGGTTGAAAACTTTCCTTTTCAAAAGTTGTTTATGGTCTGAGTGTTTAAATTTATTTACTGAATAAACTTCGTCGCGAAAGCGAGAACTTATTTAAAAGTAGTTTTGCCACGAAAGTGGGAAATTAATTAAGGTACAAACCAACAAGCGAAAGCTGCGGTAAGACCAGATAGTAAACACTAGTCATGTGTTTTAATAACAGCGAAAGCACTTTAAAATGAATTAGAACTTAGAGATTTCCAAAAAATAGTTTTAACCCCGAATGGGACACGAAAGCGTACATTTGGCCCTTAGAATTATGACTAGCGTCAACAACCATCGTGAGACGAAAGTCTTCAGATCACTATTTTCTGCTTAAATAAATTCTGAAAAATATTTCATACACCGGTAACTTGTCAAATCCCCGAAGAACATAATTACTGCATATCGATTCACGTAATTATAATTCAAGTAACGTCTTTAGTTCCCTTCAGTGACAAAAATTATTCCCTTAAACATTATCTACCTAGCTAAACATAGTAACTCCCGAGAACACTAGTTTGATTACGAGTCCCTGTGGAATCGATATCTTTTATTACTACGCGATAGACTGTGCACTTGCAGTTGAGTTGTATTAGACATAGAAAGTCGCGATCAAGTTTTTGGCGCCGTTGCTGGGGACCCGTTTAGTCAATAGTGTAACCTTCTGTTACGCCGTATAGACTAGGTTAACAATTTCATTTTTCCTTTACTAGTTCTGTCGATTGTATGCCAAGTAATCGCCCACAAGGCGATATCTTAAAACCTTCAGTCGCAGAACTAGAGCGCTTCTTACATTTAAGAAGTCGCATCATTGAGTACCAACTCAAACATAACATTCCCGATCCTCTCACTCCCATTCCCAAATCCGAAGAAGAACCAAAGATGGCCGAAGGACCTCAGAACAGACCTCTGAAAGACTACGTTACTCCATCCCAGCTAGAGCCTCATAATAGCATTGCTGCCCCAGCTATTACTCGAAACGATTTTGAGCTGAAACCATCATTGCTGTCAGCTGTACAACAAAACCAATTCTCAGGAAATGCAATTGAGGATCCGAACGAACATTTAACGAAGTTTGTACAATACACAGACACAGTGAAAGCAAATGGTGTAACTCCAAACGCAATAAGACTTCGTCTTTTCCCTTTCTCTCTTAGAGACAGAGCGTGGACATGGTTACAATCCTTACCATCCAACTCTGTTACGACGTGGGAACAGTTGAAGAACGTCTTCTTAGCGAGATATTTTCCGCCAAGCAAAACTGCTATGCTTAGAGCTCAAATCAACGAATTTCGACAAAAAGATACAGAATCTCTTTACGAAGCATGGGAACGATTCAAAGATATGATGAGAGCATGTCCTCACCACGGTTTAGAAAACTGGGTGACGATCCATACTTTCTACAATGTGCTCCTGTACAACACTAGATTAACAGTAGACGCTGCCGCGGGCGGTGCACTTATGGATAAGCCATACGAGGAAGCCTATCAACTTATCAAAAATATGTCTCAAAACCATTGCCAATGGGGAGGCGAAAGAACTCAATCAGAGAAATCCGCAACTAAAGCTGGAATGTACGAAATAAGTAGCCTTGAAAAATTTAACGCTAAGGTAGATGCCTTAACGCAAAAGATCGATAATTTAACCGTAACGCCACCAGCCAATGTAGCCGTCGTAGCTTCATATTGCGAGTTATGTGGGATCACCACTCATAATGCGCCTGAATGCCCATTGCTTGCCGGAATCCCACCAGACCAAGTAAATTATGCTCAAGGAAATCCTTACGCAAATACCTATAACCCAGGTTGGCGAAATCATCCAAACTTTTCTTACAAAAGCGACAATGCATTGCAAATGCCTACTGCTCCGCCAGGATATCAAAAATCAGCTGCTGCTCAGACTGCACCTAGGAAATCAAACCTCGAGTTGATGATGGAAAAATTCATAGCTACTCAAGCTCAAACAAACAAAGAATTCCGGAATCAAAACATACACACTAGCGAGCAAATTAAACAGTTGACCGAAAAAGTAGACGCTTTAGCCACCCACAACAAAATGTTAGAAACACAGATATCACAAGTGGCTCAACAACAAGCCTCTGCTGCCGCACCCGCTGGCACATTTCCTGGACAACCCGAATAGAATCCAAAAGGTCAAGCAAATGCTGTAATATTAAGAAGTGGAAAAGAATTGGACGAACCGATCGATCTGAGGACCGAAAACTCAGCCATGCAACAAAAACCAACTGAACAAGTAGAAAAGGAATCCGAGTTAGAGAAGAAGGAATACAACGAGAAGGAGGATACCGCAAGTGAAAAAACGCAAGCACCTCCAGCGCCATATAAACCACCTATCCCTTATCCTCAAAGATTAATAAACTCCAAAACTTCAGGACAGTTTAAGAAATTTGTAGAGCTCCTTAAATAGTTGAATATCACTATTCCTTTTACAGAAGCAATAACTCAAATGCCGTCATACGCTAAATTTCTCAAAGAAATCCTGTCAAATAAGAGAAAGATCGAGGATAACGAAACAGTTACACTTACTGAAGAGTGTAGCGCAATTATTCAAAACCGCATGCCTCCTAAATTAAAAGACCCAGGTAGTTTTTCCATACCCTGCGTCATAGGAAAGTTCGTAATAGACAAAGCTCTATGCGATTTAGGAGCCAGTATCAGTGTTATGCCTTTATCTATATGCAAAAAGCTGAATATGGGAGACCTAAGACCAACCAAAATGTCCGTACAACTAGCTGACCGATCAGTAAAATACCCCATCGGAATACTGGAAAACGTTCCAGTACGCATAGGACAATTCTACATCCCAACCGACTTCATAATCATGGACATCAAAGAGGACTCTGTTACCCTAATTATCCTAGGAAGACCGTTCCTAGCTACAGCCGGAGCTATTATAGACGTGAAGAAAGGAAGGCTAACATTCGAAGTAGGAGAAGAAAAGATAGAGTTCATTCTCACCAAGTTCTTACAAGCACCAACCATAGATGATACCTGTTATTTAGTAGATAAAATTGACGAATGCATAAGAGAAATTGAAAATGAAGAGACCACGTATTCAGAAATAATAAAGATTCAAATACCCGATATTTCTAAAGACGATGATTGGCGTAAACCATATAAAGACGATAGTCTAAGCGAAAGCTTAGCACTGACCCCAAACCATATGCCAGGTCCGAAGAACACATCTTTAGAACTTAAAACACTACCCAAAAACCTTAGATATGAATTCCTAGACGATGAACTAAAAAGACCCGTGATAGTCAACGCCGACTTAGGACAACTAGAAACCGTAAAGCTATTAGAAGTCCTAAAGAAGTACCCCACCGCGTTAGGCTATAACATAAGCGATCTAAAAGGTATAAGCCCTTCAATCTGTATGCATCGAATTACAATAAAGGAAGACTGTAAAACCTCTAGAGAGCATCAGAGAAGACTGAACCCCATCCTAAGCACTGTAGTCAGAGATGAAGTAAAGAAATTGCTAGATGCAGGAATCATCTATCCAATCTCCGATAGTGAATGGGTTAGCCCAGTCCATGTCGTACCAAAGAAAGGAGGAGTAACAGTAGTTAAGAACGAAAAAGGCGAATCAATAACAAAAAGAGTCGTGACTGGAAGCAGGATGTGCATTGATTATAGGAAGCTTAACAAAGCCACACGAAAAGATCACTTTCCCTTACCCTTCATAGACCAAATGTTGGAAAGATTAGCCAAACATTCATATTTCTGCTATCTAGATGGTTATTCAGGATTTTTCCAAATTCCCATTCATCCTGATGACCAAGAAAAGACTACATTCACATGCCCTTATGGTACTTTTGCTTACCGCCGAATGCCATTCGGACTTTGTAATGCTCCAGCAACCTTCCAGAGATGCATGATGGCAATCTTTGCAGATTTCATAGACGACATCATGGAAGTATTTATGGACGATTTCTCGGTATGTGGACAAAGTTTCGAAGGATGCCTACAAAACTTAGAAATGGTATTAGAACGTTGTGTAAAAGTGAACCTCGTCCTAAATTGGGAAAAATGCCATTTTATGGTCCGACAAGGAATAGTTCTAGGACATGTCATATCAAATAAAGGAATTGAGGTCGACAAAGCTAAAATAGAGATTATAAAAGATCTCCAACCTCCAAAATCCGTACGAGAAATACGGAGTTTTCTAGGACATGCCGGTTTCTACCGAAGATTTATAAAAGATTTTTCAAAAATCACAAAACCTTTGACCGACCTGTTGATGAAAGATGTTGAGTTCGTCTTTGACGACGACTGTCTAAAAGCATTCGAAACATTAAAATCAGCCCTTATCACCACACCGATTATGCAACCACCCGATTGGCGACTACCGTTCAAAATCATGTGCGATGCGAGTGATTATGCCGTAGGCGCAGTTCTAGGACAAAGGAAGGACAAGAAACTCCATGCCATCTACTATGCCAGTAGAACCTTAGATCCTGCCCAAATGAACTACGCTACAACAGAAAAGGAACTTCTAGCAGTTATATTTGCGCTTGACAAATTCCGTTCTTACTTAGTAGGAGCAAAAATTATCATATACACAGACCACGCTGCCATTAGGTACCTAATAAGCAAAAAGGATGCCAAACCAAGATTATTGAGATGGATCCTGTTATTACAAGAGTTTGACTTAGAAATCAAAGATAAGAAAGGAACCGAGAACGTTGTTGCAGATCACTTATCCCGAATAGAAGGCATCAAACATGAACCAGTACCGATAAATGACGATTTCCCGTACGAACATCTGATAGCCAAATTCGAAAGTGACATGCCCAACTTAATCTCGTAAGATCCAGAACTCGAAAAAGCCATAGAAGCCGTCTATGCCCAAGTCACATTACCTTGGTATGCTGACATCGTTAATTACCTAGCTGCAGGCGAGCTTCCACCGGATCTCACTTATCAGCAAAAGAAGAAATTCTTCCACGATCTGAAACACTATTATTGGGACGAACCTCTACTCTTCAAGAGAGGGGCCGACAACATATACCGTCGCTGTGTCCCAGAGGAAGAAATAGAAAATATCATTTCCCAATGCCATTCAGCATCATATGATGGTCATGCTAGTACATCCAAGACGTGCGCTAAGATTCTCCAAGCCGGCTTATGTTGGCCTAGCCTCTGGAAAGACGTTCACATCGCTGTGCTAAAATGTGATCGATGCCAACGAACTGGCAACATCTCACGACGCGATGAAATGCCTCAGAAAGGAATCTTAGAGGTAGAAATCTTTGACGTATGGGGAATAGATTTCATGGGACCATTCCCGCCTTCTTTTGGTAATAACTACATACTCGTCGCTGTAGACTATGTGTCTAAATGGATAGAAGCCATTGCTGCTCCAACAAATGACGCACGAGTAGTAATCAAACTCTTCAAAAACACAATCTTTCCTAGATTCGGTGTACCTAGACTCGTCATTAGTGACGGCGGATCTCACTTTATATCACGAATATTTGATAAACTTCTTTCTAAATATGGAGTCCGACACCGAGTAGCTACACCCTATCACCCGCAAACTAGCGGACAAGTAGAGGTCTCGAACAGGGAAATAAAACAGATATTGGAAAAGACTGTCGCTACCTCAAGGAAAGATTGGTCATCAAAGCTAAATAAAGCTTTATGGGCTTATAGGACCGCTTTCAAGACACCAATAGGTACTACACCCTACAAAATAGTTTACGGTAAATCCTGTCATCTCCCTGTAGAATTAGAGCATAAGGCCTTCTGGGCCATTAAGGCACTTAATTTCAACTACACCGAGGCAGGAGAAAAACGAATCTTGAACTTACACGAATTATAAGAACTTCGATTGGACGCTTACGAAAATGCTCGTATCTACAAAGAACGAACTAAAAAGTGGCATGATAAACATTCAGTCAAGAAACAATTCCGTGTGGGAGACATCATATTGCTATTTAATTCAAGATTAAAACTCTTCCCAGGTAAACTAAAATCTAGGTGGTCTGGACCGTATGAAGTGACTAAAGTACTTTAGAGTGGAGCTGTTGAAATTACCGATAAGACGAATGCACCGTTTATCGTAAACGGGCAACGTCTAAAACATTATAATAAGAACGAAAACAGCCCTCAAGTCTGCAGTATAGCATTGCTTGAGCCTCCAGCTCAAACACCCAAATAGCTTGTCACCAAGCTATCGTCAGGCTTTAGACGTTAAAAACAGCGCTTATTGGGAGGCAACCCAATTTTTCCCGCATTTTCCTCGTTACTGTATTTCATTCTCATTTTTATTTAAAATTTTACTTTGAAACTTTAACAAAAATTCTAAACTTAAAATTGCTACTATTTTTACCTTCTTTTATTTTAATTATTTTATTTTATTTTTCTCTTTTATTTTTTGATTTTACCGCCTTTTGTTTCTAAAAATCCTGACTTCAAATTTCTGTTTTAAACTTTTCAGGATTTTAAAAGCCTTCAAAACCTTCCTCCTGTTTTTCTCCGATTTACCTGCGAGTATGGCCGCATACGACTTCACAAAGGTTCATTTTCGAGGATTAGCTCAAAAGGCAAGATTTGAAGCATTAACTGAAAGAGAAATAGCCTTAACGCTGTATTATGATAAGTCTACCATGGAGAAACTAGGAATTACTAATAGCATCCAATACCTGTTCAATCAATTAGGCTGGGAGAACACTGCTTTGAAAACCCGTTTTGCTACCTATAAGGACCTCACCTACGAATTCCTTAGTTCCTTCAGGTACTTACCCAACTATGGTTTTGGATCCAACACAGAGCTGATCACCTTTAGGATGTTTGGAATGGACCAAACCCATAGCCGGATGTCATTAGCTAACCTCCTAGGATTTCCTAGCGGACCACATGTGTTCATCAGTGCAGAAGATGACAATCTTGATTTTGAACTCGACCAGTTCTGGGGTAGAACCACAGGCGACTATCACCCTGACCCAAACAGCATGTATAATGATGAGATTCATAACCCAACTTTTAGATACTTTCATAAGATACTAGCTCACACCCTTTTCGGAAAAGAAGAAAATATTACTACAGTATCTAAAGAAGAGTTATTCATCATGTTCTGTGCTTCTCAGGGTCGTACAGTGAATGCAGTACCTTTCATGATGAGATCCTTCCGACGCCTCACTCAGGAACCATAATCACCTATTCTAATAGGAGGCCTCGTGACAATGATTGCCCACGAGCTTGGCCTTAGATTCCACCTAAATGCGAGCACTAGTTTTAGCACCATCCGACCCATGAATATCCAGTTTTGCTTTAACAGGCGCATTTTAAGAACTATGGGACCTGGACCTTACGAGTACCTCATCAATGACAAACCTGTCCAGCTATTCACATTGCCAAATCATCAGATGACAAGTATCCATAACAAGGACAACTGGGTTTATGAATTGGATGAACCTATGGGACCTCCTTCACCTCAATCAACACCACAGAACTACATGTACGACATCGATCACATCTCTGAAGCACATGATTATATGTACTATGAGGATGCTGTATCAGAAGCTGAGGTAGACCCTACGACCCCTCCGCATTACAACACCTATCATGAGCCCATTCCTGAGGAAACCACTGACAAAATGAATATTGTTCTGCTCCGATTAGACAACGTTGACGCAACTCTGACTACTGTAAAAGACGACATCACAAGCATACACAGCGAACTCGTAGTCTTCATGGACTTAGTCTATGACCAGCTCGACTACTATGCCCAGAAGTTTGATGAATTCAAGGCACGAAAAGACTAGATATTAGCTTTAGTTTAGTTTAGTTTAGTTTTTCTACTTTCCGCCCGTTTTCAATTCTTTTTTATTTTTGCATTGTTAATTTCCTTATGTATTACATTACAATCATTCTAATTACTTGTTATTTCAATTATATTCTTTATTCGTTTATTCTGTTTTTACGTTATCCTATGTTTCTTGGCCGATATAAAGCATTGCCATATCAATAATAGGCCTCCAAACCATTGCAAGAACACCCCCATAGCAAAATTCTGCGTTCTGCAGATTTTGCTGGTGTGACGACCGTCACAGAAGCCTGACGCTCGTCATACGGGTGACGACCGTCACAGATACGTGATGACCGTCACAAGCCCAAAACTATTATCTGCTATAACAGGGGTTGCATTTTCTCTCCCACTCATATCCTTTCAACTCCCAATCATCAAAAACTCACACCGCACTCCCAATTTTCGTTTTCCCCACCTTGCTCCATATATTCCAACTCCCATCTCAACTTCCTAATACACTTCCGTACCATTTTTTCACTCCACAGAACCAACTCAATCCACATTTCCTCAGCATCCTCCAACAATGGTGAGAAACAACGAAACCCCAGACCTCAGCAACATCGTGTTCAGCGACGGCGACTCCGGCGAGAAACAGCGAGCCAACTATATTGCATTCCATCAACGGTCGCTTCAGCCGACCCACTACCCGCATATCCCATCGCTCACGGAGCTCAGACTCCTTGACGGCGTCACTTGGATGCTCCAAAGATCCGGCATCTGGAACCTCTGCACAAATCCACAGCCGACGTACGAACAACTCACCCTCGAGTTCCTCAGTTCGTTCACCTACTTCACTTCCGGCGGCGACCTCAACCAACACTCCGGTGCCGCATGCTTCCGTATGTTCGGCACGAACTATCAACTGAACCAGAACCAGATTGCCGCCATCCTACAATTCCCTCGCGGTGACAATACTCACCGCCGCCTCACCGAACAGTTCCAGCACGAAGCCTTCGTGCTCTGGTACCAGTTAACCGTCATCAATGCCGATGGTTGGGATTCTTTGCACGCAACGCATATCCACAACCCGACCATCCGGTACTTCCACCGAGTACTGAGCAACACCATCTTCGCCCGGGATAACAACCATAAGGTGAACTCAAAAGAGCTCTTCTTCCTCCGCTGTGTCTTCAACAACGAGCCCATCAATGCCGCTCCGATTCTCCTGGCCCACACTCAGGCCAACTATAACCGTGGCTCTAAGCCATTTTACTTTGGCGGGATTGTTACTGCCATTGCACTTGGGCTGAACCTCGGTGACCGCCTCCAGCATCTCCATGCCATTTCCTTGGTGTTCCTCGACACCGACCACTACACAGCCTCTCACCTCATCCGTTCCAGAGCCGATGGCAAATACCACCCAGTCGTGCATGGCAAAACCGTCAGAAGTATCATCCTACCATCACGCACCCGGATGCACCCAGAGGATCGTGCCAACTGGCTATTTGACCTCAATGCCCCTGCTGCTGCCGCTGCTCCAACTCAGACCCACACCCAAGATTCTGGTGACGAAATCCAAGATGAGTTGGACAGACCTGAGCAACCGGAGGCATCACAACCACTTCCTTCTGAAGGCACATCCTACCGTCGCCGCCGCCATCGTCCAGAGCCCGACTACTCCGAAGAAGACCTCTGTCGATCTCTCGACCAGTAGGCCCAGATACTCGCTATGATGCAGCAGCAGAACCAGCGAGCAGAGCAGTTCGAAGCTTGGCATCGGACCCAAATGCAACAACTCCAAACCGGCCAAGAAACCATCACTAAGAACTTGGCGAATCTGACCTTGCAGTTCGAAGGACTCCGCGACTATGTCTATCATACCGGAGCAATGAACTTTGAGGACCGAGTCGACCAAGTCAGGGCCAGAGGACGCGAGAGAGGACGTGACCGAGGCAGAGGTCGTGATTAGTTACTATTTTCCTTATTTGTTTACTATATTTTCAGTTTCTTTGTATTTTCATTTCCCTTGTATTTCCCTCTCGCATTCTTTCAAATCAGTGGGGACACTGATTGAGATAGTGTGGGAGCGGAGCGTTTATTTCCCATTCCCTTGTACTTTTAATTCCTTAATTTCAATCCGAACATTTTCACGTATTAGCAAATAAAAGCTCTTCTATATATCTTTTTCCGTTACGCAAACATCCCCGCTTTATTCGACATAAACAAAAAATTTTCGTTCGTTCCTCAAAAGCAAAAGCATCACGAGAATGCGCCCAAGTTCAAACCAAGTTTTGAAACTCCGAGACGACAATTCTAACAAAACCAGTACAGTCCTGACACCTTAGATCTCCGGTTTATGCGAGTCGGTTTCACTACCTACGTGTACCAAAGTTTCAAGTGTCTACGCAAACTCAGCCCCAAGTAGTTTATACTAGCAGTCAGCACCATCCTAAAACACTTCTAAGCGAGCGACCAATGCAAATAAGTGTATGATCTCCAAAAAGATGAAAAATCATGAAAAGAAAGCCATTTAGCCCAAATATAAAGACGCGTTCCCTCTAAGTTAGGTGCTCCTCACCCGAGCATTTAACCCAACGGTATGAAAACTCATTGAAAAATCAATGGTATAAGCTTATGAGCAATGAAAAGATCAAAACAGAAAGGAGATCATATTCACTAACAGGTTGACTTGCCATGAAAGTGTATGGACAACGGGCTTAATGTGATTGCGCTAGAACAAACAGGGTGAACTTGACGCAAGAACCTTGACACCAAGCTACAGTAGCATGACTGGGACCGATTTGCATAAGAAGGAGACCTCCGAATACTTGTAGTCCAGTGTCGTCACCGTACTCGTTTTGTTCCTACTAAGAATCCCGCTTTTTCCCAACTTAGTGAATGAGGAAGCTGCCTCGCGCTTGCCGACTTTTCCCTATTTTACTTGAGGACAAGCAAAGATTCAAGCTTAGGGGAGTTTGATAACACGAAATCGTATATATATATATATATATATATATATATATATATATATATATATATATATATTGATGCATAATTCAACTGATGTTTGACTGTTTTCGATCCGATTTCGGGTTCTTTCCATGTTATTTGTCTGATATTTTGCAAGTATTTGATGATCATGTCTAAACAAGGCAATATGAAGAAAAGAAGCAATTACAGATGAAATATGGACGAAAACCAGATGAAAACAACATGAAAAACGCAGAATGCATATTTTGCTGCTGTGACGACCGTCACAGCTCCATGACGACCGTCACACACCGTGACGACCGTCATGCAGGCAAAAACGGCCAACTTCAAATGAACGTGCAAAATACAGTTCCAAGTCCCAAATAGTGGACCACTACTCCCTGATATTTCTGCCTCTAAGTCCACCTTCTTCAAATTACAACCGTAGGAATTCTATTTCTATAAAAGGGGAAGGAGGGGAGCTGAAAAGAGAGCCGCATTCAGACAACGAAGTGCTGCCAATTTATCTTCAGAGCAACCTTTCCATTATTTTATTCTTATTTGTTTCTCTTTTCTTTCTCTGCATTTCTTTGATATTTTGTAATTCCTATTTCCCTTGTACGATCAATTGGCACAAAGACCAGAATCCTGCCAACATTTGTGGAGGATCTGCCCAAAGGCCAATTGGAATATTTATAGGTTCTAAATTTTAATCGTAATTTCAGTTTTCATTATGATGCATGTTATTAATTACTGCTTTTATTTATGTTTTACCTTTCCCAAATCCATGTCTAGCTAAATCAGAGTAATCGATATGTAATAATAATTCAGACGGGATTTGATAATAACCGGTTGAAAACTTTCCTTTTCAAAAGTTGTTTATGGTCTGAGTGTTTAAATTTATTTACTGAATAAACTTCGTCGCGAAAGCGAGAACTTATTTAAAAGTAGTTTTGCCACGAAAGTGGGAAATTAATTAAGGTACGAACCAACAAGCGAACTTATTTGTTTCTCTTTTCTTTCTCTGCATTTCTTTGATATTTTGTAATTCCTATTTCCCTTGTACGATCAATTGGCACAAAGACCAGAATCCTGCCAACATTTGTGGAGGATCTGCCCAAAGGCCAATTGGAATATTTATAGGTTCTAAATTTTAATCGTAATTTCAGTTTTCATTATGATGCATGTTATTAATTACTGCTTTTATTTATGTTTTACCTTTCCCATATCCATGTCTAGCTAAATCAGAGTAATCGATATGTAATAATAATTCAGACGGGATTTGATAATAACCGGTTGAAAACTTTCCTTTTCAAAAGTTGTTTATGGTCTGAGTGTTTAAATTTATTTACTGAATAAACTTCGTCGCGAAAGCGAGAACTTATTTAAAAGTAGTTTTGCCACGAAAGTGGGAAATTAATTAAGGTACGAACCAACAAGCGAAAGTTGCGGTAAGACTAGATAGTAAACACTAGTCATTTGTTTTAATAACAACGAAAGCACTTTAAAATGAATTAGAACTTAGAGATTTCCAAAAAATAGTTTTAACCCCGAATGGGACACGAAAGCGTACATTTGGCCCTTAGAATTATGACTAGCATCAACAACCATCGTGAGACGAAAGTCTTCAGATCACTATTTTCTGCTTAAATAAATTCTGAAAAATATTTCATACACCGGTAACTTGTCAAATCCCCGAAGAACATAATTACTGCATATCGATTCACGTAATTATAATTCAAGTAACGTCTTTAGTTCCCTTCAGTGACAAAAATTATTCCCTTAAACATTATCTACCTAGCTAAACATAGTAACTCCCGAGAACACTAGTTTGATTACGAGTCCCTGTGGAATCGATATCTTTTATTACTACGCGATAGACTGTGCACTTGCAGTTGAGTTGTATTAGACATAAAAAGTCGCGATCACCCTCGAAGCTTTCAGACGGGCGATCTTGTTTTGAAAAAGATTCTCCCACCACAATCAGATCACAGGGGCAAGTGGACTCCCAATAACGAAGGTCCCTACGTTGTCAGAAAAGTCTTCTCTGGAGGAGCCTTGTTACTATTCACCATAGATGATGAGGACTTTACGTCTCCTGTAAATTCGGACGCAGTTAAAAAATACTTTGCTTGAAAGTGACCCGCTGGACAGTAAAAAGAAAGTCCAGGCAAAAATGGGGCATCCCGGTGAACCATAGAAAATGAATAAAAGGTTCGGGAAAAAGTTAGGGATAAAATTGAAAAGATGTACACCCGCGAAGTCGAAAACCTGAAAAGGGCGACTTCGGCAAAAAAAGGTATCCCGGTGAATTGAAAACCCGCAAAGGGCGGTTCACGCAAAAGTTAGGGATTGAAAAAGCAAATGACTGCGGTCCGGATTTGATACGACATTGCTTAGTGGTTTGGGAGTACCTGGGGGCCGTCTATCCAAAAAAAATCTCTTCCGAAGATCGAGTACCGGAAAAGCGCAGAGTCAGGCGAGTCATAGGAGGATCAGCTCATGGTGTTTGTCTGTACCACGTTGCCGACATGTATACAAATATTGTTTTGTATTTTCTTTATGCTTCTTGTGCATATATTTATGTCTGTTTGTGCGTAACTTCCTCTTTTCAGGAGTTACATCCAGTGTACAAAAACTTTGCCTATTCAGAGGCCCGTTATCAATAAAACATGTTATTCAGTACTTGATGCTTGTTCTTTACTGTTTTGTTTGTGAAAGATGTCGATGTTTTTGATAAACTTGCACTTGCATAATCTTGATGGCCCTTGCCAATAATTGCTAAAACTTCGAATTGACTGAAGTAAGGTCACAGATGTTAACCCGGATAGATTCTGTTGTATAGGCCTGTTTTGCCTCGTTTGTGTTTTGCAGGGTTCTTGCCTTTGGAGCAAAAGGTCAAGAATTGTATTCCCCCTAGCCAAGGTCGCTTGACGTAAGACCTGACTCCAGTTGATGTCATTCCTCAGCTAGTCGCAGCTTATCCCCAGAGAGTGGAAATGACATTTATCCCTTCCCAAAGGAGGAAATTATTTTCCCCAGAAGTGTGTCCTCATGGAAAGCCGTCCATAGGATTAACCCCAGCAAGTCAAAATCGATGTCCCCTGTAGAAGTTACGCTCCTCAGCGAATCGAAGATGTGCACGTTCAATCTCCAGCATGGGAGATTCCCGCAATAGTTTACCAAGTTGTTGGTCGAAAGGTTTATATCCGTGAAGGATGGTTTTCCTGCTTCCCACAGGTCGTCTTGCCTCCGTCGGGATGATTGTCCCCAGCGGAGTGGTAATTCTGAATGTGTAAACTGTGCCCAGACAGTGTGCTTATCCCAGAAGTGTCGCTTCTTCCCCAGCTAAGTTTGTTCACCAGCAGGGTGTTTGTTCTTTCCTCCCAGTGGAAATCGATGTTTAATCTCTCCCCGGCAGAGTTGGTTGTGTTTCTGGCGTTTATTTCGCCATAATATTTTGTGATACTTGTTCTCCCCAGCGGAGTTGGCTTTATCCTCAGCATTCATGTTGTTGAGACATCATTATCAGAGTGGCCCCGGCAGCTTGAGCCTGCATTTGCATTTGCATATATCTTCATATTTACATCTACTCAAACGCGTAGCATTTCTGTGCCGTACGGAGCATTACGCCATTTTCAAACATACGCATTTTGAAACATAAATCAGGTTGGTTAACCTTTTGCTCTCAGGTGTGTTTTCTCAGTAGGAGTATGGAGTTTTAGCTCAGACCTATTACCAGGTATTCGAGGTCTCGCCGTGAGACGTGTGATGATCCGGTTCATCTTACTATTTTCCCCACAGAGTTGCTTGTTGAAGTTTCTCTTATCCGGCCAACGGAGTATTTTCTTCAAATTTGCTGTTACGTCAGCGTCAAAGGGTTTCATGAATCAAAATTTCAGAAGCTGCCGCCAGTTATTGAATCAGGCGTCCGGCAGTTTGGGTTCCAAATATCCCAGTAGAGTCCTCCTCAAAGTCGTTGTCGCGTCAGCGCTAAAAGGTTTGTGGGTGGGGACCAATACTGCAGAGATAAGCAGAGAAACTGTATTCAGAGTATCCTCCCGTATGGATAAATGAGTGTATTTTCCTACTGGTTGACAGAAGTATTTCCCCGGAAGCCGTCAAAATTTTATTGCCTAGATATGAGTCCTGACGTGGACAATTTATTTCTGTATTGACGGGATTTCTTCGTGTTGGCGAAGTATGAGTCCTAACGTGGACAAATTTATTTCCTCGTGTCGACGAGATGTGCTAGTCCTAACGTGGGCAGATTGGATTTCTCTGTGTTGACGGAATGTGAAGTCCTGACGTGGACAAATTGATTACTCTTCGTGTTGATGAAATGGTGTCCTAACGTGGACCATTTATCCCCAGCAGATATCTTTCTTCGTATTGGCGAAATGTGCGTCCTGACGTGGACAAGTTCATAGTTCCTCGTGTTGACGAGATGCGCGAGTCCTGACGTGGACAAATTTATCTTCCTTCGTGTTGACGAAACGGTGTCCTGACGTGGACAATTTACTCCTATGGTGATAGGATTTCCTCGTGGTGACGAGATTTGAGTCCTGACGTGGACAAATCAAGTTACCTTCCCTCGTGTTGACGAGATGCGAGTCCTGACGTGGACAAGTTTACCGTTCTTTGTGTCGACGAGATGGAATCCTGACGTGGACAAATTTATTTCTCTTCATGGTGATGGGTTTATTTCCTCGTGTTGACGAGATGTGAGTCCTGACGTGGACAATTTATTCCTATGTTGATAGGAGTTCCTCGTGTTGACGAGATGCAAATAAGATTTTATTGCTTATGTTGATAGGATCTCCTCGTGTTGACGAGATGCGAACAACTCATCCCCAGCGAAGTCGCCGGGATTTCCCCGTGTTGACGGAATGTGGAGTCCTGAGGAGGACAAGTTTTATTCCTATGACGATAGGATTTCTTTGGGTTGACGAAATATGGAGTCCTAACATGGACAAGTTTATGATGGGATTTTTTCGTGTTGACGAAGTGGGCGTCCTAACGTGGACAAAGTTTTGCTCTTGTTGAGGGGATTTCTTCGTGTTGACGAAACAAGCGTCGTAACGTGGACAAAGTTCTATTCCTGTGTTGTTGAGATTTCTTCGGGTTGACGAAATGTGAGTCCTGACGTGGACAGATTTTTATTTATTCGTGATTTGACGAAATTTGGGTCCAGATGTGGACAAGGTTACTCCTGTGACGACAGAATCTATTCGTGTTGACGAATTTGTTTCTCTTCTTGTGTTGACAAGGTTAGTCCAGTTGTGGACGGAGGTGTTTTTGTAAAAGTTGTTCAGTACCTATGGAGTTACATAGGTGGTTGAAGTTGAAATCAGAATTATTATCAGACGTTGGATCAGTTGTTGCCGTAACAACCAGATTCAGATAGGGGATGTCGTTCCCCAAGTAGTTGTGCAGTTTATTTCTGCGGTTTGCAAATTTCCGGGTTTCTTGGTATTCAACCATCTCGTACCTCGATTGTTCGAAGGTCGTTCGCTCTTCACCCAGTCGGGTCCAAGCCGTTTGAATAATGGAAGCTGTTGCACCCCAAAATTTGCTCAACCTTTTCTGGCCTGATTTATGTTTCATTGCATTGTCATTTGCATAGTTACATCATGTACATAGTTCAATCATTTGCATATCATAGCATATCACTCATCCAACAAGGGATCAAGTGTGATTCTTATCAGAAGAAGCCTAGCAAGAGGTCTTATCCAAGTTTGAGAGATCATCCAAGCCATTAAGAAGTGATTTGAAGTCTTGAGAAGTTTGAGTGTCTACATGTGGGTTTTGCTCCTATCTTGAGTAATATTAAGAATCATCAGTGGGATGAGAAACATGGAATGTGAATTTAGGTGTGTATGGATCTCATGGGATGCCTAGAGGGCCCTATTGAAGCTGAGACAAGTCATTGATTCAAATACAAGAGCCACAGTTGAAGTGTAGTCAATTAGGGTTTCATCTGGATCAACCCTAGGTCAAATGTGCAGTTGAAGAGCATCAAAGCCTACTTTGAGGTCATGGGGTTCATGGAATGTTATGTTGATACATGTGTGGTGTTGTGCCAAGGTTAAGAAAAGAAGAATCAAGGATGTGGGGAGTTGCTAAATTAGGGTTTCAGTGTAAAATCCCCTTTTAGTACCTAACTTCAAAGCCACATAAGTCAAGATACAAGTCTCAAATGGATCTTTGGCCAACATGAAACTTGTAGTGCATCTCAATACCTTTAATTTGAGTACTATAAGTCTTCAAGAAGGTTTCTAAAACTCGAGTTATGGTTCTTGCAAGTTACAGGTCATCAGATGACACTAAAATTTATCTGTGAAAGTCACTTGAGTTCCAAGAAATGTTTTCCCTTCAAGGATATTTCAAATAGATTTTTGGTGAACATAAGAGTTGTTCCTTATCCTCTTAGCTTTCCATAGAGTACTATAAGTCCTTGATAGGATTCGTAGAACTCAAGTTATGATCTTTGCAAGCCATGGGTATTTTGGGTATTGGTGATTATAGGTCATTTGTGATCATAGGTCCATAACTCTAATTTGCAAGCTCCAAATGGAAACGTTTTCAACATGAAACTTGTTTAAAATGATGTTTTGGGTGAAACCAATTGGTTATGAGAGTGTGGTTTGGCTTGGAACACAAAGTTGCTTGAAATGGCTTAAAAAGTAAGAAATTAAAGTGATTAAAAGGCAAAAAAATGGAATTTTATGATTGGTGTCCAAACAAGGTCATGTTATAGGTCATTTTTATCAGAAATACCATTCTAAGAATGATGACATTGTTACATTTTTCATTTGAGGCCATTTTCAAGTACTTCCCTTTTGTAACTTAAGATGGAAGCAACACTTGAATTACACACCTTTGGATCAAAAGCAAGGGAGATACACATCCCATTTACTTCAATATCTCATGAGATAAACAATTCAAGCAAAATAAGGCTGAGAACAGGGCACATTCATGACTGTGGCAAATGAGATTTTCAAGGAGCAAGAGAAATTCAATTTCTCATTCAGTCGGTTACAGAACTTTCTAGAGAGTTCTAATCACTTCTATATATCCAATGCAATGTGTTCAGATCATTTTTTGGGCAAGAGTTGAAGAGGAACCAGGGCAAACCATTGAAATTTCTCAAGCTGCATCAAGAATCGGATTTTGAGATAGAGGTGATTTCAGAGCAAGTTGATTGTTTCAGAAGCTTCAGAGTGCAACTTGGAGTGATTCTGGAAGCAATTGGAGGCTGAATCGAAGGAAATCACTATCTGTTCATCTCTCAAAACGAGGTATGCATCTTTTAAGTTTCAGCATAATTCATAGGAAATTGCTTAGGGTTTGATAGGGGGATAGATTAGTATTGATGCTAGGATGGATTTCAGTGCAAGAATTGAGTGATTAGAGACCAAACTAGGTGTGACACCATTTCTGTTGAAGCTTATATCTCTTGATTCTTGAGGTTTTGAGCATGTTTGGATAGCAAGAACTCATGCCTGATGCGTGTAGGTGAGTTTAAGATCATTAGATGCAAGGTTTGTGACATTCAAGACTTGGTGAATTTTCTGAAACTTCTATCGGGTTTTGAGTTAGGGTAAGAATCAATAATTTTGGATGGTGGATTTGAGTTCAGAGTGAAATTCTGAGTGAGATAGGGTGTTTCAGTTTGGTGTTTGATGCATTTTGTGAAGGCCTCACCGGAGACGACGGTGGCTCTGTGTCTCAGGCCACCGTCCCTTCCCTTCCCTCTTATTTGAATATTTGGAGAAGATGATGTATCTGCCCTTGGATGATAGTCTGACCTTGACCAAAAACATAAACCCACGCCCAGGATTGCATGATAGAGTCTGAAGAGAAGAATTTTCACAAAACTCTGCGTTTCATTTAAGTTGTGGTTTGGGCTTAGTTGATCTGATTGCTATACAGACCCCAGGTTTGGCCCAAATTGGAAAATACACTAGGATAGATTGCTATTTGCCACGAGCGTTTTCCAATTTCCATTTTAATTTCTCTGATTTCTTATTTGGTTTTTGGGCTTAAGGAAACTTGATACGCGCACCCCCATTCTGGGCCCAGCCTGGTTTATAACATGATTTTATTGCTATTTGTCACGCGCCTTTATTCATTTCCATTATATTTTCTTTTATTTTACATTTTGCATATAGTTAGGAATTAATTCATAACAAATAGAAAAATTAATATTTTTAGGTTATATTTTTTCCCCTGACTCCTTAAAGAGTCTAAAATTTAATAGGATTTAGAAATTATTAATTCATTCATTTTAGAATTTAATTGCATTTTTGTAATTTTATTGCTTTTAAATTCATTTTGTTTGATGCATGATCTTGCTGATTTTAGTATGGATGATTGGTGTGGACTTTTGAGTTGATTCTTTTTGGACTAGTTAGTTTAGATATGCATGTACCTCTAGAAAGTTTCTCATAATTTTGTGAGATAATTTTAGGTTGTTTTGAATATTGAACATTAGGTGTTGTTGTTTTAGGGTTTTAGGATAGTCCCCTTAGGTTTAGGGCATAGTTTTAGGTCTTAATGGATGATTAACCCCCTGGTTTTTGTATGGAGATATTCTTAATAGGTTTAGGAACCCTTAGAAATTTTTATAGGATTTTACAATCATTTTTAGTATTTTAATTAGAATTAGTTTTAGGACTAACTTCTAGGTGTTTCTAATGCACTAACTTGACTAGTTTAATTCAATAGTCCCCTTTAGATTAGGGTGGTGTTGCTTTTGTGCTTCGTTGAACATGAAGACCAATTGAAGATGCTTTGGAGAGCTTGAAGGAGCTTGGAGATGAAGCCTTGTCCTCTGGTGGAGTGCTTGTCAGGAGCTTAGGGAAACTAGGGTTTTAGGAAGAGCATTAGACTAGTTTTGTTTCTTTCTTCAAACGTGGAGTATATTGTTCATCTCCATTCAATCCAATGACATAAAGTCCTCTTAAAGAAGTCACATATCTCCTTTGGAGGGATGAATGACATGCTTTAAGAGTAGAACTTTGAGGATGCCTTTCCATTATAATGTTAAGTTCTTAGTGGCTTCCTTTGGTTGTCAGTAAGTTACTTAACATTCCAATTTCATCTTGTTAATTGATTCTCCTTTGAAGGTTGCTTGTTGAAGCTTGTTGAGCTAGAAGTTAGGAGCTTGTTGAAGCTGGCTAGGGTTTTGCTGCTTGTTGAAGATAAAGTTAGGAGTTTGTTGAAGTTGTTTACTGGTTGAAGTTTGTTGGGTTAAGCCTGTTGCTTGTTGAAGTTTGAAGCTTGTTGAAGCTTGGTGCTTGTTGAAGATTGAAGGTTTAGTGGAGCTTGAAGATAGGAGCAATTCATGAAGATGAAGGTTGTTGCTGTCAACTTTCTACTATTTAACCAACCTGTTGCTGTCAGAGTTGCTGCTTGTGCTGGTTGCTGTAGGAGTTTGGTGCTGCTGCTTGGGCTGCCTCCTCTGTTTTGTTTTGGTTTTTCTTTGTATTGTTTGTTGGCTTGTACAGATTGCCCCCTAGGTTTGAAGTGAATGTTGATTCACTTTGCCTGTTGTTTTCCCAGGTTCGAGGTTGAGCAGGACTCCCTTGCCTCGCTTGTATTGCTGCATTGCATGCATTTTACTGTATTTACTTGCTTTCTTTTCTGTTTATCCCCTAGGATCTCTTATTTCCTCTGTGCAGGAGGGAATTATGTCAGGCATTAGGATTCTTATCCATGCATGACAACATTAGGTTAGTTTTTATTCCCTTTTCAACCCTAGGCTTTTTAGAGCTTCTTTCTCTTCTCATCTCAAAACAACTCAAAAATACAATAATAAGGTTAATTGATGTCGTACGTTACGAGCCTTAAGCTATTTAAGAAAGGGTTGCTGGAGAGCTTATTTCCAGTAGTCTGGCTGCTTAGTGTGGTACCCTTTGGGTGACACGCGACGTAGTCACTCTCAAATCACAGTCTCTAGTGCGTCAGAGATTGCAAACAAACTAAAAAACACTTCTTTCGTAAAAGATTAGAAACAAACATCAAAGTGTCATTTTTGTCCGCTTGGACTCTTAATCAAGAAAAACCCTTTCATAAGGTAATAAAAACAATCAGACAAGCTTGTGTCTTCCGTAGCCCGAACTACGTTTGCTCTGATCTTTCATGTTGTATGAAAGTACGTAGGCATAGGATGTCGTATCCTAGCGAGCAACCTTCCCCTCCTTTCCCGTAGGTAGGCAAACTACGTTGACTCTGATTTCTCGTTCTAGACGGGAATACGTAGGCATAAAGTGCGATACTTTGCCGAGTCATTTTATTTTCTTTTAACCCAGACCTTTAGAGTAGATAGAATACAATCCCTTAGACAGAAAACAAGCGTGGATCCCGTCGAGTACGACGGACGTGAGGGGTGCTAATACCTTCCCCTTGCGTAACTGACTCTCGAATCCCGGATTTGGTTGCGATGACCATTCCTTTCCCGTTTTGCGTTAGGTTTACTCTGAGCGTTTCCTTTCCCTCTGTTGGGATCAATAACACACGGTGGCGACTCTTCTGTCATAGCCGACGCCGATTTTCGCAGTAGCGACAACTCTATGTTCGCGCCCCATGACCTTTGACTTTGGAGTTAACAGAGGCGGAATGCCATTCGTGTTGAAAATTTTACACCAAATCTCCTTTTGACAGGTGTTGAGGTGTGTATATTCAAACCAGATTTCCCATTACGTTTAAAAGTCCCTATATCCCTAACGAATGAAGTGTAATGACTTCACCGTTATTTTTTCAAATAATTGGACTTGTCCATGGCACACTCTTTGACATCTCTAGCTTTATTTTCTTCATTGATTTCTTCCCCTTTGATATAACACTAAACCCACACTGTAATTTCAAACATTGAAATAAAGAGTTTTTGGGTAAGAGAATCTTTGAAGTATCCTACCTTTGAATAATTTTAGAACACTCCCAAAAAAAAGATTTCCTGGTTTGGATGTACCACCTTTATATCTGCCTCATTAAACCAAGTGAGTTATTCCCTCGCGGGCTTGAAGTTCCCTTGACGAACATTGAAAATGTTGATTATTGAAAGTTTACTTTGTTTACTTACAAAACACTGATGGATAAGTTTCCTTGAGAGCTCTTGATAACTGGTGATTGGAATACAGGGTGGTTTATGAAGCACCTAAGAGTTTCCTCCTTAAAATTACTGGACAAAATCTTGCATTTCAAGGAGTCAAAGGTGCAAATAATTTCTATCTATATATTGATGACATCGATGTGTTTCTAGAGGTCACTTTTTCCATGTAACTTCACTAGTTATGAAAATTTAAAGTTTTCTAGTACTAGAGGGCCTCATATATCATTAGAGAGACACTATGGATCCAGAATCTCGTAGTCTCCAATTGACTTCTCATCACAACATCGTTCTTGAACGGTCAAGATGTTAGTGTACAAGGATTGGTTGGAATGACGTAATTCATCAATAACATCTCACATCTATACTAAAACCTTTTTGTTGCTGTTGTGGCTACTGTTAGTTATTATGGTGCCTTGTCATGTCACCATGGAGAGAGATGAAATACAAAATGTACCATGCAATCCCTCTAAACCCGTCTCAAGTTTGACGGGGAAAACCCACTTTGACTGGGTTTGGGTTCAGGTTTTCCCTAACTACAAAGTATGGGGATGAAACAGGTAATAGGGACACTAGTACCCACCCCGCCCCCACACCTGTCCTGTTTATTTTGTTATGTATTTTATTATTTAGTTTTGATAATTTAAAATATTTAATATATGATAAAAACTTTGATATTTTGACTTGCACTTTATTATTTGAAATGTACGTATGGAATATTTTGAGATAGTTTTATTTTATTACTTGTAATGTAATTTGATATTGGGAAAATGAACATTTTTATTAATAAAATTGATTCCACTATACGAATGGTGTTAGAGCAGGGATACCCAAACCCGTTTAATACAAGTTTGAGTTTTAATTTTTCTTCTCTGTCTAAGATCAGGAAGGGGATAATGGATTGTTCATGGATTCAACTTTGGGAATGGGAGAGGTAAAAATCATCCCCAGCTTGCATTGTTTCCCTACCTAGTATTAAGTGAAGGCCTATGTCTGTTTTACAAAGGCTCTATGGTGGGCATGCAACCGAAGGGAAAAGTCCCTCAGGGACATGCTTCAAATCCCAGCTGAGACATTTTTTAAATTGATTTCTTTTTCAAATGTCGTCATTTTTTATATTTTATATTTTAGTTAAAAATTAAACAATCTATTCCCTCAGTTGGGCATGCAACCAAAGGAAAAAGCCCTTTAGGGACACACTTCGAACCCTAGCTGGGATAGTTTGTAATTTGATTTATTTTTCAACTAGCTCAAATATTTTTTATTTTATTTTTTAATTAAATATCAAACAATCTATTTCCTCGATTGGGCATTGACGACAGTCCATCATTGTATCAAATTTGGTGAAACATCGGAGAAAGACAAGGTAAAGATGAGCCAAAAGGAAGAAGAAATCCCAAAGAATAAGGGAAAATAGCTAAGTGTGAAGAAATTTGACTTAGTGAAAACTCAGGTGAAAAAGGAGCAAAAGCGTGCAGCTACTAGAAATTTGACTTAGTGAAAACTCACGTGATAGAGATGTACTGGTTCATTGCGCGTGCGATGCAAGTATAATGCGCGTGATGATGCCTTTTCTAGGATTTTTATGACGTGTTCTGAGTCATTCTGAGCTCTTTTTAATGGGAATTTCTGCACTGCTACAAGGGTTGCGAAATTTTGGCACTTGAAGCACGATTTAACAACATCTAAGGATGATTTTGAGAGCATTTGAAGCCATTAGAGTTCAATCCTTCAACGGAATTCATATGTTATTCTCCTTATTTCAATTAGTATTGTAATTTTAATTATAAGTAGCTAAACTCCTCTAGGTTAGGTTGTGTATGATGAACCTTTTTCAATCTTGTTGGATTATATTTTGATTTGACTTTGTATGAATCCTTTGAACTATAATTTTATTCAATTACTTATCGTTCTTAATGTTTTTTATTTGAGATACTTTGTTAAATTGATCTTGGAAACATATGGATTACTGATCCTTAGCCTATGTGTTGGACCTAAGGTAGTTGTTCTACTTAAGATGGTTGAATAGGAATAGGAGACCCCGAGTAGTGACTTAGAGAATTAACGTTCTGTACATTGTAACACCAAAAAATAATTAGAATATTTATTTAATTGATTTATTATAAATATTCGTGATTGTCGTTGAATCTGGTGAAATATTTTGATGTCTGATGATTTGTGTTGGGGAGTATTGTTGATGTTAAGAGGGCGTTGAGGATATTTAGAAGTATATGATTTATTAGAATTATTTTGATAATAATAATAGTGGATAATGTGAATATCTTATTATTATTTTAAATAAATAATTGGAACACTAAGGGCAAGATGATAAAGTTTGGTGGATTAAGTGAGGACAAAGTTGGAAAGACATATTAGGGGTCCTAGGGGTAAAAGGGAAAATAGAGAGAAAGGAAATTATTTGGTACGATCGTATTTTGGGATAAGAGCTCTAAGGAAAAAGTAGAAGAAGAGGCTAAGGCTCAGAGTAATTTTGGAAGAACTCAAGAGGAGGATCAGAATCGAATTCTCTAAGGTATGGGGAGTATAATTTGTCATTATAATTGATATAAGGGTATATGTATGTAGGTAGTTGGGGATTTTAGGGAACATGATGAGATTATGATGAAAGTGGGGTTTTGAGTTGTATAAGATGATATGTATGAACCTTATATGATGTGTTATTATTATTGTGTTGATTGCATTGATATTTATGAGTAATTTTGGAATTATTGGTATTGGAATCACAAGTCGTTTTGGGTCTAAACTGGTACAGGATCGCAACTGAGAAGTTGCAGGTTCGCCCAATTTCGCCGGGCGAACTTCCCAGCTCACTGTGTGAAGCAATTTCGCCACAGTCTCGCCAGGTGAAAGTGGGAGCGAGAAGAGGGAAAAAAATGAGTGCTCCTGGTTTTTCTATGGGGAATGGAATTCGCCCCTGCTTCGTCGGGCGAAACCCAGACGAGCAAACTGCTTTGCTGGGCGAACACCAGGTGAGCAGGAGCTGTGTGTTATTTTTCTTTTCCTTCTTTTATGATTCCTTGTGTCTTGTTATCCATATGCCTTGAGTATTTGATGCGTTGTGTTTTGATGATTATAACATGTTGATTTGTGATGTCATATGAAGAATTGCGATGCATAATGATGATATAATACCATGATGTTTTGATGAATTTTCATGAATGATGATGCAACTTGATGATCCTGTGATGATATTGATTATGATGTTTTGCATCATGCATTCATGGCATAGTAGGACTCTGGTCTATCGTTTTTAATAGGACTTCGGTCCAGTGTTGTTGATAGGACTTCGGTCCAGTGTTGGCTTCAATTCCATTATGTGGATTGGGTGTTTATGTTGTGCTCCGGTTCTTATGTAGAATTGATCCTATTGGTGGGGATCTTTGGAGGGTGATGGCCCAGTGTCCATCAGCATGTTGATTTGGTACCACATGCATGAGTCTATGTTATTGCATTCATGTTATGTGGCATTGCATCTATGTGAATGACTGTTATTATTGATGAGGTAATCTTAAAATCACGTGTGATGATGCTGTGACTTGAGCGGTTCTTTGATGATGAGATGTTGATTTGATGACTTTATGAACAAAGATGTATATATGATACTATGATATGAAGGTGTAAGTATAATACTTGGTAAATGATTATGTGTGAATTTCATGATGATGTTGTTTTGCATGACGAATGCTATCTTAATATATCTTATCTTTATATCTTGTATAATGATTTGTGATTACTCACCCTTCCTATTTGAATGTTGCCTCTACGTGGGTAAATGATAAGTGCTAAATTGTATTGATTTTTAGTGTAAATAATTGGCACTTATTGGTTTAATTCAACTAATAAACCTCAACTTTTGTGCATATTCTATATAGTTTACGTTATAATGTATATATTATGTATCATGTAAATATCATTGAGTTTAATTGTTTTTCTCTCATTTTTGTAGATATACAAGCAATTAAATTTTGTCATTTTCTTATAGAGCATTGAATAAGCTTTCCAACGCTTCCGACCGTGCGTAAAACGAAGTTACGGTTCAAAAGTTATGGTCGAAACAAGTGCTGGGCTACTGTCACGTTCGCAGTGCGAACTGGAAGCGAGCGAACTCGTCAAGAGTTTGCACTGCAAACTCAAGGCGAATAAAAATTGCCCGGAAACATGGAAAACACTATTTTGGCAGTAGCTAAGGTGGCATATGTTCGCTGGGCGAACGGGAGATCGTAGTGTGAACACGGGAACCCATTTTTGCCTATTTAAGTGATTTTTCAGCATTTTTTAGGTTATGTTGTTGGGAACTTTTTACCCTAACTTTATCAAAAAACATTCTCGAGTATATTTAACTTAGAAAAAATATTATATTGTGCATCTTGACAATCCGGAGTTGAATCCACTTTAATCGGAGTTGACAAACTGTGAGATTTGTGTTCTTCTTCTCTCTTCTCTTTGTACTCTCTATTTGTTGGGGTTTTGTATGTAAGTTTATCTTGATTGTATGTATATTTATGGATCCTTGTATAAAATCTCTTTTACAACTCTTTATCGATGGTTATCTTGATTTTTTACTTAATGGGTTTAGATTGCTATAGACATATACGGTTCGAACTCGATCTAAGATGAACATCTGTTAGATTCTAAACTCTAGACATAGATTTAGGACTAATGTTCACATGGGTATCGATTCTTAATGCTATATGCTGTCGAGTTGCGTGATACATTATCGATACAGTTGATCTCTCGACTTTGCGTTAGACATAACCTCTGTTGTGAGTGATACGTGATGATATTGATGACGCGATTTAGGTTGGGTGCATTTGATCCATATATTTTTTAGTACATGATGAGTGGAACGAAATACAACTCCTGACGAGTTTTCTCATTTATTAATAATGTATTTGTTTTCTTATTTTATGTTTTTCCTTTTGCATTTTTATCCCAAACCATTCAAACCTAAGCTTAGAGACGTGGAGATTGTCGAATGACATTCTTTCGCTCGCACCGATCCCTGTGGAGATGACAAAACTGGGTACTTAATATTTTTGTTTGCTGCTTTACCGCTCCAATAGTAACGTGCAGGTGATCAAGATTAGCTCTTTTGGTGCGTGAAGTATTAGCCTTGAAGTATTTTAGCCATTTCTGTTGATTAGAAGGTCTTGCTCTGATACGTAACATCGGGTCGGGACGTTTGAGTCGAACCATTGTGTTCTTTTTATTGTTGACCTCATGATAGTATGAGTTTCTTGTTTTAAGACTTTTGAGTTATGATTTATGTTGAAATGTGATTTTCCGATACGTAGTATTTGATTTAATTTATGTTGACAGAACTCGTGTTATAGAGTAAGACGTTAATGTTATGTTTTTGATAAAATATGACACCCTTGTGGTGATATACTCTGATATATTTGCTTATAATTATCGTGAATTTTCTTTGGGGTAGAAGGGTGTTACATACATCGCCTAATCCTGCTTACGCTGGTGAACTAGGAATAGGAAGCTCCGAGTAGTGATTAGTGAGTTGTTTCGTGAGGGATCGGTTATATCAGCTTTGTTAATTTGTCGTAGGATTATAGGAAAAATATCATTCATACAAGTTATCAAACATTAACAATAGAGAATTAGGGGATTTGATACACAATCTGACCATCTTAGTCGTTTTGTTTAAATCTCTTATTTTGTTTTCCGCATTACAAGCTGAAAAATCCCCCCATTTTTTGTTTTCTTTACATTGCACAAACATTGTCTTGTTTGAACATAATCCTTGTGGATTTAATCTTAATTATTACTGTGACACTATCAGTACACACTACTACAAAAAACACTTTTAACGTCAGATGCGAAATGCATTTTACCTCGGCAACAGTAGCGAGTGGTAACGAAAGGCGTCATAAAAAGTAACAGCTTATCACCTCGCTTTTTAAATTACCGAGACGTAAATTAACTTGCACATGGGCTCGAACCTCAACATCTTCATTTTTATTATTTACAAAACTAGCGCATCATACATCTTGGTTTAGAATAAAATTGAGGGGTAAGATACATTTTTTTTTAATTAAAATTCGTTACATTGTTTATACATGTCGCTACCGCGAAAATAAGGTGCCGGAAAAACAGAAGAGTCGCCACCTTTCGTTATTTATCCCTCAGAACAGGAAAGGAAACGATCGGAAAAACCTGACGAAAAGGTATAAGACAAGGTCATCGCAACCATTGTCTGGATTCGGAAGTCGATTACGCAAGGGGAAGGTATTAGCACCCCTCATGTCCATCGTACTCGATGGGATCCACGCTTGTTGTGTTTATCTGACGGGTTTGTTTCACTATCTACCTATCAAGGCTGGCCTGAAAAGAAAAGAAAATGACTCGACAGAGCATCGCGCTTTATGCTTACGTATTCTCATTAGAGAATGAGAAATCAGAGTCAACGTAGTTCGGCTAACTACGGGTTATGGGGAAGGTGGCTCGCCAATACATCAGTATTGTGCCTACGTACTCTCAACAGGTATGAGAGATCAGAGCTTACGTAGTTCGGGATAATTCGGCTTACGGGGATTCAGATTCATCTGTTTTTCGAGTAGGGTTAACAGATAGTTCCAGCAGTTTGGTGTACACAGCTCGACCCTTGGAGACTTAGGCATTACCGTTTGCGGTAGAACTGGGAGTTAACGACACTATTTTCTTCAGAAAAGCTTCCTTTGAATTATGGGCCCACAGGGCAAAAAAGGTTTGAAGTTCGTTTTTGTCTTTTACGGAAGAACTGTTTTTTATGGATGTTTGCAACCAATATCGCACTAGAGACTATGACCTGAGAGTGAATGCGTCGCATGTCACCCAAAGGGTACCATACTAAACATCCAAGCTGTTGAAAAGAAACTCTCTAACAACCCTTTCTCAAGTAGCTTAAGGCTCGTAACGTACGACGTCAGTTAACCTTTATTACTGTATTTTAATTTGCTTTGAGATGAGAAGAGAGAACAGGCTCAACTAAGGGGAGACTATCAAGTCCTAACAGTTGTCATGCCAAGGATTCATCCTATGGTTGAGGTTTGAAACAGGGGACTCCTAGAAGTTATCATACATAGGTTTCAACCTAAAGTTCTAATCATCACTTCCTTATCAAAGGAAGTGAGATTCCTAGGGGATCATATCAATGATATACAAGAACAGATAAAGCATCAGCTTAAACAGTAAACAAATGTAAATAAAATGCATGCAATGCAAGTGAGGAAGGAAATATGTGTGGGGCAAGAGCCTCCACAAGCTCATCTCAACCTCAAGCCAAGTATGAATAATTGCAAATATAAAGGAATACAACAGCAGCAAGTCACATCAGTAACATTCAAACAGAAAGAGTAGCAGCCAAAATAGCGCAACAGCAAAGCAGGTAAACAGCAAAGCAGATAAACAACAAAGCATCCAAGCAGCTGTAAGCAAACTCCCACCAGCAACAATCCAACAGTCTGTAGTTTGTGTTGACACCCAAGCTAGCTTCATGGGAGAACTCCATCTTCAAGCTTCAATCTCCAATAGGCTCCATCAAGAGAGAAGAGAGTAAACATCAAGAATATTGGTTGATGATGGGAAGCAGGAAGAAAACCAAAGGAATCCCACCTGAAACTCAACCAGTCATTAGAGAAATGCATCCTCAAAAGTTCTACTCATTATGACATGCCATACATCCCTCCAAAGGAGAGATGGGCTTTCACATGAGGACTTTGAATCATAGGATGGGAATGACATGCACACAAAGCAAGCCATGTTTGTTTGAAGAAAGAAAACACTCTCTAGGGCTCTTCCTAAACCTTAATTAAGTATCTACTTACTTACCACTCTATCAAGAAGGAATACACTACCTAGAATCATCTAATTACCAATTACAAGGTTAACCTATGAAATTCTCTAAGTTAGAATCACCTAAATTGAAGTTAATTTGTAAAATGGGAAACTAATTGAAAATCATTCCTAAAAATTCTAGGGAAAATATCATATCCTCCTACATGTATTAACATCCCATGGTAGAAAAATCAGAAGTTAAACCTAAGTCAAAAAGGTTCAAACTAGACCTAAAGTTCAAGGGTACATCAAAGGGATTCAATCATGAACACTCCTAAACAACTATCCTAAAACCTTATTTAAAATCATCTAAAAATCATGATAAAAATCACACAACATCATCAACATGTATATAACCAGCATGTAAAATCTCAAGATCAAACTCAAAAATATGAGTGAGAAATAAAATGGACAAAATCAGCACACAATTATTCCACCATTAGCAACATATTAAACTAGAAAATATGAAATAAAATGGAAAATGCATGGAAAATTAAAATAAAAAGCATGATAAAATCCTAAACATCTCAGTTTATATCCACAAATTTTTCCAGAATTTATTATCAACATTTACTAATTTTTTATGAATTAATTCTCACAATCAATTAAAACAAAAATTAACATAAAAGAAATTGAGAGAAAGAACTGAAAGGGGTGCAGTTAGCAGTAAATCCAAGCACAATTCTCGCCTGGGCCCATGAATGGGGGTGCTAGTAGCACAAGGGCGCTAGGCCCATCTGAGTTTTAATTCAGCAAACAAAAATATGCCATGGGGTGGATTAAGCAGGCATTCTAAGTGTTAATTCAGGATGGGCATGTTGGTGAGGTGTTGATAGCGCAAACAGACTAAAGCCCAAAACAAATAACAATTCACTCAGCTTCACAATTAAAAGAAATAGGATCCATGTGAGGATCGAACCTACACACTCTTGGTCTAAGCAGCAAAGTGAACAAAACATGGGATATTCACTTATGCAAAACGGTTGTGTTTTGGGGGAGGGGGTACGTGGCGCAAGCTGGAGTGCAAGATTGGATTACCGAGTCTTCGTCTTCCTCACGAATGTAGGGTGGAGATTACGTCTTCTCCAATTCAAAATTCTACACGCAGTGAACTCGCGCACAGGCCGGCCGACGACGGTGGTTTTCCGGCAATCTTCGAGCAGCCCTATCTCTCTCAATACTCCACCATTCCAAACGATTTTTGAACCAAAGTTGTGTGAAATTTCACGAGGATTTCAATTATACTAACGAATCACGCTGAAACCTCAAGAATCAAGAAATCCTAATCTCAACCGAAAACGGATCCACTCCTAATTTGCCACTAAACCTCAACTTTTCTGTCCAGAAATCATCTACACCTTACTTGTAACCTAACCACATGAATCTAATCCACTAAAAACGCATGAATGGAGAGAAAATTCAAGAAGTAAAAACCTGGTTTTAAGCTTCGATTGTGGTGGTTTCAGACCTCAGTTCTCCTCCAACACGTGCAGAAAGCTTCAATGATTGATGGTGAACGATTCTTGATAATCAATTCTTGATGAAACCCTCTGATTCTTCAAAATGGAAAATTCACTTTCAAGCTTTTTCTTCAACTTGCTCCAATGGATCCTTAACAGAATTTGGCACTAGAACCTTCTTAAAATGATCCATATCTCATTTATATTCTGTTTCAACACTTTGGAGGCCCAAACCAAGCCCAACTTTGGATTTTCAATTTTCACTTCCTTCCAAAAATTCAATGATGGTGGCACACGTTTTTGCTTTTTTCCTTCTTCAAACTCAGCCCAAATAACTCACTTAACAATTGTGGAGTGTAATTGAATGGTTTCCCTCCCTTGATTTCAATCCATGGAGTGTGTTTGATATGTTTCTTTCTTATGAAGCAATCTTCCAAATAGCTATGTTATGAACTTCAATTAAAAAATGACATAATGCCAATCTCTTTAGAATATCAATTCCATTCAAAATGACCACAAATTTGACTTGAAAACATCTCATTTCCAATTATTTTGAATTTTCTCATTTTAATTCATTAAAATGGTCTTTATGTGAATTTTCTTCAACCAATGTTTGATATAATCCATATCAATGAACTCTTGATACTTGGCTAAGTTAAAAACATCATTTTGAGCAAATTTCATGTTGAACAAAAATCCATTTGAAGCTTGCAATATGATGAAATTGACCTATGATTCAAAATGACCTATAATGTCCAAATACCCAAAATACCCTTGACTTGTCAAAGCCATAACTTGAATTCTACAAATCCAATCATGGACTTCTAGTACTCTTTAGAAATCTAAGAGGATAAGGAACAACATTCATGCTGAACAAAAGTTCATAGGAATCATCCTTCTAGGGCAAAAATGTCATGCAAGTTGGGTAACTTTCAAGCTCCAAATTCACATGCCTCAGATGACCTGTAGCTTGTCAGGCTCATAACATGAGTTCTATAAATTCTATCAAGGACTTCTAGTGCTCAAATTAAAGCTAAGATCATGCCCTACAATAATCATGTTGGGGTCAAGATGAGATGACAATCATATCTTGAGTTAAATAGCCTTGAAGTCAGGGGTCAAGCCAAGGGATTTTACACTGTCAAGTCTTAGAAACCCTAGCCTGAAACCTCTAAAACTCTTCAATCATGATGAGTTAACCTTGGAATCATCCTTATAACATCTCCATGTATCAATCCATGATCCCATGGCTCTTGAATTAGGTCTCAACCTCCTTCAAATCCTCAGTTGACTTGGGGTTGACCCAGTCAAACCCTAACTGCATCAATCATGGCTGAGGCTTCTTAATCTTGCATAAGGACTTGTCTAGGCCTCAAAGTGATATTAAACACTTCTCATGAGCTCTCTCAAGACATCAAGTCCACCTTCATGGCCTCAGAATCATCTGATGGCTTTCCACAACTCTCAAGTTAGGAGACACACACTCTTGGTTTCAACCACTCTCTCCGAGGATATTTTAACTTCTCTGACAAGGATATCAACCCTTGAACATCTGAATAACCTTCTTAGCTGGCTTCATAGTCTTATGTAGCTCTTAGTTGGTAATCATACCTCTTGATCTCCTACATACATGTCAATGAAATGCAAATGATAATGCTAATGTGAATGAAATGAAACACAAGCTAGGTAAAGAAATGTTGGTCAAATTTTGGGGTGCAACAATACAAAAAATAAATAAAAATAATTTTTTTATAAACTACAATGTTTACCAAGAATATAACATTGTTTACATAAAATATTAAAATAAAAATTAATTTATCTCTGAAGATCATATGTTGGATCTTCGACTCTTTGATATTCAGGCAATATTAAATGCTTCACCTTAAAAGTATTTATTTATGATATAAAACAAAAAAAAACATCAGAAAAAAGGGTTAGAAAAATAAATGATATTATGCTCAAATAAATAATTAAAAACACAAACTTTAAACCCAGATAATTTTTTGCACTTTCAATCCATCATAGAGAACTCCAAATAACAAAAGTTAAAATGGAGGATGTTGATACTTTCAAGTGCTTTATGACGTTTCTTTATCAATTATAGATATCAAAAGGTCATTATAATGGACATTTAGGTTTCACGCAGATCACTAATGGTAGTGTCTTGAGCGTTGATAATCATGAAATGGACGATAAAGATTTATTTAAGGATAGTGATCAATATCTAAAATCATCACGCTAAGTTATTCCCTCGGTTATGTTAAAAACTTAGGTGAACATGATTTTTTTTAAATTACATTGTTTACACAGAATATTGAAAAACAATAATACAACAAAAGAAGAATTTTGGTTACGTGTTCCAAATATTGCACGCATCCAATTTCTAGGAGTTATTTGTTCCAACCATTGAATGCATCCAACTTTTAAAAGAATTATCTGTTCGAAATTTGATTAAAAAAATTCTATGCACATGCAATCCATCATAGAGAACAACAACAACAATAACAACATTAACACCATTTTGTGAGATGGATCCCAAAAGAATGATGCATTCGAGTTTCAAGCGGCTACATATAAGTTAGAATTGAGGTAAAATCTATTTAACGAATATTTTTATAATAAAATATGATTATCTTATCCCTCGGTTATTAAAGAAATCGACGAGATATATCATTTAGTTTACAAAAAAAATTATATAATAAAAAAAAGGTTCCTGAAATGTTTTCCCCCTCTAATTTTTGAACAACCTAGCTAATAAGTTGATAGTCCCCTCGGTTTTGTTCAAACCCGAGGTAATATGTGGTTTTTATTTCTATAAAAATAAATAAATCACGACGCACATTGGAATCATATCACTAGAATAACAATGATCATCCATATTAAAAAATGTAACGTATCTTTTGGATTTTCAAGGATGCGTTTGAGCTTCTCTAATTGTTTCACTTCTTATTCTCCACTTTATTTAAACGTTATTCCTAGTTTCAACGTCTCATTTCCAACTCTTTGTGTCTTCAAACCTAGTTTCAAAGTCTTTTCTTTTCATGAAAATATCTTCAACAACCTTAGATAAAAATCTTTTGTTCATTATCAATGAAAAGTTTGTTGATTTCGATGATCTAAAAGACAAATGTTTTGATATAAAGAAAACTATTTGCAAACAAAAGTTGAATAGTTACTTTTACATTCTTCATGGATCCATCTACATTAATCTCGCCAAAAAGTTCTAGTTGAATGCCTCCATTGAGCCAATCGGTTATGATGCTGAGTCAATCCAGTCCTATGTCAATGGCTCTCCTATCACAATTACTCATTCACTTATTACTCAGACAATAAACTATGAAGAGGATGGTTGTTGTGTTGAGCATTATAGATTCAATAATGCCTAATCATATCACCTTGCCTAATTTGTGCCAACAACGATAATCTCAGCAATCCTGCTACTCTATGATCAATTGGAAAAGTTTTGTCTCAGCTTCTAGTGTCAAATCTTCGTCCAAGAGAGAAATAACTAAAAACACTTAGTTGGGATGACAATCATATTTTATTATTCTTTACCAAGAACATCAGATTTAATCTTCCTCTTACCATTTTTAACTTCTTAAAGGAAATGATAATCATCTCTAGGGAGGAAATGAATTTCGTTATATCATATGGAAGTGTTCTTTCTGAACTTTTCTCTCAGTTAGAGATAGTAAATAGTGATACTATTGAAGTTGAGTGGAATCAGAAATTTAAATATGTGGAATAGTTATTTGTTCTCCTTTTTTTAATTAATAAAATATCTTCTTTCATATTATTGCCTATTCGTTTTTATTGATAACATAAATTTTGAGAATTACTAATTAACAAGAAAAAAACAAAAAAAAACTAACTAATAAAAAAAGGAAAGATTGGAAGGCACCAAGTGAGAAATCATTGAAAAAAACCTTAAATGCAGTTACAGGGATTCAAAGTGTGTTCCCTTATAGTTATATTACCCCGGTTTTCAAAAATATTGAGGTAATAGGTTTATTATGTTTTTATGGAGAAAATCTGGCTCTCACTTATAGCTATATTACCTCGGTTTTTTTATAAAACTAAAGGAAAAGGTTGTTATTAAAAAAAATCAAATATGTCGCTCCCATAACCTTTACGTTCGGTTTTTGGCATGTTCGGGGTGAAAACTTTGTCATAAAAAGTGTTATTTGTCGTAGTGGCACTTGCCGAGAGTTCATCAGGCATGCAACTGAAGAAAAAAGTCCCTCAACAACACACAACGAATCCCAAAAGTGATATGTTTTTTTTCAATATGGTTCGGAAAACTCACAGAGCATTAAATAGAGCTTGAAAGATTGGCGAAGCATGAAGCTCAAGTAAAAAATTCAAAAGATATTGTCTTAAAGAATATAGTCAAAAATTCATGATAGCAATCAATAGGATGAGTCTACTAACGATGAAGATGATGATCATATAAAAAGGATTGAAAAGTTCTTAATAAAAGAAGGCTTGATATCCATTTTGGTCTCGTATCTTAAATTCGAGGTTCATTTTTATCCCTTAACTTAGAAATGGTCCATAATGGTCCCTTAACTCATCAAAATGTTCATTATTAGTCCTTTTTGTCCTAATAGCGACAGAAAAATTCAAAAAAATTTCGCTAAATTCATCGCTAATTAGACAAAAAGGACTAGTATTGAACGTTTTGGAGAGTTAAGAGACCAATATGGACCTTTTTAAAGTTAATGAACCAAAATGAACCTCGAGGTTAAGATACAAGATTAAAAAAGGTATTAAACCATAAAAGAAAGGGAAATGAAGATAATTTAAAAAGAAGCCCCAATAAGTAAGATTACATGCTTTGAATTTGGGAAAACATGACATGTTAAAAGTGAATACCATACACTTCAAAATAAGAATAAATTCAAGAATAAGAAGGGAAAAAGACCAAAGAAAGAATCTGTAGCATGAGATGACAATGAAATAAGTTCATCTTCAAATGAAGATTATGAAAACAAGACATTTATGACATCCCATCATTCAAGTGATTAAGAACACAAGATTAGTGATTATGAAATTGATGATAAACCTTCATATAATTAATTACATGATGACTTTTTGAAACTTTCTAGAAAATTTTCAAAACAAAAGAAAACTATTTTAAATCTATAAAGTGAGGCTAATATCACAAAAGTGGAGTTAGACTTCATCAAAATTTAGTATGTAATAATTATTCTTCTTATGAGTCAAAAATTATAGAATTAAACCAAGTCATTTCCAAAAATAAAAAAGGGAAAATTGGCTTGGATAATGTGTTGAGTAGTCAAAGATTTTCAAATAATAAATGTGGACTTGGATTTTCTAATTTTGATAAACCTAGTACAATATAAACTATATTTGTAAAGGCTACTAGAAAATTCAACAATAAGGAAATAAAGAAAGAACATGTTGTAAATTATCATAAAAAACTTCATTATAGAAAGAACTTTTATGGTATTCCTCATGGTGAGTATGATAGAAAGAACTTCATGTCGTAATGCAAAAGACCATACTTGTTACATAAGAAATTATGGTATTCCTTATGATGAGTATGTATGGGTGAGGAAAGAATATAACCCGAGATGACCCAAAGAAAATTGGGTACATAAGTATTAATAATGGTTTTTGAAAGTACTTGAAGATCATATGCTAGTATTGTCAAATCAAGATTGATCTTTCAAAATACATGACCATATGATATGGTAATTCTAAAAAATTTCATTTAATGAAAGATTTTTTGAAGAAGTATCAACATTGATATCAACTTTGACTTCATATGATAGTATTGCAAAGAATATAAGTCCTCTTATGTTTAATTTTTCATATGTATAATTGAATCTTGTATATGTTTATACTTTCATATTTTACCCATCTTTCCTTTTATTTTATAACGTAAAAAGGGGGAGAATGATGTATTTGCTTGTTATTTCCTTGTTTCTATTTCACTCTAGGTATACAAGTTGGTCAACCCAAAGGGTTTTAAAGGTTCACGAACTAAGGGGGAGATAATCAATCTAGGGGGAGTTTTTTTTTCCTAAAATCAACGATCATCAAATATTTGTCATCATAACAAAGAGGGAGATTGTAAAGACAAGTCTCTTATGAAAATGTTTTGATGAAGACAAATTTATATAAGAAGGAAATGATTCAACAATGGACTAAGTGTTTCAAGTCAAGTTCAAAATCTCTTAGCAAAGATGATTCAAAGATATGATTTAAAGGAATTAATTCGGTCAAGCTATGGCATTTGGATTTTAATCAAGATAAGATAAGGTACAATATGTTTTTATGATATAGACCTTAGATGCTCAAAGAAAAAGTTTCAAAATCATTTTATGCATTATTTTCAAAATTGCAAAATGTGGCATTGTTAAACTTTGGTTTTTTATAAGTCCACACAAAGTTAATCGATTACCTCTTCTAAGAACAATCGTTTAACCATACCACTTGAATTTTCAATAAGGCTAATAGATTAACCCCTTGGTAAGAAGACAAAGTTAATCGACTAACCATCCTTTTTCCTCTTATTTTTGCATGTTAAAGCTAGGATAATCGATTAACCCCCTATTGTTAATCTATTAACCTCCATTCCTAGTGGAAAAGTACTAAAACAATTGCTTTTTGAAAATTAAGAGGTGTGTGAATCATTATAAATAGAGGAATTTTTATATTCAAAATCACCTCTTTCCTGATATATTTTTACTGTGTTAAACTTTCTATTGCATAATTTTCATATGAGATAAAAATTTGCATCTTCTCCTTTGAGCACTTGAGTTATATATCATTTAATCATGTTGTTTCAGGAAAGAGAATAACAACATTGTGAGAATTTTGTTGTCTTACCAAAATTCTGCTACACTTATCTTTTTCAATTCAAATTGTTATTATTATCAGCATTCTGTAACTTGTTTGTCAGGTTGCTGATAACAAGAATATTAGAGAGAAAGTAGGTTTCTTTCTCTTGGTGTTTTTATCATCATAAGGTGGGATGCCTTTGTGATTGTGTTATAAAATTAAGAGAGTATGGTGAATGGACTTTAACATTTCTAACATAATGAAATCTCTCACGGGGATGTGATGGGACTAGAGTACTATTGTTTGGAAAGAGGAATCATGACATACCATTGTTCAATTTACTTTGATTCTTTTATTATTTTGTATACCACTTATATTTCTTAAACCAGAAAAATAAGTCATCATTTTATTTCTCATAGAACCAGTAAAAGTAAACCAGTAAATTTCAAGGAAAAATTTGTTACTTTTCTTTAAAATTTCTAAACACCGAATTCACCCTCCCCCCTCTTAGGTGCACTATGAACTTATAGATTTAACTATGATAGTAATATATATTGTTGTTATTGAGAGTAACAGGGATACTTTAGCTCGAAGATACTTTTGGCATTATATGTTATTTAACTTGTATTTGAGAATTAGGGGATTTTCATAAGGTTGTTTGTTAATTAAGTTATCTACTATTTATTCTTTTTTGTTTAACCAGATAAATGGTTGATTTATCTAGAACCCCTCATGCAATTTAGGGTACCTCTAATCAGGAGAATAAAACAATAAATATTAGAGGTGCCACATTGATAGAAACATTAACAAATGTCTGCAACATAGGTTTTAAGATGCAAATCGAGTTTGATATGCAAAATGGTAGGTGTTATGGTGAAAATGCTTCAAATTTTAGGAATAATATGACATTACATGAACGAAGTAAAGTTAGTATGCTGATAGGTGCTTGGGAGAAGGTAGAATCAAATTTGAAACAAAGTCTATGCACATATTTGGAGGTATTAGTTTTAATATATATATATATATATATATATATATATATATATATATATATATATATATATATATATATATATATATATATATATATATATATATATATATATATATATATATATATATATATATATATATATATATATATATATATATATATATATATATATATATATATATATATATATATATATATATATATATATATATATATATATATATATATATATATATATATATATATATATATATATATATATATATATATATATATATATATATATATATATATATATATATATATATATATATATATATATATATATATATATATATATATATATATATATATATATATATATATATATATATATATATATATATATATATATATATATATATATATATATATATATATATATATATATATATATATATATATATATATATATATATATATATATATATATATATATATATATATATATATATATATATATATATATATATATATATATATATATATATATATATATATATATATATATATATATATATATATATATATATATATGACATATCATATGAGAATGTCATATTTATGTGAGAACATAAGAATGAATCTGAACCATTAGATTTTAAAATAAATGATGCAAATTATGTGTCATTTTTTTATATCTCCTCCATCATTTATTTTAATAATGGAGAAGAGAGAAAAAAAACTACACATAATCTCCACAATTTATTTTAAATCTAATGGTTCAGATTTGTTCTTGTGTTCTCATATAAAAATGACATTCTCATAAGATATGTCATATATATATATATATATATATATATATATATATATATATATATATATATATATATATATATATATATATATATATATATATATATATATATATATATATATATATATATATATATATATATATATATATATATATATATATATATATATATATATATATATATATATATATATATATATATATATATATATATATATTGATTTATTTGTTTTGTTAAATACTAATACCATATTTTTCATGTAAATGTAGTTGGTTTTTGAAGTTCCAAAAATTGATAAGTTGAAGAAAAGATAAATTTCTTATATTGGTTAACGTTGGAGGGAATTTGAGACACAACTCACTTTGATAATGAAATTTTATTTGTGTTGTAGACTCGTTGGTTGAAAAGACTAGTGAAGGTGTCTTTGGTCCACACACACACACACACACACACACACACACACACACACACACACACACACACACACACACACACATATACACACATAACATACACATCATGATATATTAGTAGAAGTCATTGAAACCAATAAGCATGGTGGGTGTGTTTGTGGTATTGGACTGTGCTTTGGCCTAAGACAATACTTCGAATCATCTTCAAGGAACGAATATTTACATTACGAACGAATGAAAAAGCAATTTGAATAGTGATTAGAAGAAAGATTAAAAAAATGAAAAGGAGGGTATATAATATTCTTTGATTGCAGTATGTATAAGTTTGGTTTTGGAACTTCCATTTTTGTTTGGTTGTTTAAAATTATGTGTTATATGCTGTTTTTGTTATGTTCTTAAACTTATGTGTTGCGCGTTTCTGTGGTTTGCGGTCTTAAAATTATTTGTTATGTGTTTTTGTTGTTTTTATGATGCATAGGTTGACATTGACGGGTGTAATCTCCAAAAAAATATAAATTCCATATATTGTTTGAAAAAGTTGATTTCGATGGTGTAAGCACGAAAGATAGTTGTTCAGCCACCCAAGACAAGAATAAGATGACAATTTCTCAACTAAATCCACTAAGAAGATTGATATGCTTGATCATGGATCTTAAAGAAAATACAACCTCGTCTAGAGCATGTGCGCATTTTTATATTGAGCTGAAGTGAATTAGGGATTTTGTATGGGGTATTGAGTGGCCTGACATATCTTTACTACAAGTTTGGTGCACAAAATGATATTTTTTAGGGTGTTGTCAATTTATATTTATTATTCTAAATTGCTTTTAATGTCAAGCCTCACTTATATTGACTTTTATTTTAACATTTAAGTACTTGTATAGAAACAAATAAATATGATATGTATGAATTCTTGGACCCCTTAAGTATTCAATATCCAGGGCATCATGCAAACGAAATTCAAGCTTACATAAAAAATTAGTTAATGATTAGAATAAAGTTACTTGCACCGTGTATCCATGTGTAAGTATTTATGAATTTGTGTTTTCTCTTATTTAGCTTTTAGTTTTGTTCCCATTACTAAATATTCTTGTATTCATGCAGTGGTCAATGAAATTTAATAATTAACTTTCATAAGGAGCACTACTACAAATACTATATTTTCTAACAAAAATTTGCATAGGTAAATAACAAATCAAGGTACAATCACTTCCACTAGGAACCTTAATTTAAATTTAAATTTTTATTTAAAAAAATCACATATTCCCTTGATTTTGACATCAAATCGAGAGGAAATATGACTCAAAGACCACACTTTGAATTTCAACACTTGTAGATTTTACTTTTATTTATTTAAAATATATTTATTTTACTTTCACATGACATATCTGTCTTCTTTATTTATTTATTTATTTTTAATTTACCTTTTTTTTAATTGATACCTTTTTTTTTTAAAAACGTATCTATTCTCTTGGTTTAATTGTCAAATCGTGAGGAAATATTAGTTATTTATTTAAAAATATGTTTCTCTCTTATTCTATTTTTAAATTTATATATTCCTTAGGTTCACCAATGAAGCATAGTGGTTTATTGTTCCTACCACCATCTCTAAAATTGGATTTGCGGAAGTCATATTTACGGATCGAGGACCAAGTTATCTTAACCTGCTCGGATGCGAGATGTAAGTATAGAGTGAGCAACCTAAGAGGAGTAGGAGATGTATTAAGTTTTAAGAACTTTACACATTTTTAAGTGATGGTGCTTATGTTTTTTCAAAATTATTTCTATGAACTTATGAAGTAAATTGCAGTAATATAAATGTAAAAAATGTAAAGAATACGAGGATATATCCTAGTTCTTCTTTCCAACCAAGGGTACATTTAGTTATCTCTTACCCTGTGAGATATTTTCAAGTATGTTAACTCTTTGTACAAGTTTTACACCAAGATCTATCCTACAATTTTATAACACAACAAATAAGCACACCATTTCTCTGATTTCACAAACACCAAATCTGTGGTGGACTTTAAATCAAACCAATTCAAATGACATTTCTCTAATAATCACCAACACTATGATGATTATCACAAAATAAGAAAGCACATCACTTTTGTTTACAATACTTAAAAACACACCTGTATCTATTACAAACGAATGTCAACACACATTTGTTGACCAATACAAGTTTAAATAATCTTTTCAACTGGCTTGAATTACAAGATATAACGATATAACAATTTTGGTCCTCTCTCTCTCTCTCTCTCTCTCTCTCTCTCTCTCTCTCTCTCTCTCTCTCTCTCTCTCTCTCTCTCTCTCTCTCTCTCTCTCTCTCTCTCTCTCTCTCTCTCTCTCTCTCTCTCTCTCTCTCTATATATATATATATATATATATATATATATATATATATATATATATATATATATATATATATATATATATATATATATATATATATATATATATATATATATATATATATATATATATATATATATATATATATATATATATATATATATATATATATATATATATATATATGAAGATATGATGTTTCGAAACTAATTATGAAATATGAGTTTAGATGTTAGGGTGTTTAGATGGAGAGGATATAGATGAATATCACATAAGGTATATTTTTTAAAAAGACGTTTTGGATTGGAATGAAAATGAAAATGAATTAGAGTTGGAAAGTAAAGGAATAGTTAGAGATTATAATTTTCCAAAATACATGTTAAAATAGTTCTAGATAATCCAATTAATGGAATAGATAAAATTAAATTTAAATAAATAATAAAAATGCACCTTTTTTAATAGTTAACAAATATTATCTCTCGATTGAATAATTCAACTGGAGAAATATATATTTGAAATTAAAAACAAGTACAGTGCCAATTTTTAAAAAAATATATAAATTTTAAACAAAAAAAATGAGAAAAACTTTTTTAAATAGATAACTAATATCACTTCTCAGTTGATTAATCCAAGCGAGAGAATAAATTTATTTGAAATAAAAAGTAGGGTGTTTTTTAAAAAAATAATAGATAAATTTTAAATAAAAAAACGAAGAGAAAAGCACTTTTTGAAAGTTAAATAGATACATTATAAAAAATTTAAAAATAAAAACTGCAAGAGCTGTGATTCATAATGTAGTATGTGAGGCACATTTCCTCTCGATTGGATGCATAAACATAGGGAATAAGTGATGTATTTTTAGTAACATCGTCGTGTCGTG